>CM074493.1:3818423-4338273 GCA_037389245.1 Oryzias sinensis | reverse complement strand
TATTTTTTGTTTTTTTGAAAAACTAATTGATTTAATACATCTGGCCTTCACTAGAAATTAGGGAAAATTTAGGAATCTGTTACAAAATGTACGTTTATGAATGCAAAATCTGGCAAGAAGTGGGAATAAGTTTATAAAAAATGTCAATATCTACATGTTGTTGAACGCCAAACAATAGACGTTTTCAAAGGAAAGAGAGAACATTTCAGTAAATTTGCTAGAAAATAAATTCTAAAATTTATAAGAAAAATAGCAAAGCCAAAATAAACAAGTTTTTTTTAAGTTTACAAAAGGTGCACATTAAGTCAATATTGTGTTTAAATCTTCTTAAATGTAATTTTTCAGGGTAAAATCTATGCCGTGTCCATTTGAAGATGATTTAGTGGATGAAAAAGCTCAGATAATACTTTTTCCACCATGAGAGGGTGATAAAACCACATATGGATGTTAAAAATAGGCTTTTTTACTTTGATCTAACTTAATCATTTGCTTCAGTTAAGGTAAAACATTTTTTTACGTTCAGTCAGCTTAAAAATAACATGTAGTTCAGTTCAGACAGTTATTTTACTTTCATTCAAATTAATTCAATAAAGTAGGTGTAACTTTGGTGCTGCTGTTAGATCGGCAGCGCAAGGGATTGTGGGATACCATTCCCTTTGCCTGTTTGGACAGATTTGGGTTTAAGTGTGGGTTTTTGACCAAATGTGTTTAGTTGTTTTACTGTGTTTTGTCGAGTTATTTTGTCCTACTATGCTTAATTCTTTCTGCACCATGAGTGAGAGGGAGGGAGAGGAAGATGAGATTATTTAGCACCACTAGTACTTGTTACCAATCGAAGTAATTCAAGCTTGATAAGTAATATATATATGTCACAATGATAATGGAAATGGGATAAAAGCTCTTGCGTTTACTTTGTTATTTTTCTCCAAGTAGAAACTCTTTCTTCTGCTGATGCAACCGTATTTTTTTGATGTTCTTATAATCTTCATACGCCTTCATTAAAATCTCACTCTGTCTCTCTTAAGTGTAGCGCTGTCTTTTTTTCTCCACGCGTTTCCATGTTGACTCCGGAAATCAGCGATCCATTGAGAATGTCTTTATGTGCTTGACGTGCACGCGCTTTAACCCAGGGTTACCAAGTCGAGCGTAATTACGGCGACTCATATCCGGCCTTTTGGAACCGACATACCCAGAGTAAGCAAGATCAGGCGGATTTCAGCCAGAGTTCAGGGTTAAAGTCAGGGTAGTTTAAACATGCTTCCTGGAATACCCCCCTGATCCTTATCCAAGATAAATCATAGTGAATACAAACTAACACAAACTTTGACAAACTTTGACTAAAGTGCTATAATGCATATATTACTTTTCCTGGAACGGGATGTAAAACAGTAAAGAGAAAGATTAAAAGGGGAAAAAAGCCAGTAGGTCTTTGACTAAATAACATGCATATTTGGAGAGCATGTTTATCTAACACGGCCATTGTTTGCATTACGCAAATGAGATATTGATGATATAATTTGATATGTTGGGCCCTCTGGTCTTTGTTTTCTTCTGGATCCTGTGTCACACAACTTTGATTACAAATAAGACCCACAGGCTGAAAATGACTTGTCTAAAATTAATCAATTAACAAATTAAAATGACAGCATGAGCTTGCTACAGCAGCTTAGATTCAGGTTCATCTGTCATTTGGAAAATCTGAAAAATGTCATGTAAAGGTAAAAGCATTGAATGAAAAACATGCCTCCTCTTCCCTGTAGGTCATCCCTGGTTGTTCAGAGATGCAGTTACAGATGAGCCTTTAAAGGTGAACGGAAAGGAGTTCTTTCTTCCTAAACCAGCAGAGAATGGAGATGTGTCTGTTATCATCACTTTACCAGGTAAAGCTAAGCTGTGCTTCCAAATTGTTTTTAGTTGATGCACTTGTGCCTAGATATCATTTTAAAACCAGCCACGGATTAGTTTGTAGGAAAGGCTTAACAAGTAATTTTAACAATGCTTTGATTCATATCATAATTTGAGGTTGACAATATGATTCATAGTCGATTTTGGTTCATTTTGAACGATCCAATTCACTGACCTCATATTGATCCAGGAGATCTTTAGCCTAAAATTCCTTTTTTCCAGATTCCTTGTATTTCTTGCAAGATAATCAAGTGTAAATGAAAGTGTTTTGATATCACAACTCTGCCATTAATAAAAGAAGGAACATTTACACTGCAACATTGCTGTGACAATGCTTTCACTGATCATAACTTTGGAAAACTATTTTTGGTATTCATACGTTATGATATTTCCTTTTCTTGTGTGTTTGAGAAGCATGCATTTACAGTCGTTTTACATTTTTTTCACAAAATTAAAAGCTTTCCTGCTTTTCCAAATCCTTGCATAGTCGACAGCCTCAAGGATCGAGCTCTTCACGTCATCCGATGTCTGGTACAGCCAGAGGACTACAGGAAGCTGGAAATAGCTCGCTGTCTCCACGAGGAGCTGGAAGATCAGCCGAACGTGTTGAAAGACCTCCAGCACATTAACAGGCTTGTCGAGCGACGAATGCAAGAGAGAAACCAAGACCAGGATGCGTAGGAAACCAGAGGGATGTTGCCAACATGCTCACAGCAATACTGAACGGCACCACCAAAGACTGCAAAGACATAACAATCCTGTAAAATAAGACAAATTGCTGAGGTTCTTTGCAGATAAATATAAAGAATATTGCACAAAAAAACAAACAAAAAAGATTTACTCACATCTTCTGTTGTCCACTTTCCTTTTTTCTGTTTTTCAACAGTTTGAGAAAACAAATGGAACATTTTGAGAGCATGAACAGACTTGTTCTATTTCATCTTTTTTTTTTTTTTAAGTTTGCTTTTCCGTATAAGATTTTCAACTAACAAGACATAGAAAGGGCACCCTCAGTCTGAAAAGTATAGTAATGTTAATGTTTTGCTCTAACTGCCGCTTTTGCTTTTTGTGTTTATCAGCGACTGAACCTCTTACTGCTCTGTCTAAAAACAACACAATGAACTATAGTTAAAAAGTTTTTTCTAAAGTTGCGAGCATTTGTAATTCCATGTGCTTAGCTCCCCGGTTCTCAGAATAAAAGAACAAAAAACATAAAAAGTCCAAACCAAAACAGTATAGCATTGTGTACTATGTTTTTACCAAATGCCAAAAAGAAAGGAATGTTAGTGAGGACATAATGTATCTTGCACTGTTTGTGGAGACTTGGATGAACTGCTGACAAAACTGTTATCATTTCATGTTTTCTTTTTACTTAAAGCTATAGTTTTACCAATATCGTCTTTTACGCCAGGCCCAGATCATTCATATTAAACAACACTTATAATTGACCTAAAACATAGATTTAGGTCTAAACATCTTGTATTTGCTCACAGACAAACAGTTTTTTTTGTCTGTCCCTGAAATTAGGGCTAATTCCAGTGTACTCAGCAAGAGCACTGTTGCCAGTTTTGTTGCTAAGCAAGAAAACACAACAGCACTTTAGCGCATGAGAGTATTCCTGTGATAAAATCTGGAAAGTGCAGATTGGATTTGAAAAGAACAACCCAAGTCCTGTTTCAGAGCAGCCGTGTACGTCTTCAGAGTTAACGCTCCCTTTCACACGTGTGTTCAGTATTTTTCGGGTGTGTTCACAGCTCTTCTGTAGTCGTTTAGAAAGACGGTTTGTCCGAGAGTTGACCTCGTCCTGTTCCCACACCTCTGGAATAGTAACTGGAGCAACATGAAAACAAGGTTAGAGTTGAAAGCAGTTTCCTGCACAGCCACATTCAGACGGAGTCAATGATAAGGAATAATAATGACCTGTGGTGACGTGAGTCCTGATAGAAGCCGCTCTTCCCTCAGACATTGGTCTAACTTGCATTCTTTAGTTAGTATAAGTAGTGGAAATTGATCCAGTTTTATAAAAAATAGAGCCAAAGCAATAAATAAATAAAACGAGGGACATAGATCAGCCATTTTCCATTGAGAATAGAATTTACAGCATGTTATCAATATCTCATGATAGTTTAATCAACAGCAGGCGTTTGTGGTTAGTTTTGGTCCATGAAACAGTGACACAAATTTTGATTATTTTTTTAACAACATACTGAAAGTAACAGAACCTAAAGAACTTCTACTTTTCTGATGGATAATCAGATTTCATTGCTCAAACAGAATCATAATCGGCTAATTTAAAAAAGAAAATTAAAACAGACTTTCACACCAATCCATTTCAGTGGTTTAAAATATAGAGGGGGAAAATTGTGGAAATGAAACAAAAAAGATGAATTAGTTTTGATATCAATTCTGCATCAACATTGCTGATGCAGTTAATGTTGCTAACATTACATGTGAGTCTACATGTGTGTCTATCTGATTCATTATAAGCTTTTGTGAATGAATCTCAAGATAGATCAACTAATTATTAGTACAGGAAGCTTGTCACTGTCAATAAGTAAAACTGCTGTTAATGACCTTCTGCTGAGCTGACAGTAAGAACCACGTTAGATTTAATGACAAGTCCTTTTATATTTGTCTAGTATTTTAATCTGTGTTGCTCCTAGTAAAAACTTTGACCTTAAAACTTTCATGAAGGACAGAAAATGTTCGGTTACCAAACAAGGAGAGGAAGAGGAACTGTAGATGAAATGCCCATTTGGCCCCAAACTCTTCACTTTATCAACATTTAACAACTCGGTGTAGCATTTGTTAAACATGTGGGAATGGAAGGTGTGAAATAGCAAACTGAATGTTTTTACTCCTTACATCTCTTTACAGTGTATAATGTTATTAGCAAATAATTGTACTGACTAAATAAAGAAGGTAGAAATGAATGAATACAAGTTAGTAGACAAAACAAAGCTGTAGTTATCCTCTAAATTCACCCAAACAACAGGTAAGACACAGCAAAGTAATGCAGAAGAGGTAAAACAACAGTTTTACCTCTTGGTTATGGCTAAACATTTAAGGTGTCCAGCGCTTTATTATCCTTTAAGCAAAGCAATTCAAAGTACCTTCTGTGGGAATTTTTTCCACACAAATAATTTCCCTTTAAAATAAACTTCAAACACCAAGTGGTCGTCAACACATTATTGAATAATGTAATTCAGAGGTTTGCATCCTGCAGTTCTTGAGCCTCATGTGGTTCTTTTACCTCTTTGACTATGGCTCTCCACTTAAAGAATAATAAAAAGGTTTTAATTAAAAAAAAAAAACGACAGTCAAAAGCTAATTCATCTTCTGAACCCGTTTTCTCCCTTTTAGGGTCACGGGGCTGCTGGAGCCTATCCCAGCCACTTGCGGGGGAAAGGCAGGGGACATCCTGGACAGGTCGCCAGTCTGTCACAGGGTCACTAATCACACTCACAGTCACACCTATGGACAATTTAGAGTCACCAATTAGCCTATGATGCATGTTTTTGGACAGTGGGAGGAAGCTGGAGTCCCTGGCTTCCTCCCACCATAGAAAAATAAAAATAAAAAGTGAACTTACTAGTAAACTAACTCAAACCTCTTGCCTAAAAACAGGATTTATTCAAAGAAAATAACAAAGGCAAGTAAAAGATAACGGGGTATTAGTTTGCTTCCTCTGACTTACTTTCAAGCAATTAATTAAATAAACTCCTTTTGACCAAAGTAATATTTAATGGTTTCAATGTGTCATGTTCTGTATGCATAAGAGCCTTAGTTCTATTTTTGTTTTGCTTGAAATAAACCATTTCAATTGTATTCAACTCCCTGACAAACAGTTGAAGGGCAGTGTGAATCACAAGTCAAACTAAAAACCTTTTACAGATTTCTGTACCACAGGAAATCCACTGGAAGTCACCAAGACCAACCAGAATTTAGGCACACCAGTCATAAAGCAGACCTTCTGTTTTTGAATAAAGTCAAGGATTTTAAGTGCAGCGTATGCTTCGAAAAAATATATCACCTAATTAGCTGGGATGTGATTTTTGTTTGTTAGAGGTACAAATTCCTGGTTCAACTGCACATAAGTCTGTATAGTTTTCCCCCCAGCCATTTCTGTCAACCCATGACCCACTACTACAGTAGCTCCATTGAGATTATCTTATGTGACACAAGGTGTGTTTATCCCAAAAAGAAGTCGCCTCTGCCAAAAGTTATAAGCCATTTTCTATTTTGAAAAGAAAAAAAGGCCAATTTAGTCTTTATGTTTTATTTATGCCAAAAACAACATTTCATCTATATTTATCATAATAATAACATAAGCACATATCATTGTTTTGTTTTTCTAAAGCTTAAACTTTGGCCTGTTTAGTGAGAAATTGACACGAACGGCTGAAAAATGGTTGGAAAGTTGCTCTAAAGCAAAGACTCCAGCTCTAATATTTTAAGTTTGAACATGTAATTTAAGCACATTTTTATTTAAACCACCAGGACCTGGCCTGATATGTTTTACATTGTGTATTCTTCCAATAGTGGAACAACTAAAAAACAACAACTAACAGGCAGATAAAATAAATGAGCAGATGAGAGCCGTGTATTTATACTCTCGCGAGATTTGGTTCATAAAATAATTCTACGTACACTTTTACGTTTTACCCGAAAAATAATATCATTTAAAAACATTTTCTGTTTCCACAGTGAAGTTAACAGGTAAAGGTTGGCGACACTCAGTTTCACATGTTTCTATTGGTTTTTAAGTTCTTGTTTTTTTAGGTTTATTTTATTTTTTAAAAATCCTCAAACTCTGCAGGCTGACACGACACGAGGTAACAAACAACACCGCACTGCTCGTTCCTCTCCTGCTTTTCGCTTCGTTCTTCGGTTACTGTTTAGTAAAGAGTTTCCAAACTACATGAACCACATATATATTCGACAGACAGACTTGTGTGAACGGAGAGTTGAGGTTATCTTGAGTCCGTAAACTCCCGATAAAGCTCTAACCAAACTCAAACTGCCGTTTTGTTAGCTAACAATTAGCTAACTAAAGGCGCTAAATTAGCATTTTCGGCGCCCAAACTCTTTCAGAAGTTCACTTGAATATTCAGTGATTGAAAACCGGCCAAGCGAACACAGAAAGCGATTATAATTAAAAACAGTTGTTTTTATTTTTAGCGCCTTTACATTTGATCTGGAAGCCAAGAAAAGCGTCATTGGGAAGGAAGGCTCCTATCGCGTTAGCCCTCCATTCTGGCTCTTTAGTTTGATTTAAGGGGAATTACTCAGATAGTAATTTAGGTAAATACAGTGTTTCTTTTCTTTTAGGATATTAAGTTTTGTCATATGTTTAGATTATAACATGTCGGAAAATTGATCAAAACAATGATAAAATGGTTAATTTACTGTAAGCTTTGGGCACATCATGTAGTGTGGTTGCTGTTCAGAGTTAAAATTCTTTAAGTACGGTATATAATTGCATATTTGGATGTATAGAATTTTATTAAAACTTGAATCTACACCAGTCTTGGTTAAAATCAATAGTAAAAGTAAAAAAAAATGAACGGGCACCAAAGTGATTATGGTAGAAAATGTCTTTTATTTATTATTATTTTAACTTTCTTTCATTTTTTTTTATTGAAGTAAATCTGCTGCAGCAGGAGGAACTGATTTAACACAGTCTGCATTTTATTTTGAAAGGGTCTTGTATGTGCTCCTATCAAAAGTAAAAAGTTGTCATCATAAAAGAAACACTGTTAGAATTCAATTATTGTAAGTATTTAAGAATTACATGGCTTATTGGATACAAAAACATAACGTATATTCTTCTAAACACTAAAGTTTGTCTTTGCAGCTCTCAGTGGGATTTGGTCTGTTAGAAACTGGACCACATGGCTCTTTACAGCTCTGGATTGTAGACCCCTGGTCTAGGAGAACATTTCATCTCACTTCCAGCACTATTTCAAAGATTTTGATTACAGTTTATTCTCTTAACCTCTTGAGACCCGAGCTTTTGTCTGAGCCCCAAGTATCCAAATTAATTGTAGTGGTAATTTAGCCCACAATGGGATGTCCAAACATGTGGACGCCAGGTCTCAAGAGGGTAAAACCACGCAGTTATTGTGAAGCAAAGGTGGAATGTAACCACTTGCATTTAGTTTTATAAGTTAATTGTATTTCTTTCTGCACTTTTTACTTTTACTTGAGTACATTTTAGATGAGGTTCTAATTAGCCACACTCTTTCATCCTGTTATTTATGTTTGTTTGTAACATTTTGAAAGTTTATTCCATAGAAACCCAATAAAATCCACATATTGGATCCCCAGAATAGCTGCAGATAATTCATAAAAAGATCATTATTATCATTAGTCATCATAAAAGGTTTCTGGCCATTATTGACTTAATCCTTAATTTGCATTGTATTATGTTTTATTAAATCTTTAACCTTTAGTAATTTTGATTCACAGAATAAAATCCTGGTGGGAATGAATTATTCTAATGGCTTGTTTTTGTCATATTCATAGTGGGCTGTAGCTGAGTATACAGCTCAGCTTTGACCCTAAAACCACAATTTCTACTTATTGTTTACTTGAACATTTATTCAGATTACTGTGTTTGTTTAATTCTACTACTTTTCCTTAGAAGTAACACTTCATCTACTTTAGGTATGTATTTAGATGGTTTCCTCTGTAGATGTGTTGAGCTGCAAAGCAGGAACTCAAAAGTAAATGCGTAAAATGAACAAAAACAAGACTGAAAGTTCTGACAGAACATGGAGAAATGAGAAGTTTATTTAGGAAGTTAACATGTGCAGTTTGAGATCCGTGTTATGCCCACAAACAGCTGTTACAGACTGATTAAATGATTCCTGTTGTCCTCTGTGTGTTGGAGCTCAGAGATGGACAGGGACAGGAAGAAGGTGTCATTTCAGTGGTTACACGGTGCAGCCGCCACACCCTCACGCCCCCAGAGAAAAGGTTCTGGCCCAAAGAAACCGTCTCCATGGAAAATACAGAAAAAGGAAGGGTCAAGTATTTTGCGTCAAAGCGACTCTCCTGGATCTGAAAGTTTTGGAGCGCTGAGTCTGGACACTCCTAAAAGGAAAGCAGAAGTCCTCCATGAAAGTGAAGAATCTCTAGGCAAAATCAGGCAGAAGCTCTTCAGGGATGATTCCCAAATATTCACAGCGTCAGAGGTCACTTTTCACTATTTTATTTTTATTTCAGTTTGAGTTCATTTCAGCTTTGTGAATACTTTTTTTCCGGTGCATGAATCAATTACTGATTTCTTCATGCTGTTCCACAGGATATGAATATATCACCCAAAAAGCTTCAACCCCCAGAGATCCAGCAAGCGTCGACAACGCCATCTCATTCTTTTATTTTGAAGAAGAAAGAAAGAACCCCTGAGGAGGGATCCAAGGCTATCTGCAGGAAGGCACTGATTGCAGCCCTTGGCAACACAGCATCAGAGCTCAGCACTGCTACCATCCCCAGGGGGGAGGCAAAAGCTGAGCCTTCCCCTCTTGCCCCCTCCGCCGGTGAGGCTGAAATGCTTAGGTTAACCTTTGCACAGAGAGAGATTGTGGATCGTGGCTGCATCTCAAGCAGATCTGATGAGGAGTTTGGAGGCCCCCACACAGAGGACAAGCGCTCCCCCCTCAGAGAAACCCAAAGTTACACCTCAGAGCCAAAGGCAGATACTAGAGTAAGTCCTAAACTCGTGTTTTCTCTACTTTTTTTAGTGTTGATAGTCGTAAATGTACTTTAGACAATTGAAAATATTTTTATCCTTTTACATTATCCTAGTTTTTCTCTTTACAGTGTTCCCTCGCTGTATCGCAGTTCACTTTTCACAGTCTCAGTGTTTCCGTGGATTTTCTTCAGTTCAGTTTTGCGTGCCTTTTTTTCAGTGTTCTGTGTCCTGATTGGCTGTGGAGCACTGTCAATTATTCTCCTGTTCAGCCAGTTACATAAATCTTCAATCACGATCAGATCTTTGTTTTCAATTCATAATGGTGGACTTATTTTTTTAATGAACGTTTGAACTTTCAAAGTTTAAATCTCCACTCTGATCATCTTTTGATCTATTGTCAAAGCGTTCCTTGTGGTCTTTTAACTCCAGAAATGCCATTTTTACCCAAATTTAAAAAAACCTGAGTCTTTTTCTGGGACATGGTTTCTGCAGAGCAGCAGGACTTCATTAGAAATTCACCTCTGAGTTGTTGGTACGACTGTTGGACCAGAGTAAGCCTGCACTATGTGAGGAAAACTTGTGATTTGTGATATCAGTGATCAACACTACAATGGTGATATAACTTGTGATACATGAAGGAATTGCAAAATAACTAAATACATCATTTTTATTCCACTGCAACACTTTAATTTCAATAATGGTCAACATACGGTGCTCAGCATAAAACGAGTACACCCCCTTTAATAAATACTAATTGAATCAGTAGCTCAATGAACAATAGAAACATTTTCAAACTTTCCACAAGGTTGAGTTTTATTGAACACTTATTTAACTCCATAACATGAAATTAAGGTTAATGGTCTAACTTAGATCACATCACCTTCAGTTGCAAGTGCAAAAGTGGTTGGGGCAAAAATGAATACACCCTGCAACAAAAACTACTACATGTAGTATTTTGTGTGAGCACCGTGATTTTTAAGGACAGAACCAAGTCTTCTAAACAAGCTGGTGACATATTGCAACGTCTATCTTTGTCCATTCTTCAAGAAGAACCTCTTTTAGAGCCTGGATGGAGAGTGATGCTCAACTTGTTCTTCAGAATTCCCCTCAGGTGTTGGATTGGGTTCAGATCAGGAGACAAACTTGGCCATTCGATCACTTTCAGCCTGTTCTTCTTCAGAAATACAACAGTAGCTTTAGAAGTGGGTTTTGAATCATTGTCATGTTGGAAAAGTGTTCGACATCCAAGTGCATGAAGTGATGGCAGCATCTTCTCCTTCAGTATAGAGCAGTATGTTGTTGAGGTCAAGATATCATGAAGGAAATGCAGCCCCCCCCACACCAGCAGTGTGGGGGGGCTGAAATGTGCTTCTGCATGTGGTGGGGCAAATAACGAGAGCGCTACAACTACGGTCTGACTTCTGACACATTCCTTGCGACAAACTTGTGTCAAAACTGATCTACTACGACAAGGATTGTCACAAATCCGCTTTGTTTATTTTTTAAGAATTTTTTAAAATTTAAATATGGATCATATTTGCTTAAAAATGCTCAATAAAGAAACTGAAGCTAACAAAGTAATTTTCTGACTATCTTTGTTGTAGTAAGACAATAGGGTCATGATTAGACGGTACAGAAAGTTTGGTTACATTAGCTTTAGTATCTTTAGAACTATTGAGCCCCTGTTATGAATCATATCTCTTAAAATGTGAAAAACTATATAAAATGTATTGAAAATGGAATTTCTCACAAAATATTGATTATAGCATGAATATGCTGACAAGCCTTCATTACCGGCTCATATAAATGTAGAGATTTATTCATTTTTGAGAGATTGTTTTTTAACAGAATGTTTTCACGGAGGTTGCACTTTGATGACGGTCCCTTGGCAGCCGTCTCGCTGCTGCAGTGTCTGCATGTACAGCTCGACTTCTCATCAAAGTGCAGAAAAAACAGTCTTTTCCTTTTAAAAATGCATTTGTAGTTCACTCTCTGTGTTAACACAAAATGTTTGAAATTTGAGAATTCAGTTCTGATTTTGTTTGTCAAACTTTACAGCAGATTTTTACGCACAGATGCAGATTTTTGGTGCGAAAGTTTTCACTCTATTTTACAAGTTTTCACATCAAATCTACAGCTCATCTATTTAGACCCATTTTTACCTCAATACAAATGACCCTCGTCGACATAGGAGGCGAGCATCTGACAAAAGCGCTCCGTCCGATTGGTCAAATGCATAAAGGGATTTATTTGATTCGTTAAATACTTCAAGCTGCCATAAGATTGTTTTAGAAAATTTGAGCTAACCGTTTATTGTGATATTTGATGACTTTTGCGATATGTGTATTGCACAGTTTGATATTGCAATGACGATAAATTTGCAATTTATTGTGTAGGCATAGTACAGAGTAAGGCCTCTTCCTTTTCCCATCATTCATTTGTTTACATGCTCTCCTGCTAGCTCACAGCCCCAGCCGTGCAACAGAAATGGTGAGCAATGTTGGAGCTATCCAGCCGCACAGTTCTGATCCACATTTGAGCTCAGACGAGGAAAACAAAGGCGTACATGGATCTATTTGTCTGCAAATGAATGATCAGAATGGAGCTGCAGACGAGCTTTTTCAAAGTGCATTTTCTCGTCTGCTCCTGATTCACAACAATTTAAATAAAGAAATGCTCAGAAATGAGTGAGTGCATCTTTAAACAAGAGTGAAAAGTGTATAAAGTGCATAGTTAAGGGTTTTGTAGCCTTAATACGTCTACTGTCCTACTTCAAACGAGTGAACACTGCAATGAAATGTGATAACTGGTAATTGTTTTTTCTCCTTTCTTCCCTATTTTTTTTTTTTTTTGTTAATCAGGACTTTGTGTTTGTGAACATTATCCCCCAAGGCAAGATAAATGAGAGCCAACAGGAACAAGATTCTGCTGTTTGTCTACGGGAGTTTTGTCCAGAACCACCACCTGATCTTACTGCCGACCTGCAGAGTCCACTCGACCAGACCTCTTTAGTGAACTCCCCAGGAGAAGACGCTGGGACATTCCACACTCCTGAGGGTGCAGGGACGGCGTCCTCTCAGGGGAAATGTTTTGCCGCGTTTAGGGAGTCCCACCAGTCAAACGTTGGTGGTTTCACAGCCGGTTCTCATGGTTTCCAGTCATTTTCCGAACCCTCTGGCTTCGATCCCTTTGCTCTGCCTCTACAGTCAGCTTCCACCCCCTCTATGAACTTTGCAGCTCGACACAGACGCAGTGACTGTGGCCCCTCTGTGCGTTCCCCTCCTTGTCCCTTAAGTCCCAATCTGTCTCATCCCAGAAGGCTGTCCCTGGGGTCCGATCGTTTGTGGACTGGCTCCATTCGGGGCAGTCAGGGGACATTCATAGACACTCACTGCCATCTGGACATGCTCTACGGAAAACTCGGCTTCAGGGGGACTTTCAGCAGCTTTCGGAAAAGATACAGAAGCAGCTTCGCTCCACAGTTTGGAGGTTGTATCGCAGACTTCTGCAACCCAGCCGTCATGGTGAAGGAGGCCCTGTGGGAGCATTTGCTGGCGGAAGACATGGTTTGGGGGGCGTTTGGGTGTCACCCCCATTTTGCCCAAAGCTACTCCAATTTTCAGGAAAACAGTATACTGACGGCGATGAGGCATCCAAAAGCCGTGGCGTTTGGAGAGATGGGGCTGGACTATTCCCACAAAAACTCAACTGATGTTCCACAGCAAAAAAAGGTGAGATCCTGGTCATCAATATGTTTGTGGGACACAAATACTCTCAAATAAATTTGTCCTTGAATTAAGGCTTTCTAAAAAAAAAAAAAGTCATTCATGTATTGATTTTATTTTGTAACCCTAAAAATGTTTGGCTCTGTATAATTGCTGTAATCCATTTTTGATTTATCACAGGAAAAGGTTAAAAAGTAAAAACAGAATGTGGCCTGAATCGTTTAAAATCTGCTTTTCAGCAGGTTCCTGCTCTGTAGTACATTAAGACTCAGACATGCACCTCAAATAACACGACAAGACAGGCAGTGTGTGTCTGTGAATGTCTCCTGTTTAGTCAGCATAAAAAAAATCATTTCTACAAATGGTTGTGAGAAGCAGTTGAAGCCACACAGTGTGTTGCTGTGCCTCTCTGTGAAGGTGTTTGAGCGTCAGCTGCGTTTGGCCGTGGCCATGCAGAAGCCTGTCGTGATCCACTGCAGGGATGCAGATGCTGACCTGCTGGAAATCATGAAGAAGTGTGTTCCTCGGGACTACAAGATTCACAGGTGCCTTGAAATGACGTGTGCTTCATTCTGTGTTCATTTCTTCACATTTTTTCAGGATGTTGCTCCCAAGCTGCGCTATTGCTACTAACGTTTTTAGTTATTTAGCTTTTAGATTATTCAATTGGATTTAGCATCTGATGTTTGACTCGGAAGGAAAAAAATCAATCTTCGCTGTGACAAAATCTCCAAGTAATTTAATAATATGATTTGACTTACCGGTAATCCTTGGAGCTGGGTATTGAGTTAGACGCTTTTAAAGTACAGACTGCATTGATGCTATGATAGAGTATTGAAAGTCTCATTTTTATTCAACACAAAGGTTTAATGTCTGTTATTCAGGAGATGTTCAGCAACGAGTCAACTTTAGTAAAACTGTTGTGTTGACATTTTGTCTGTTGTGTGCTTATTTCTTTGTTTTTGTTAGTGAAGTTAATTGGCCATTGGAAGTAATTTGCATTAATATAAACTATTTGAAACAATACTCAGCTTTGTTTCTTCTAGTTTGTGTGGAGTAGATCACTGACACAGGAGAGGTTTGGATGAGTCAAGCGTCTGATCACAGACGTTTTTAGCTCTTTTTCATGTCAGGTCACATGAACAATAATGTTATGGTCTATTAAAGCCTCATAAAAACATTGAATTTTGTTAGAATATTACCAAGTTTAAAAAATAGGCAGTAAAGTGTTCTTGTTTCTAAAAACAATATAATCCAGTCCCTCCGGGATCTTTCAGACATTTCTTTGATTGTTTCAACAGCAAAAGCCTGAAGTTGTCAGTTTTTAAAAAGTTTTCATCAAAGTTTCAAATATTGTCAACTACAGGCTGTTGGAAAACATGCCTGTCATAAAGCAGTTGTTTGTTTCAAAGTATGTTGAAGTGTAATTGTATCTTAGTCTACAGAGAATGCTCAGCAAGGATGGGATTTTTAAATAAACAATGAGGGCGCCGACCATTTCATGGCGTCAACCTAGAGGCTGCGCGTCTGCGTTTCACCCACGGAAACGATCAACATGGGTGTGAATATTGTACAGATAAAATGAAGGCGTTTAGCTGGCAGCACACAATCTTCCTGGACGCTTCTTGTTCTCACTTTGTGACATCACAATGTGATGTTTTCGTGGATTTGGAGGAGCTGGTGCTCGGAGAACAGGTTTTTAGAGGAACACTCAGAAATGCGTGAATGGATCAAATGCTTTGGGGTTGGTTTTTGTCAGGAATGATTATAATACACTTTAAATCTCCAAAATGTCGATTTTGCATGCTACTCTTTAATGAATGAAGTCGCTAGTTAAACTGTACCCACAGCTCTCAAGTGAGTTGGGTCAAAGATGGGAAGTGATCCACTTCTCAAAGACAGTGTTTAAAAGCTGTTTCCTGTTTTTCAGACACTGTTTCACCAACAGCTTTCCAGTCATTGAGCCCTTCCTGACCGAGTTCCCAAATTTATATGTGGGCTTTACAGCCTTGATCACCTACAACAAAGCCAAAGAAGTCAGAAACGCAGTCCGCCAGATCCCTTTAAACCGCATTGTGTTGGAGACAGATGCACCGTATTTCCTGCCAAGACAGGTACGTTTGAGCTCAGGTTCAGTTCATGCTATTACTTTGACACAACTGAGTTTCTAAATCGATCTATGGATAGTTGGAGAACGCACAAAAAACAAAATCCGATGCTTTCAGGGCATCTTGGAGACATCCTGGAGATTGGAAATTGTTCCTTCCTCATGATGAAGGAAGATGCCTCCTTCTGCTTTAAAGTCCCCCATAACAACTTTTTCTTTAATAAAAACCTTTCCAGTGGTGCTTTAATTACCATTAGGAAGTTTTTAACCAAAACCCCACAACCTAAATGTCTTAAAAGCACATTTCATGTCTATCTGAAGCCTCTGTTTCCAAAGTCTCCTCTACACTGTTGATGCTGGGTTGAGTAGCCCCGCCCTTGCCCCCCCCCCCCCCCCTTTCTGATGATGATAGCTGAGTCTTGCATGAGTGAAGAGCTTGACACAGGGCGGCTGCTCCATTGTTAGCATCTGTTAACCGCATGCTAATAAGCACTTCCTGTACTTTGAGTTGTGTAGTAGCTCTGTCTCGGGCTAACTAAAGTGAACATGTATGTAGTATGTACCTAATAGTGATTTTCACATGAGAAAAACTTGCAGCACAAAAAAAAACGCGCTGCACTGTCTAACTTTGTTCTCTATGGCCGTTCGGTAACGTTTTAATCCGTTACATCTGCCGCTTTTTATTTTCAATTGAAGCCTCTAAAAAAAGGAAAGTCCCGCCCCGCTGCCTCGCCAGATTTGACCTGCAAATTTCGGCCAATCAGATCAACCAGAACGGTTACCGCCCCCAAGTGACAAACATCCCCTGAACTTTGCGCTTGCAAACCCAGCGAGCGCGCAGGAGCGCCGCTCAGGTAGGATTGCAGGCGCACAGTTGTAAAATGCGGGTCGCTCGGTTAGCATTGCGCCTGTGCAGTTGTGAGGTTCCTCACTCAGTTCCTGAATACAGTCGTTTAGTTATCTTTGTGCTCGTTCAGTTAATGTTAGCCATGAAACGCCATAAATCTGTCTTTTTATTTTGGTTAAAACCGGCATAATCATAAGACCACGGGGAACGCTCTGACAATAGATGAAAATATTGTTGGAGTGAGACTGTGTCTGCTCCTTGATAAGGACTATAGTCTTTGCTTAGCTGTGTGCCGACTTCATTTTTCGGTGTTCCTCCCCATAAACGGACCGTTTTCCTTTTCGTTTGAACAGGTTGGGAAGAACGTCTGTCGGTTTTCACATCCTGGAATGGGTATCCACATCCTGGAGGAGCTGAGTTGGCTGAAGAGAGAGGACATGGCCACGGTCCTCAGCACCATTCGAAAGAACACCACAGAGCTCTACGGCATCTAATCTGTGGGGACACCACGTCAAATCTGTCTCCAGTCATGGACTGCACCTGTGTTTCCTTTGTGGCTCAAACCTTAAATGCTCTTGTTTTTTGTAATACTTTATCTACAGGTGGAGGAAGGTCGAGGACAGGTTTTAGCCTAAAAGGCAAATAAATGAACAGTAGTAGAAGTTAAAGACAAAGGTTCTCTTTTATTAAGACGCTTTAGTTTAATTCATGTTTTAAGTTCCTGTAAATAGACGTTGGAACTGTTTGAGGTTTGTCCCGGTTGTGTTCATCTGTTCCAACCTCTAAAGTGTCTTAAAAACATCAACTCCGTCAAAGTTTGGTTAGATTCAGTGAAGGATTATTAAAGCCTGTTTTCCATAAACTGTCTCAGTGATGTTTTGTTGAAACATTGAGGAATGGAGACAGAAGTGCTGGTGGAAGCTTTGGAAAAGAGTTTGCACCCAGCAGGAAGGGGCTGAGAGACGGTTCCTTCTTTCTTTTTGGTCCCTCTTGATTTTATAAAGAGCCGTCTGTCGAGCTGCTTTCAGCTTGGAGGAGGTGAGTGGATGGATGCTACAGGCCAGAGAACGTTCAAATGACCTTTTCATGGTCAGATTAGACTTGTGTAAAGGCCTTGAGCATCGGCGTGAACGTTGGACTGGCATCTGCTTTGTGTAACCTGGTGGAGAGTTCTGTGAAATGGCATTGCTCAGCAATTATGGGTCTGAATAATAATAATAGTTAGAGATCAAACATCAGTTAAGTTTTCTGTGAAATCACACCATTACATTCAAGGTGTCATTCATAGTAATGTAACCACACTCCGTGGGTAAACCCTAAACAGACGCAGCGTTTGATGTTACTTCATTTCCAAGACAATGTTTCTGTTATTTCCATGTCCAGGATGGACGTTTGGTTTGGGTCGATTACTCACTGAGACTAAATTTTTTTAAGCAAAGTCTAAATGATGCATTTCAGCAAAGCTCTGCTTATTTTGTTGAGAAAAAATATCTTAATATGTTGTAGGATTTTATTTTCATGAAGGATTTGTGTTTCATTCAATGTGATGAGGATTTGAATGCATAGAACTTTCGGATGTTCAATAGTTTTATCTTCACCAGCAGGATCAGGGTTTGCCAGAGTATCTTCCTCTCCCATCATTGTGTTGGACCGAGCAGAATAAGGCAAGGAGGACAGCAAGAATTGTATCAAAAATAGTTCAATTTGTTTTGTTTTTTCAAATGTCCAGATGAACAAAATGGGAAAGGAAGGTAACAAAATAAAACTATGAAGCTTTAAATTGTATTTAATTGGTTACGTTGGCTCGTGTAGCCAATGAAATAACAGTTTGTAAGACTAAGGATATAATGAAATATATATATAATAAGCAAAAAACAAAATGTCTATCTTGTCAGGGTTCTGACTTTTCCCTGACAAAGAGAAGAACCACACAGGAGATGAGCATTTTTGTCAGGCTTCAGCAGAAGGAGAAGCCCGTCTGTCACAGAGGAGTTCTGCCTTCTCAATGTATCCAGTCTGGTTTTACTGGCGGCCGGGGTTGATAACATAAAAGTGGGTCGTTCAATAAAGCAGTACAGGAACATCATATCTTGTATAGTCAGAACCAAACACGTCAGTGTTTTCTGACTGAAAGATAGAACTGAGATGATCATATGATGGTGATAATGATAATTATGTAACCATAACGTATGGTTTCATTCATGTATCATTTTTAAACATTTTTTAACAGTGTAGGTCAATTCGATTAACAACTTGCCCCAGACAGATCAAATTGGTTGGATCATAGGAATAGAAATAAATGTATTAATTGTTAAACCCCAAGTATTTCGGGGTCTTTTTTAACTTTTTTTAAATGCAGTGAATAGCACGAACATTCCTAATTCACTACGGCACTAGGATTTTTTAAAAACATTTTTGTAAAATCTAGGAATTTTATTCTAGATTTTTTAGTTTTTTAAAGCAGATTTGTAACCTGAATTTTAGTGTGGGTTTGAAAATTATCCTGAGGGTTTTATTATAAACCACATCATAAATGTTTAATTCCATAAATGTGTAAAAAGTGACAGTTGATTTTTAATTATTTGCTTAAATAGTAATTCCTGTTTTTTATGTAATACTTACTGAATAGTATTATCTTTTCATCTTTCCTTTTATCTCCACACATTACATGAAGTATTGGAATTGTGAGGACACTAAGCTAATAAATAAGGTAAATATTAGCTGAGAACAGTGTAGAAAAGTGGGTTTAAAAGAAATCAATGACACCGTTTGGACTCATGGGGGCAGCAAAGCGTCACTTTGCCCATAACTGCATTCAAAGCAGCGAAGAAGAAGAGGAAGAATTAGCTCTTATGCTAACTTGATGGGGACGTTGAAGTACATATATATACATATATATCCTAAATATGGATAAAAAGAAAAAAACTCTGGCTGTAGATGCTTCATCAGTAAGTAAATCATTGTTAGAAATCACAACGTTGAATGTGTATTTTTGTGTTTAAATGCAAGGCGTCTGTTTAAATAATTTTTGACCATAAATATATTAGCATTAGCTAACGCTAAAACCAAACATGTTTCTGAAGGTTTTTCCGGACGTGAAAGCTAAAATGTCGTGTTTTTGACACATTTCACAGCTTGTAGACCTGAAAGCCGAACTGTTCAGGAAACAGGAAGAGTTCAAACGAGAGAAACTCGGTCAAGAAAACACCCAGACTGGACACAGACCAAAATCCTCTACTGTCAACAACAACAAGGTACAACTGGAGTGGATCATGAGGTAGGACAGAAGGTGTAGATTTCGTCCAACTGTTAAACCTTATATCTCCGCTGCAATGAATGGCAGAAACCCACGATATGGAGCAAACAGAACGCTGGAATTTCGGCAAGAGCTGCGAAAGACTCGGAGCAGCTAGCAGAGGAGCAGGTCACCCTGGACGCTGCCAGGTCAGTACCACACTGTGACTGTACAGCATCCATGTGAGGCCTGTATGACAGCATGACGGCTGTGTTCCTTCACCCAAGGCGCAAGCTGGAGGAAAAGGCCAGACTTTATGAGCAGATGACTAAAGGAGACTTTCCAGGTTAGTGACAGACTTGACGTTTTTGCCCAGCAGAGACAGTTGTTTGTAAGAAACATGTTTCTGTCTTGCTGCAGATGAAGAAACAGAATCCCTGTTTCTGGTTGACTTCACTCAAAAGATTATTGACAAAAAGAGAGAAGCACTGCAACAGAAGGAGGAGGAGGACGACGACAGAGGGAGATCATCACCTCCACCACAACCTCTCAATCCAGACGAGGAATGGTATTGTTTGTTGTAAACTTTATTAACAATCTTCTTTTCTTTTCTTTAATAAACTCATTTTTAAGGGCTTCTCTATACCCTGGTAAATCCATGCATAGTCTTTTATAATTTGCCTTAATCAGATTTTCTTCTCCTAGGGTGGATTTTGTGGATGCTTTGGGACGATCTCGGAGATGCATGAAGAAAGACCTGCCTGATTTTAAGAAAATGGACCGAGACCTGACGGGCAAAGGGTAATGAAATATAAACCCTGAACAGGCCGCCGGTCTGTCACAGGGCCACAGTCACACACCCACTCACACCTAGGGAGAATTTAGTCTCATTGATTTACTTATGACACATGTTTTTGGACTGAAAACCCACACAAACACATGCAAACTCCACACAGAAAGGTCGCAGCTGGGACTTGAACCTTGCTGCGAGGCAAAAGGGCTGAACACTTCTCCACCATGCAGCCTGTACACTATATGATGCAGCGTTTGAAATAAGCGATTATCCTGTTGTCAGAGACAACCAGATTCCACGAAGGACAACCCAAAATGAACCTGATGGTTGTCTGTGTGACAACCTTTTTTTTAAAACTATTTTTTAAAGTTTTTGGGAAACCGACGTCCGGCTTTTTAAGATAGAACCGAGTGTACACGAACAATGTCACGTGACTTCTGAACGATTCGAGTACGCCTGCAGACGTGAGCGGCATCAGCCTCAGCAGACTGAGTCGGACGTTGATGATGATGACATAACCCTAGAGGAACTTGTCTGAAATCACTTGTCAAAAATGACAACATTGCAGCTGCATGTCTGGTTTAAAAGATCAGGGATATTAGTCTTTACTGCTACTGCAGCGCACAATGTAAACATGGTATCATTTACACATGTGTTTATTTGAAATAGATGTTATATCATATCATAACTTTTCATCACATATAAATATTTGAAATGCTGTACTAGTCCAAGTCCATAAAAGTGTTCTAAATTTTAAAAATACTCCTTAGGTTACAGTGTTGGTTAATGTAATCAATTTTCTGATTTATTATAGGGTAAGATAAAGTATTTTTATTTGACCCCAACAGTTTTTGATTTACATGGCAATACCAGATGCTTCAATATTCAGTAAAATGTTTGTTTTTAATATTTAAAGAGTTTTTTAAATGTCCATCATAAGAGGCAGTTGATATTATATATATAGAAGAAATAAAGATGTAAGTACTGACATCTGAGTACGTTTCGTTGCTGTTGAATATTGGTATCGAAGGACAACCAAAAATTGGGGAGGACAACCAAATATTACTTCCCAGGACAACCATTTTTCCCCCCTTATTTCTAATGCTGTGATGTCTCCTGAAAGCATCTACAATCAAACAATTTCAAACTGCATTTTTTTTGTCTGCTCCTGGTTCACAACAATTTAAATAAAAAAAATACTCAGAAATGACATTTTATGTACCTCCTCCATCATCAGAAAAGTGATACAAGAACATGTTTAAAACACACTCAAAAAGATTTTCATTGGAGTGGGTCTCTAAAGTCTTTTTTTTTTGTTGTTTTTAATTATTGTTTTAAAACCAAAAGTATATAAAGCTTCATAACGCGCATTGCCTTCGTTTGGGCCACATTTGATTCCAACAGTCTGGGTTCAGTAGCTTCACCATCCACATTTTTAGCATTTAACCAGAACTTTTGTTTGCAGAATAATCTCATCTGACAAGACTTTATTGTCGGAGGACATGCGCCGGGAGCTGCAGAGGCAGGAGTGGGAAAGGGAGGAAGAGGAGGCCATGAAGAGGCCGGTCGGACCAATCCACTACGAGGATATCCGAGCTCAAGGTTGACTTCATTTCAGTTGAATTTTTACAAAATGAAAGAATAAAAAAAAATGGAAAACCTGATTTTTGCTGTGATAACTTATTTTTTCTTCTACTTCTTGGCATGTCAGAGGCTCGAGATCTCGGTGTTGGCTACTTTGCTTTCTCTCAGGATCAAGAGCAGCGCAGGAAGCAGAGGGAAACTTTGGACATGCTCAGGGATCAGGTGGGTTGTTTTCCTGCAGTGAAAGCTCGCTCAGAAAACGTTTGTCAATGTTCAAAAGATGATAAATGTGGATGAAAAGACATTTTAGGAAGAGTACAAAAAACACCAATCCTGTACATAACAATCAATATGGAGGCCAAAGGAGAAGAGAAAACATTATTTACTAAACGAAATGTTACAGAAACAAGTTTATATCAACGTCCCACTTTAAGTTTTTGCTCCTAAGATCATGTCTGATTTTCTTAGTTCTTAAAGTCCTCGTTCCCTCATTCTGATGAACAAAATAACTGCATTGGAGTCTAGGTAGATGATTATTGGACCTTCATCGTCATCCTTTCATCTTCACCTTCAGACTACCGATCAACGGACCAAAAGAGAACGACTGAAGGAGAAAAGGCAGGCCATCCTGAAGGCTAGACTCGCCAAGGTGAGGCAGAGGAAGAGGAAGAAGGCAAAGTTAGACGGCACTGAGGAAGAGGAGGAAGAGAGTAAAGGTAAGTCATTTCAATATTTACTGAAAGCTAATAAATCCTTGCTGTGAACTAGGGGTCAAATGATCCTCGATACGATAGGTTTCTTATTTATTTATTTGTTTTTTAAATCTGACGGGTCGACTCAGAATTGGTTATTTTGGCTCAGATGCAGCTGCGCCGCTCTGTCTCCGGCGTTGTCCCGCCGTCTGATTGGTTATGCAAACAACGCACTCAGACTTCTGCGCGTCATGCTTCTAGCAACCGGGGGGGGGGGGGGGGGTCACTTTTAACACACTAATAATGCATTAATAACACGTTAATAACAGGTTAAACAAAGTGTTAACGCTAGCTTTTTGTTTGTGTTTCAACTTCTCACAAAGAGAAGTCATTTCATTCATGTTATGGAGTTTTATTTTATTTACTATAAAAACCTTCTGAGAACTTTTAATGTAACTTTTAAAAAGTAATAAAAGATGCTGCTTAGGCCTGCACAATATACCGCAAATTTATCGTCATCGCAATATCCAGCTCTGCAATATGCATATCGCAAAAGATGGCGAAAATCGCAATAAATCGTACATGCAACCTTAATACAACCTTATGGCAGGTTGAAGCATTTAACGAATCAAATAAATCCTTTTATGCATTTGACCAATCGGATGGACGCCTGTTATGTCAGATGTTTGTCCCCCATGTCAACGAGAGTCATTTTGAGTATAATGTTTGAACTGTTGCAATGAAATGGGAATGATGTTTTTGTTTATTTTGTTATTTGTTTATATACCGCAAATTATACCGTTATCGCAATATTAATCTCTAATATCGCGAGTTTTCCTCATATCGTGCAGCCCTAATGCTGCTGAGCCTGTTACCCCCCCGCACTTCTAGGAACTATTGGTCTGCTTTTTTCATTGACTTGTGTTTTAGATACTCAGTTAATTGTTTGTGCTGGTATTATCAAAATGTTGACTTTTTTTGGACAAATGACAACCAGCTCCAAACATCAGTTATTGACCGTCTTAACCACTAATAATCTAACAGCCCTAGAAAAACAACATGGCTCGATCTCTCCTGTCACAGGGTTCCTGCCTAGTCAGAAAAGGTCCTAAATGCACTGAATTTGGAATTAACACCTTAAAAAGTCCTGAATTTAAAATTGTGCTGTTCGAAACGTCTCCGTTTGACATTTCTTGATGGAAGTTACATTTTTTAACGATGTTTGTTTTGGTAAAATAATCTAAATAAACAGTTGTAGATCCAATCGTTATGTACCAAAACACTGAATGACCCCCGCCAGTTTGAAAGACAAAGAAGGGAGAAGTGTGCCAAAACCATCGCGGCACAAACAAGATAAGAAGCTACAGTTTTGAGCATAAATCGGGAATAAATGGATCAAATGGAAAATAGGCTGAGAAGTTGTTCTTTACTAATTGCTCTACATGCCCGTAAAAAGGTCTAAATTTAAACTAGATGAAAGTTCTCTAGTCTCATGCATGTTGGGATTTCTTCTTTTCTTTTTGCAGACACAGTAGAGGAGGAGGAAACATTCGGACCCTTCCCTCAGCCTGATGACCCCCCAGAGGTCAGCACTCTGAAGAGAGTGGAAGTGGAGATTCAGGAGAGGAGGGACACCAAACCAGGAGTCCCTCACGTCAGGGAATGGGACAGGGGCAAAGGTAAAACCCAACTAGGATGTGAAAAAGGGTTCAGAAAAGCTTCAATTATTTTAGCAGATTCACAATAGCTGCAGCTACATTTGCAAAATATCTTTGATGGGATCAAAGATCAGAGTAGAGTGTTCATGGGCCCAGACGGCCAAAACAGGTTTAGATGTTTTCTAGAATCTAAATGAAGTTTTGCGCACGTGTGTGATCAAAACGCAGAGACTGATTTCCAACAATCTTAGCCGTCGTCTCCTTAGTAACAGCCTGGCGGTTAACATGTACATGATGTTGAAGCAGGTCGGTGAAATATGAAATTATAACTTTTTTATTTGAAATGGTTTATTTCAAGCAATCACTGAATAATGCATAAAACAATACAATAAGCATTCATACATTAATTCAAAGACGTATCAAACTTAGGATAATTAGACATTAAATCAAAGATTGCTTGTAAGGGAGTGGAAGGAAGAGAACTTCTATAATCCCACCTCTGTTCTACCATAACCATTTTATTACATGATTGATCATTATCATAACTTTTCATCTGTCATCAATGCCTTACCAACACTTTCAGGTCATTACGTATCTGAAGTATCAATAAATCACATGACAATGATGAACTACTTCATACTTATGTAGAGTAGTTATAACTATTTTGTTTAATAACGAACCACAAACAGATCAGTTATCTAAAATATATTCAGATTAATTTCATTAGAAAAATCACGTTTATGATTAAGAAAAAATAACACTATCAGAAAATAAACATTACAAATCATGAAATTTTGGCTCAAGTGAATTAATATAATTAGAATTCAATCATTATAACCATCTTCAATAATTGATTAAGCGTTTTATTTGATATTTATTTAGTCATTAATAGTAAGGTGATGTTGTGAAATAAAAAAGCTTCCATATTCTTTACAACGACCACGGTTGGTATTCCTCCTTCTGCTGATTAACCGCCGTCTTTCTGGTTTAAACGGTTTACAGTTCTCTTCGCTGTTATGTCTGCAGACATTAGATTCAGGTCCGTATCCTTCTAGAAAGCTTTGTAGTCCCCCCCCCTCAAGCTCGGAAAGGACACATCTGGAGACGTCAAAATGATTTTATCAACTCCTCTTAGTGCTCTGTTATTTGCTTTGTTTTTTATTCATCGCATAACAGCTTCAAGTTGCTTTCTTCAGTTTTTACATAACTTTTTTATTGGTAGATGAAAGATTGTCTTTTTTTAATAAACTTTAGTGGAAGCTTGGACTCAAAGTGAATTCCTGAATGTAAAGGATGAGGTTTAGTCTCCAGACTCACATCCCTCTCATTTTCTTTCAGAGTTCATGTTCAGCGAGTGGAAAAGTCGCTGCCGGGACGAGCGGGAGACCGAGTTTGCTCCTCCTTCAGCCTACTTTACTGACAGCAGACGAACAAATCCAGGAAAGTTTAAACCGAAGGAGAAAACCTCCAGTGTGTTCTTCAACGCAACAAGGAGTTCTGGAGAAATCTCAGAGTCCAAGTCCCAGTGTCGACCCCAGACTCTGTCTCCACCCCCTCCAGCCCAGCAAAAACCTTCAACATCCTCAGACGAAGCGGCACAGCCCCCACCCTCAGAGAGCTCTTCCCCTCCAGCTCCCCTTTTCAATCCCCAATATGCTTCTCCTCCTTTTTATCCTGCATTTCCACCACCTCCTCCTCATTTTGGAGCCCCCCGTCATGTCCCCCCTCTATTCCCACCCGTGTACCCATACCCTCCCCGGTTTCCACCTCCACCTGCTGACCAAAGACGAGCGGAGCCTCCACCCCCAGGCACCTCCGGTAGCCTGGATGACATGCTGTCCTTTTACCGGAACTCTTCCTGACTTCTCCTGCGTTTGTGAAAGTAAACGATGACATCACAGAAAAAAATAGAAACCCATGTGTGAAACAGAACTAGAGAATAAAATGCTCATTTGAACTTTCTACATCCAACTCTGCTGTGATTCTCATTGATGATCTTTTTTTTTTTTTTAGAAAACTGAACGAGTTCATACTTCAAATGTGTTTGACAGAGAAACGGATGAAACATTTTCCTTAAAAACTAAGATAAAAGCTGCTTTTGGCTATAATAAGATGCTTTTACACGATACTCACAATAATGTTATTTACATGAGAACTTCTATTTGGTCTGAATTTGAATGAAATGCGTAAAGTTTTCCTTTGACATTACAAATAATAAATGAGTAGAAACACAATCTCATATTTTATGTTTATTACCCCCAAAATGTAGACAATAAGAAAGATGGCTACAGATAAACACCGGTCGTGTCAATAACAGCTATTTCCACCATTTGCTGCAATGACAGCTTGACTGCGGCGTCTCCTGCTCCTCACTCGCCTCATGGTGTCGTTCTGAGGCCTTCCGCTCTTCTACAAGTGCTGCATGCGGTTCTGCCAGGTCACTTGGGGTCGAGGTACCACCATCCAGTCTGCATATCAGTTGGTCTCAGACGTGCTCCAGGGGGTTCAGGTCAGGGGTCATTGCTGGTCATACCGGATGAGCCACTCTCACATCCTGAAGTCCATCATGTGGTGGAGCATTATCCTCCATGAACAGGAAGTTGGGGGTGTGCTGGTGGAGTTGACTGGACCATCTACATGAACCAAATCAGTGTTGCTCTGACTGGTGATGCCTGTCCAGACTGTTGCCCCTCCTCCACCAATACTAACCTTGGGGACCTTGTTGCTCACCTCGGCTTCTCCACCAACGCTGACGACCATCATTTCTGTAAACGCGACCCGACACTCACATTGTCCAGGTCACATGGTCTTGTACTGCATACGTGTGTCTTGGTGTCAGTGGAGTCACCTGCAGAGGTCGTCTATCATTCAAGTCAAAGTGGTGGAGTCAGTTGGTTTGTCTGGATACCCTGGTACCCCTCACATCTGGTAAACGGACCTGCAGCTGTGTGGCGTTTGCCAGACCATGTCAGAGGTCAGAGGTCCTTAGGTCCTGGTCATGGTTGTGGTCTGTCACTGGCGGGGATCCACTCCTGGCAGTAGTTCTTTGTCGTGATGCAGTCTGCTGAAGACACTTTGAGACTCACCACGTTCTCCTACAACATGTGACCGTCTGCTACCAACCCGAAGGCGCTATGGTCAGGTGGTGCTGCTCATCAGTTGAGCGACGTCGTCTATTTATGACTGTTTGAATGATGCACTTGGACTGACTTAGTAACTAAATCAGCTTTTTATCCCCACAGAATGCTGACATTGATGCCGTGTTGAAATGTTTTTTATTCCAGGATTCTTGGGTTTTAACAGTGAACCTAATGACATAATTGTGTGGAAAACTCTAAATGAGGTGTTCACCTCCCTATCCTGAAAATCTATGAAGTGAAACAAACCCGTAGTGGTGTCATTTCTCTAAAGGAAAACTGATCCAAACATTAAAATCAATATTTTGTTTTCTCCAGATCTTTTTGGGACAGTTTGTCTCCAAGAATTTCCACTAGATGGCGCTACATCATTTCGCAAGGAAATGAAGGTACATTCTTGTTTTTAATATTTTTTTAACATGTTTTCGAAGAAGAGTGGTGATTAAAGACTTCATTATAGAAACATTTGCATTTTTTTCGTTCTGTTCTGTGATATTTTTTCTAAAAGCATAAAATGGAAAAAAAACTTGCAAATCTAAAGAATAGATTTGTATTTTCCCCCATGATCCATTTTAAGAGGCATTTACTTTGAGACTGTCCATCTCCAAGAGAGGACATTTACTGCAATAAAGACCAGCAAAGAACCGCCATGTCACTGACCTGAGATTAGCATCCTCTTTATCCACAAAATTAAACTTCCAACATGGTAAGATCTAACAAATCCCCTTTCCCGTGCAATCTATTCATGGGATCAAATAAATCCTTTTGTGTTTGAAATCATGCAAAGGTCTCCTGCAGACTTCCTCTCTATTTGTTGGTATTTTTTTGGCTGATCTGTGCGCCAATCCTAAATTTTTTAGCATTTGCAAAAGAAAACCTTATAATTCAGTCAGAGAAGTAGAAGATTTTTTTAATCCTACCAGGATCAACATGCCGAGAACAGTAAAAAGCCTGAAATGCACTGGGTTAGAAAATGAAAGGTTGGCTTATATGTATAAAATGTTATTGAATTTATGTTACTTGAATAATATTTAAATAGGTCTTTTTCATTGAATTTCTGTGTGAGAAGTTGAAATCCAGTCAATAATTTTTTAGCTTCGTACTCATTTCCCCAAACAAAAGCATGTGTTGGTTTAAAGCTCATCCATCCGTGCATCCATCCATCCATCCATCCATCCATCCATCCATCCATCCATCCATCCATCCATCCATCCATCCATCCATCCATCCATCCATCCATATATCTATCCACCCGTGCTTCCATCCGTCCATCCATCTGTCCATCCACCCATCCATCCATCCATCCATCCATCCATCCATCCATCCATCCATCCACCCGTCCATCCATCCAACTGTCCATCCATCTAACTGTCCATTCATCCATCTGTCCATCCACCCGTCCATCCATCCAACTGTCCATCCATCCAACTGTTCATCCATCTAACTGTCCATCCATCCATCTGTCCATCCATCCATCCATCTGTCCGTCCATCCATCCATCCGTCCATCTATCCGTCCATCCGTCCATCCAACTGTCCATCCGTCTGTCCATCCATCCATCCACCTGTCCATCCATCTAACTGTCCATTTATCCATCTGTCCATCCACCCGTCCATCCATCCAACTGTTCATCCATCTAACTGTCCATCCATCCATCTGTCCGTCCATCCATCCATCCGTCCATCTATCCGTCCATCCAACTGTCCATTCGTCTGTCCATCCGTCCATCCAACTGTCCATCCGTCTGTCCATCCATCCATCCACCTGTCCATCCGTCTGTCCATCCATCCATCCACCTGTCCATCCATCCATCCATCCATCCATCCATCCATCCTTCCCCCCGTCCATCCATCCATTTTCCGAAGCCACTTTATCCCTTTTGGGGTTGCTGAAGCCTTTAACTCTTGTGCTACCTTTCGATGACCCCCCCTTCCATTGACGTGTTCTCCCTACCATGACAAAGGTGGATAAAGGTGGAAAGATTTCATGTAATCCATGGACACCAGTGAAGATCACAAATCAGTGAAAAAAAAAGGTTCAGAGCTCTGTCTAGTGGGTCTAGATGACCCAGCTCCCAATTTTAACTAGCCTAAGATAGCACAAGGGTTATAGGGCAAACAATCACACACACACATATACACACTTAGGAGCAACTAGAGTCATCAATTTACCAGCATACTTTTGGACAGTGAAACACAGATCAGATCCACAAGCAGAACATGCCAACTCCTCATGGAAAAGGCCCAGTCAGGAGTTGAACCATAACCTCCTCACTGTGATGTCAGAGTGTTACCCACCACACCACCATGGAGTTTAGCTCAGATGTTGAATGTTTGCAGGTTTTCCTGTAGGTAAAAAAAACATTTAGGTTGGTAGAAAGTGTTAGGATTAGATTCTACAAAGCCTGTTTAGTTTACCTCCTTTAACGCTGAAGCAAACGTTAAAAAAACAAAATCCAGACTGATTTCAAACTGCAGAGTTAATGATAACCTGAAGAATTGAAGCCAACTTTCCTTGACATTCAACATCCCTTTATCTTCTTTAAATATCATTTTCTAGTGAATATATTCGACCAACTTTCTTCTAACAGAAAACAAAGATCTGTATGAAATCCCAGAGATTGTTCGATCTCACTCTAAAAGAACGGTGTTCCCGTAGAACAACTTGAGTTTCTTAATGTCCCACTGTGACCCACACGAGGGGCTGTTTTGCTGCTGCAGTCTTCTTTAATGGTTCATCAGTGAATAGACCTGCACTGACGTGTATTCTCACCTCTACACAGAGCGTGCATCTTCACACAGACACGGGTCCCTGGGTCAGCACCACCCCACGGTGAGCTATAATGAGTCACTGAGTGCAACGACAGCTAATGTTGCCACGGCTATTGAGCGCCTCTTGCCATGAGGCCATAATGTCACTCCTGCTGCGTTGTGTTAAACAGCTACAAGTAAAACAGATTGGTGCCAGTGAGTTTGATGACAGGCCTGCTGGAGTGCTGCCTCAGCAGCTGCTGGATCCAGAACTGAGGCCTGTGGAGCTTCTAATGACGGGCTTTGGAGGAGGTTTCCACTTTCATCTCTGGGCACCGAGTTTTTATTGTGAGGTGTACTTTAACCTTGTTATTGACTGGATACTGCTTTACCACCACATCAGTGGGCTTTCAGCAAAACAATTCATTAAACCTAAAACAAATGTGAATTAAAGCATTAAATTTCTTTGAAATATGAAAACACGTAGACAAAATCTTACCTTAGAATGAAACGACTGTTACACACAGAGCCCTGAAATGCTGCAGCTGATTAAAAGACATTTATTTGATTAAAAAACGATTATTCATTTTAAAAAAACAAAACGTGTTTTTACAACAATTTAAAAAATACAATTTAGATGATCCTAAAAGTGTTTTTATTTAAAAGAACATGCACACTAAGACACAATTTAAAAGTTGAAACAATTTATTAGAAATATAGTACAACAACCAAAACATCAGAATTTGTTTTTGACAAATAGAAGAGTGACACCCCCCCCCCCAATCATGCAAAAAACAGCAAAAACTGAATCTTAAGAGAGGAAAAAGACCCTTGTAACCCTTGGTCTATCCTAGGCACGTTAACATTGGGAGTTGGGTCATCTAGACCCACTAGACAGTGCTCTGAACCTTTTTTCTTCAATTATTTGTGATCCTCACTGGTGTCCATGGATTACATGAAATCTTTCCACCTTTATCCACCTTTGTCATGGTAGGGAGAACACGTCAATGCAAGGGGGGGGGGTCATCTGGACCCCATAGGATAGCACAAGGGTTAAGACAAAATGTGTTGATTTTGTCTTGCAAAAATAAAGTACTCATTGAGAAGGTTTTCAATAGCAAAAATAAAATGTTACATGTATTTAATTTTTTTTTTTACATAACATAAATGAACCAGACTGTTATAAAATCTCCAGTCATTTGGTTGATCATCTGAAAAAAATCCTTTTAAATGAATTAGATCTCCAAGTCTGGCTCTTTTAGGGAGAGCAGTAATTTGACAGTGTTTGTGTGTGTGTGTGGGGGGGGGGGGGGCAGCGTCTGTTACCTGACATTGAACACGATCTGCCTCATTAGACAAGACGCCAACAACCAACAAGACAAACCAGTAACATCATGTGTCCAAACAAGGAGGAAGGCTAAAACACTTGGGGTAAATTTATGGAAGTGTTTAAAGGATTATTTGGGTTTTATGGAGAACTTATAGAGGAAAATAGAGCAAGCAGCACAATTCCAGATGATGGTTTGAGGGGTATAATTGTAGAAGCTGTTGTTCCCAGAAGCTGTGACTTCAGAAGTGGCCTGTCTTGATTTTATTTCTTGTAGAACAATTAAGGTTGAATGAGTTCCTCAAGCTGCTGGTCTGAGGAGGGAAGCTAATGTGTTTGAGATGCTGCGGCGTGTGAGCTGAGCTGAGCCGTGAGCTCGCAGGGCACTTTGTCTCCAGGGCAGTGTTGTCTGACAACCTCCTTTAAGCGGGATAGAGATATCAGCTAGACATCCACGCTCATAATGGCCACATAAATTTAACTCCTGCAACGGAGGGGGAAAAAAAAGAGTAAGAACTGTTAGAAAAGCAGCTGAGAACTCATTTGTAGTCTTTTCGTTCCTCACAGGTTCTAAACAAATCCGTCTATAAACACACATTTCTTTTCAAATTTTGATGTATTTCAAACACATAATGTAAAGTGACCCTCTTTAAATCTGTTCAAATAAAGGGGGGTCAATTTATTTAGATGTTATTGTGAAATATAAACACTTTCTTTATAATAAGACAGATGCTTTAATCAATAGACTTGTGTTCGAGCCAGCTGCAGATGATAAAGTCAACCTTTCTTTGCCTGTAAAGTCCAGGCGTTGACGGTGAAATGTGACGGTCAGTGACTTTGCCTAAATTAGAAGTTGTAAAGAGAGGAAGCGGCGTTTCTTGGCAGCCAAGATGTCACGCTGCTGATGGCCAGGATCCTGCAGCCTCTATTGATTGCTGGATCCCAGGCTGCTACAAGGCTGATGCATTTCAATGTCTCCCTCAATAGAAGATTAATGTTGTTGCTAAAGAGCGGATTCCATCACTGCCCTCTCCTTTTTGTGTCCATGAAACGTGTTTGCCAAAACGGACACAAAAGTAAATGCCTAAACTAGTTCTCTTCCACCAGAGACAACAAGGATGTGAAGCAAAATAGAAGTCCTTTGTTAAAAAATAGACAAATATACAAGAATCAGTAGGTCTTTTTTTAAAGCCGGTCTTATGAAACAAACATTGTTTGGAATTGTTGTATAATATTGCAACTGAAAAGGATTTGCAGAAAGCAAAGTCATTTCGTATCAAGTTTTATTTAAAGGCTTTACGTTTCTCTCACCGTGACCTGAAAAGACAGATGTTTTCTAAACCGATTCTCTACTGTGCTTTAATGGCATTCTCAGGTTTCTACTGTGAGCTGCGTCATTTCACCGACTTTACTCCTAAAACAAACATGTTTACACGCAGTTGCTGAAATAGTTGCATTCAACCAATTCATCCATTCATCCATCCATTCATCCATCCATCCATCCATCCATCATCCATCCATCATCCATCCATCATCCATCCATCCATCCATCCATCCATCCATCCATCCATCCATCCATCCATCCATCCATCCATCCATCCATCCATCCATCCATCCATCCATCCACCTATTCACTCACTAATAGGATTGAGGAAAGGAAAGTATGGTGATTGGAACACTATGACCATCCTTGGATGAGTAGTGAACCAGGCCCTGATGAGCGGGCCTCGGTGGAAAAATTACTTTGTCCCATACAATAACATATAATGGTAGGCGAGGCCCTAGATCTCTCATTTTCAGGGATCCAATCGAAATGAAGGCGGTCCAAGAAGATGAGGAGCTTCTGTGTATTGAATGGGCCAAGACTGGTGATGTGAGTGGCCCCACCATTCTCAGATATGGCAGCACACATAGTTATATTGCCCCCTCGCTGGCCTGGGACTTCCTCCTTTGTTAGTCAAGTTCTAGTTTCACCTGACTGTCAATTACTGTAATAAATGTATCAAATGTTCATAAGGATTCATATGTCCTATTCATGGTATTATGTTCTTGACTAATTTTGACAGTTGAACAGACTATTGTGCATGTGATGACTTACACAATGAAATGATGCTGACTCATTCTGGAGCGAAATACCATTAGACTGAGAATCAATAATCAGTTTAGATCAACAAGATTTATTCACTTGGAAACTGTGCTAAATGAAGGCTACCTGTACTTAATCAATTGCAAAGATGTACTGAAACGTTGAGACATGTACTAAGACATTTGCAATTTGATGAAACTAATGAGAAATGCCATTCTGTTGTGAACAATTGCCAAGTGGTTTGGAGGTTTGTCCATGTTGTTTTGAGAATGTAATTTCTGTTTCAAGGAATGAGCCAAACCATTGGAGAAAAACTGTAATACATTCTGATCAACATGACAATTGATAATGTAGCAAAGAGCAGACAATAGAACATAATCTTTTGCATGGATGTACCAAAGCAATTGCAACTTGTTCAAAGAAGTGAGAAACTGCTTATATGATGTGCACAAGTGACATCATGATGTGAAGATTGAACAAATAGTTTTGGGAATTTCATTCTGATCTGACAATTGTACTAAAGCGACTGAGAAAAACTGTAATTCAAATGTAATGTAACTATAAAACTGACAAAAGACTGAATAGAGAGAAATGCTTAGTTCCTTATGTCTTTTAATAAAACAAAGGAGGTCAGTGTTGGTGAAGAAGATTATTATTTTGTGGATTTACAGCAGACCCAGGTAAAAAAGAATAGAAAAACTTTTATCTGTTGTTGACTACACCCTTTGTGTCCCAGATTTACTGAAAACAGTCACAGGAAAGTGTACATTAAGATGGAGTTCCTTTTTAGGGCCCAGTCTTATTGTTTCCACTCAGAGCGAAGACGAGCAGACAAACTCTTTCCCCCTCCATCCGAGGGGAAAATGGAGACAAGCTGTCGAAGATGTCCTCTTCACCCCTCAATGCAGGCGTGTCTGTTTGATGTACACATAAGTCCCAAAACACAGTATTTGGACTCAAATCTATTCTCCTAAAACAAAGATTTTAAATGGGACAGAAAGAAGATGAATGAAAAATGTGACCCGGCTTTGAACTTTGCATGTTAAAGCTGCATTTATCATTGATCAAACAGAGTTAGACTGTCATGCACAACAATATGCAACTATATTACTCAAACATTTTATTGATACATTTTTGTGTTGGTAATTTGTTGACATGTTGGATAGAGATCAAAAACCAGACTCTGTATCCCCAAATGTGTGGGATGTCTAAACAAATGACAAATGCCTGTAAAATGCTTTTTCTCATGTGTTTTCATTTTCCTCATGTTTGTATTTGATTGGGGTAAAAGAGGCTCTGCAGCTGACATCACACCTCCTTTTCCTAACCTTACATGTAAGGTGTGTTAGAGCTCTCTTGTTTCAAGGACACCTTGTTGACGTTCACATGATTACACATTCTCATTGAGACCCTGCTGGGATTTGTCCCACTCAGACCTAATCCTCAGATTTTTTAATCAGTGACCCTTTGATCGGAGGTCCAAATACTGCTTTAAAATTGTAATTCTTGATTTTGGACCTGACCTTTGTATCTGTATAAACATTCAACAAACAACCAGGGAAATGTGCTGGTAATTCTTCAGATGCTTTTCTTTGTTCTTCTCAGCAAAGTGACTTGAATAAGGATTTGGATTTTTGTGGATGCCGGTTAAGAATCCAGTTCAGGCCCCTCTGTGTCACAGACCATGGTGAGTTCAGAGTCAAAAATGAACCTAGCAGGCAAGTCTTGTCTGAAGTTGTGACTTGAGTTGAGAAATGTTGGGCCCTCTTCCTCTCAGGAAACTCTGGCAGCAGAGAACAAGATGGCACCCAGACATCATTATGCCGAAACCGGAAGTCCTTGACCAGAACCAAAGGTTCACAACCCCCCCTTCCCCCTTTCAGTCAAGAAATACTCAGGACCCTAACACTTACAGTTTCATTTCCCCGTTTTGGGCTTTAAACCACTGGAGATGCCTAATCCCTAATGGTTTGTTATTGTTTGTTTTGTCTCAGGGACCAGGGGCCTCATTTATAAACGTTGCGTACGCACAAAAGAAGGGGTACGCCACTCTCTACACAATAATTGATATTTAAAAAAAGCAAACTTGACGGGAAAATGTGCGGTCCTTCACGCAAGCTCTGACCCAGGCGTACGAAATGAGAAACGGCGACACCGTCAGCAGATGGAAGAAACACGTGAAAGTGAAAATGACAATACTGCGTCTCATAAATAACATGAAGAATTCACAAAGCAAGTCTTACAATGAACAGTTTACACGAACACCCGTTTGATCGATCAGCAGTGAAACAAAAAAAATCAAACGAAAATTACAACAGAAATTCAAATGAACACATATTTGCAAAAAGAAAAGTGAAATATGTTCTGCAATATTGGCATGTTGTGCAATTCATCCTCACAAATAATATAGTTAACAGGACGAAATAATGTACAAAACTGATATTCTCGTCAGTGTGTCCATCTGGCAGAACAGATATAGGTGCAATTAGACAGACAGACAGATAGATAGATAGATTAGATAGATAGATTAATAGATAGATAGATAGATAGATAGATAGATAGATAGATAGATAGATAGATGGATGTATTAATTGTCCACTGGGGAAAGTGGTTTTCATAGTAAAACATTTCTTCATAAGCTACGGAATTATGGTATTCATGCATACGCCATACATTGTATCTTGTCAGTATCTTGTCTTGTCAGACATCTGTAGCTTGTCAGATGCAATTAAATGGAGGGAAATAAAATGCTCCATCACAACGCGTAATGACGCACAATGGCTGATCTTGCGCTCTTAGAAGATGTCCTGTTGGACCTACCTGTTGGACCTCTGCGGGCTTTTGGTACCCGGCGTTACAGAGGAGCACTCGGAGGAACCACGCCATGCCTGTGTCACTCGGTGCATCTGGTGCGTCGGTGTCCCCCTCCGCCTCAGTCACCACTCCACTTAATAGGGATTCACCAATTATTGCAGCCAGTCTCTCATCAAGAGGGGTCAGCTCCGGTGTCCCCTTTCCCCCACCCGTGGCAGACACACTCTGGCAATCGAGCGCTAGACGTCTCTTTGCCTTCGACTTTGATGTCCGACCATTTCTTTTTTATTTCGGCCACGGTCTGAGGTTGTGAGGCTACAGCATTTATGGCGTCTACCACCGTTTGCTGAGTGCCTTTTTGGCATTAGTAATGCCCACGCTGTGCCCTCCAAACAACATTTTTCTCCTCTTTTCCACCTCGCCAACGATAACTTCTACTTCACATTGAGTGTAGTTACGTTTTTTTGAATTCCTCTCTGTGTTTGCCATGATTTCCCAATCAATGAATATTAACTTGTGGGCGTTTCACGGACTATTTATGGGCAACTATGGGCGTGTCATGTAGCCGCAAAAGCTGCGCTGCATTTAGAATTGATTGTGATTTATGAAGGGAAAAGTCCGTCGGATGTGCGTGCGCACGGTTTTATAAATCCGAATATTTCTGTGCTTACGTACGTCCTATGTTTCATCCGTACGCCACTTCTGACGCAAATCATACACAAAGTTTTATAAATGAGGCCCCTGGTCCTTAAATTATGATGAAATGCCTCTGATGGTCCAAGCAAACTCCGACTCTTCCATGACACGCTTTTTGTCGCAGCATTTGCTGTTGGAAAAAGGGGTCTTGAATTTTTCCTTTGTGCTTTAGCACACAGAAGAGTTGAGGTTAAGCTAATGATATAATGGAATACAGGCAGCTTTTCTTTTTTGTCTTAGCCAAACCTGTCAAAGTTAATACTGGAAGACACAAACTCAGTCACTCTCTTTTCTATCCAGAGAGCTTTCTGCAAAGGAATCAGGTCTGCACTTGACAATACATCCCTAACATTTCCAAGCTCAATCATGTCCTATTTTGGGAAATTTGTTGTTCTATAATCAGAAACTAAAATTACCATCCACAAGTGAGCTCCATTCTTAAGACCAAAGGGGAAATATCCCCAGCATGTTTTAATCCTGTAATGTAGGATAGGGGCGGGACCCAGAAGCAGGACAGATGAAAGAACAGTCTTTACTGAGCCCCAGCGGTGGTGGAGGGCTTGGGTGGGTGATGACACGGATGAGCTGCTGGTCTGGTGGAAGCCGCCGTGACTGAAGATTTTGGACCTTGATTGGTGTCCCGTGGCATGACAAGTGGTCGACAGTGGTGAAGACGAAGTTGGTAGTGATTCCGGGAGAAGCAGAACAAAGAGTGGGTCAGCATGCAGATGAAAGTGTGGATCTTTGGCATAAAGCTTGGCAATTAGCTTGCCTTGAGACCATAGCATGACTCTGTTGATTCTACCGCAGCAAGCAGACGGACTGACGTCGGCTGAAGGGTGAGGAGTCCAGATAAAGGCTGCAGGCTGATGAGCTGGTAGGTAGCAGGTGAGCAGATAATCACCCGGTTGGTGTGGGAGGTGACTATGATCCTGACAAATCCGCTCAATGTCTCACATGCACCCATATGGGTATTGACCAGTGATGTGAGGTGAGGTTAATGGCTGGTGGGGCACTGACTCCTCTGGAGTCACATTTACAATAAAAGACCTAATATTTCCCCATTCATCCAACAGCAGCTAACAGCTTATACATACAGCTAACAGCAAATACAAGAACATATTTGTCCTACAGAGAATATTTCTTTCATAGACATGGATAGAACACTCTTGTGTATATATTATTCAAATTTACTGTAAACAAATTACAGTATACAGATGTGTTCAGCACACATTTGACCCTCAGTAACTATTTCTGGTATTTTTCCAACTTCAAATTCTGGTGCTTTAATCAGTTATCAAATGTCTGTGAAAATGATCAGAAAAATAAAAGAAACCAGCAGGTCTGCCCCCTGCTGGTGAGGCATGCCTCACCTAAAGACTTTTCTGCGGGTCTACAGCAGTGCTTTCAGCGCACGTCTCTGTTACAGTTTCTCAGTCACTTTAGTACAATTCTCAAATCAGAATTGAAGTTTGCAAATACGTGTGTGCATTTCTCAAAACAATCTGTACAAACACCATGGATTTCTTGCAAAAGCCTGCAACTTGCTCAAAATCTTTAGTTTCTCTCAAAACTCTGTCATTGAACATGTCAGTGCCATCAGAATGTCAAGTCCTTGTGTCATTGTCTACGAACACGACAGTCAAATGACTTAGTCATGTTGTCAATATAACTGTGTACTTTAGAGGGAGGTTCTTATGTAAACTATGGCTAAAATTTGAATGACAATTATTGTAAAATGCAAGTTACACCTTTTGTTTGATTGCAAGAGACTGGACAAGATTCACATTTACACTTTTATTGTTCGTAATGTAATTTGTTGACAGACCATGTCATACCAACATAGAAATAAACCACTGCAAACAGTAACAGAAAGGGAAGAAGAAAAAAAAAAGATATGACAATATTCTGTACAACAGTACAGGCAGTGCAGTAGGAATTGGTGTGGTCTTCCTACACCTCTTGTTGTTCCTGTATGTTAGGCCACAAATTCTCATCCACATCACAGCGAATTTCCTCTTGCAATGCAGCGTGGAAAGAATCTTTTAGAGTGTCTTATCGAGCCTCTGCAGGCGTCTGCTGTGATGTCATCACACGCTGCATCCATGGCAGCCAGGAGGGTCATTTGTGTATGTGGCTGGCGATCATAAACTTTCCATTTCCATGCTGAGAAAAATTCCTCAATAGGGTTAAGGAATGGAGAGTAGGGGTGAAATGAACTGTTGGAGTGATGAAAACTCACATTGTCCCAAACTATCACATACGTTGGCAGCTGATCTCCACTCTGACCCCCCTTTTCTTCAGGGATGAGATCTCTGTAGATAGTTTCTAGAAACGTTATAAGATGTTCTGTGTTGTATGGACCTATTATGGGAATATGAGTAAGCACACCATCGTCACAGATGGCAGCACCCATGGTTATGTTCCCACCCCGTTGGCCTGGCACATCAACTGTAGCCCTGTGGCAGATGATATTTCGGCCTCTTCCTCGGTTTTGCCCCCTAACTCCTCCACCACGCAACCTCACTACTCTTCCTCTTCTTCTCTCTGGCTGCTGACCCCGTCCAATTCCTTGTCCTTCCATTGTCAGACATAGAACATTGTGTTGTGCTTCAGCCATATACAGTATATACTTGCCCATTGATTGTCAATGAGATGCACCTTTGTTAGAGGAAGTCAAGTCACCTGACAGCAATTTACCAATTCAGGACAGATTTAGACATATAATGGAGATGTATAGAAATATGTTTGTCACATTATGACAACTTGGTCAACCATTTTGCAGTTGATGACTTATACGATGAACTAATGACGTGTTTTGAGGGGTAAGACTATTGCACAGTGAAATAAATACATTTTGATCAACATGACATAAACAATTGATAATGTAGCAAAGAGCAGAGAATTGTACATAATCATTTGCATGGATGTACCAAAGCAATTGCAACTTGTTCAAAGAAGTGAGAAACTGCTAATGTGATGTGCACAAGTGACATCATGATGTGAAGATTGAACAAATAGTTTTGGGAATTTCATTCTGATCTGAGAATTGTACTAAAGCGACTGAGAAAAACTGTAACATTGAGTCCTGCCGTCAGACATGAGGTACAGCGCTTCAGAGCCTCATCCGAAGATTCCGCTCCGTCTGTGATCGTGCAGCACTCAAATTCTGCGATTTTAACCTCAGAAACTGTAGAAAACGTGTTGAGTTGACTGAAATTTATATTTAACACAGCTCAGTGGAAAATACTATTTACTTACTTTACCCTTTTCCATTTTATCACGATTGTGACAGGTGAGGCTGTGCCTCAATTGCCTCACCTGACCGCATGTCACTGGTATTGACAGATACAGGTGCTGCAGGTTGTTTGGGCCCGTGGAGGTTCATAGAGAGGAGCGGCTGCATCTTAAGTGTCATAGAATTCCAGCCGGGCACAAACTGCAATTATGTATTTATCCTCCATGATCAATTGGAGTTGGTACTTCCGTGATCTAAAGAGGACACCATCCATAAACCACCACCATTGGAAGTGGTCACTTGAACGTGCATTGCCAAAGGCGGAGTGAACGCAGCTTTACTTACCCTTGTGTGTGTCATGCTGCTCAAGGCGTGAGGACCAAGACGCTGGAACCCAGAAGAAGACAGGTAAAGGATTTATTGTTTCTCCAGGTATGGTAATGTTGGAGGAAGTCAAGGCTTGAAGACAGCTGGTGGCGTGGCTGGAGGGCTTAGTGCGGTTAGTGTGGGCCGTGGAACCTTCTGGCTTCACAGAGGAGCAGAATGGCAGGAAGCTGATGTCACTCATGTGATGATGATGATGATGATGATGATGATGATGATGATGATGATCCTGAAGCAGAGAGCAAGGATTAATGCAAGGCTGTGAGCAAAACAGGAGCATGAGAGCATTAACTGAAGCCCAGGCTTAGTCACCATAAGGGGTAACGAACTGGCGTTGAACTGATGAGTGAGGTCTCCTTTTAAGCAGCATGGTAGATGAGGTGAGTGGCGTCAGCTGGTGGCAATCAGGGAGCAGAGCAGGCAGAGCTGGAGGGGGAGGAGTCTGACAGGCACCATGAGAGTGTGTTGTTTAAGTGTTGACTGCAACCTGTCGCCCACAGCAGCCTGTTCACTGAGCGTTCCACAACCTTGATATTTTGTTTGGGCCACCTATGTGCCCTGTACAAGATTACCCGTTTTTCACCCACAGACAGCCCTTAACCACCCGTAAGGGCAGTCGTGTCTAAGGCACAACACACTTGAAGATCACCTGACAAAGCTCACGATGGTGCTTTGAAGATATGTCAACAAGGATGTCTGACTATTTCAAATAATATTAATTTGAAATAGAAAAAGAGCAGAAAAGCAAATCAGACACTCCTGTACTTTTGATCTTTGTTTACCTGTGAGACTGAAGGCCTCAGAGTCAGTGCCCTCGCTAACGCTGCTGTGTGTGCTTCACATCATTGCCCTTGTTTAATCTTTGCCAGCTGACCACCATTCAAGAGTAAATATAGCCTTCCTTACTTCACCAGTGGTGCACAGTAAATGCAGGGTTAAAGTGTGTCCGTGAGCTTCAGAGGATGTGAGGTGGGGTTAAGCAGGAAACAGGGAGAGCAGTTTCCTGTTTGGTATTAAAAAAGAGCCTGTTGTGCAGCAATCAAACGGGTAGATGGGCGGTCAGGGAAAAAGGCTGGTTTATCCATGCAGGCCACTTTAGTTCAGACCCAGAATCCATTTCCCTCTGCTGCGTACAGTTCGTTATTCAGTTTGTTATGAAAGTCTTTGTATTATCATAGAGTCTATTAAATGTATTTATAAGTTTGAGTATGAAGTTAAATCGTTCAAAATCCCTTTGAACCTTTATCTTTTGAGTAACGTTTTCCATCAGAGAGATTTAGTAAAAAAAACTGGGAAGCATAAATGCTTTTAATCAAAATATTTTCAAATTTAAACGAGTTGATCTCTTTACCACAAAACCAAAAAAGGCTGTTTGTAAATGCACCCAAACACAAACCCTCAGGTAAGACATCACCCAAATGTGTCTTTGACATTACTTTAAATGAAAAAAAGCTGTTTTCTATTTATAAGAGATCTAAATAAATAAAATGTGTCTTGGTAAAAAGTTGTTCTGGTGGTGTCCTTCAATGGGTCATATCCATGATGGGGGTTTTCCAGAGCTTTAATTTGATTAAATATGTGTCACCACAGCAGCTCCCCTCAAACCTTCAAACATACACAAAGGCGTGTGTGATCGCAGACCGGATCCCGCAGCAGCAGCGGCAGGATCCCGCAGGCTCCTGCTTCAGTGCGCAGATTTGGTTTCCAGTCGCGTGCGTCCTGTGCGCGCGGGGATGCGCAGCAGGCGATCAGCTGAGCAGCGGAGGGCAGAGCCGTTCAGCGGGAGTTGCTGTGGGGATTTTGCTTTCACATGCCTCCCCAGGAGCCGCGCGGTGGACCTGCGTTTGCGGAGGGGATGCGGGAGACGGTCGCTGCTCGAAAATGAACGCAGGTGAGAAGATTTCTACAGAAGACTCAAGCATGAAAGTCGGAGGATTTGGTCGAGTTTTTGATTTCTATTATTATCTGAAGAGAACATTGAAGGTGGAATACTTAGGCAGGTTGGTTTTTCAAAATATTTTTTTTAATGTTATTTTCACAACTCTGTAATAGAGCAGTAAGGGGCTTCTGTGTGCTTTTTTGTCGTTTATGGCACACTCGGCAAGAGTTAACAAATGAGGATACAGTCTAATGGAAAGCTGTTTGATTTTGAACCAGGATTGAGTTCATTTAAGACAGCATAACATAAATACTCTTTCTTTTCTGGTTTATTAAAAGTCTTAAAGTAAAGGGGCCTGTTAGGGGCCACACTAACATGAATGACAGGAAGTGAGTCAGGGAAATCCCTCAGTCTCCTTTGTATTCCTCTTCTGAAGCAGTGTGTGTGGTGTGTGTGTGTGTGTGTGTGTGTATGTATATATATATATATATATATATATATATATATATATATATATATATATATATATATATATATATATATATATATATATATATATATATATATATATATATATATATATATATATATGTGGAGAGAGAGAGAAAATTCCTGCTACTGAACAATGTAGATTTCAGATTTTTTTGGATTTCTTCCAGATCATCAAGTGGAAATGAAATGTGTGTCCAAACAAACAAGTAAACTAGGATGAATGTCAAATCCATTCACATTTTAGTATCCTAAAGTTCAGTCCACTGTTGTTTTTCCACATCCAAAGAATCCAAAAGGGAACATTCTTAGAACATTCTAGCACACTGGATGGTCACATGACTTTACTAAATTCAAAGTGTTTCCACACATTAGACTTGAATGATGGACTGATCCGTTTTTGATGACATCACGTATGTGTCATCCGCTGTGATGCGCTTGGTCGTTACAGTGAAATAAACCGTGCCTCAATCCAAATGGTATTTTCCAATATTTATATAATACATTTATTTCATTTTGAAACCCTTTTCTATGGTATAGGTTGATTGGAGTCATAGCTTGCCTCAGACAGATCAATATGCTTGGATTGTAGCAATGTGATTTGATTCATCTGTTAATCATGACACATTTTGTGAAAACTTGCATTGACTTTACGCTTTTTATTTCTGGAAAGTTTTCTTTGAGAAGCTTTATCCACCATAGGAGGAAATAGGAGAATATGATGTGTGGGAATGTACAAATCTGAAGAATAAACAACACGAAATCAGTTTTGCCAAACTGATTTGTATCAGTGTTTTACTTAAACACTCTTGTTTGCCCTTTAACCAACCCAAAATAGTTTTTGGCAGTTTAGGAGCCAAACTTTTTTAGTTACTTGAGCAGTTTTCTCTCTAGAGGGTGATAAGAGTGCAAAACCAAAGTGGAACACATTTGTGATAAACTGCCCTATATTTTATAACTATTCCTATTCCATGACCATTTCAGTCTTTTGCCAGTTTTAGGTCACAGGAACAGCACACCAATGACCTGTAGTCTATTTTAAAGTGCATAATCTTACAGTTTCCTTTTCCTGTTGTTCTCTCAGACTGCACAAAGCCTTCTGTTGCTCCCAAGCCAAGAATTGTTTGTCACGACAACCTGAAGCCGCCCTCCTCTCCTGCGTCAACAAGGCGTCTCAAACCCTCTATCCCTCCAAAACCCAAAGCCTCAGTGCTGCTAAATGGCAACCAGGAAAGCATTCGTAATGGCATTGTGCCTTTTTCACATGATGATGTTGATGGCAGGCATGATAAAAGGTCTTGTGAAAGAATTATAGATACATCTTCCTCAAAGAAAGTGCTGAAGGCTGGTATCTTCAGATCTCCACTAACACACTTAGTGACTGTGACAAAGGTACCCCAGGATGAAGACGTGACAGAGGAGGAGAAAGAAGAGGACAATTTACTTCAAGAAATAATTAAAGAATGGAGATTAAGTGACAATGCTCTGACAGATGAAGCTGACTCCCTGGAAACACTGTGGCTCAGTGAGGCCAGACTCACAGCTGACTCTGAGGAGACAGAGGGAACAATCAACACCAAAGCCGAGGAGGACGCAGATGCTGAAGCTTTTGATGCAGGTGAAGCTCTGGCTGACACTGAAGGCCTCTCAGTGGAAGACCTGTCTGTCGGTAGTGCTGAGGAGGAGGCGTGCCAGCATCCCTGCAAAGATCCAGAGGAAAAGCAAAGATGGCTACAGCTCAGAGAGAGTGGAGGTTCAGCAGAAGGTCTTTCTAGACTGGACCATCGTCACCTTGTTGAGGACAATATAGGGAATGTAGATGCTGAGTGTGTAATAGAGGAGAACGAGGAAGAGTTAGGTCATGATTGTAGTTTCACTTGTACCATCCTGAAGTTGAGATGTGGCCAGAAGACAAAGGAAAAGGTTCAAGGCCAACAGGAGACCTGCTCTAATGACTTTAGAGGGGATGACCACAGGCAGGTTTGTGGGACAGTGATAGAGAGTGGAGGAGATCATGAGGCCTTTTACATTTCTACTGAAGACAATATGAACAGAGAGTTGCGACCAGAGGATGAACTCACAGAAAATAGTTTTTCCACCCTGAAAAGCAGCTTAGTACTGAATGGCAAATGTGAGGAGACAGCAGAAAATGAAAAAAAGGATAACTTGGGCTTTGGTGACCGTGGGAAGCATGGTGTGAGGACAGCTCAGAAGAAGTTATTTGATCAATCCGAAGATGCCAAGTTTGATGTATTTGGAAACAAACTAAACAATTTGGGCTGCCGGCCGAGTTTCCCACAGAAATCTGTGCTGACAGAGGCAGGCACTTTGCTGACTTCTTCTCTCTCAGAAAGCCAACTTCTTTCACCAAACATCAGTGTTTTTGAAGATAAAGATGATCACAGTGCGCCCTTTCTGGATGAAACAACTGATATGGACCTGGACAGCAACGAGCGTCTTTACGAAGGCTTCGGTTCATTGGCTCAAACGGTTTTTCCTTTTACCAGCAAGGCCACTGGGATTCCATCTCCCTCTCTGTCACAGCGGAATACAAACCCCATGGGGGATACGGGAGCCCTGCTTTTCCAGAAGTCTTACAAAAGTGGACTCCGACCACCATCAAAAAGCTCCAGCCCCATGTTAAGTTCAACGCGGCACAAGGGCTTAACAAAACCTAACTATCTGTCCTTGTACTCGCGCTCCCTCTCTTTGGAGGGGCAGGACGCACATCTGCATGTCCACAGGGACGGATCTCCCAGACAAAGAGGTGCCTTGTACTCGTCAGACAGCTTCTCTAGGAGCTCACCCCAGTCCTCCAGTGCCCTGTCCACACCCACATCTCTGGTAGATATTCCTCCTCCGTTTGAGCTGGCCTACATCACCAAGAAGCCCATTACAAAAAGTTCTCCGTCACTTCTCACAGTGGGAGACTCCACAGAGAAACACAGGAAAAAGAAATCCTCCATTAAACGTTTCCTGATGCTCAAGTTTGGTTGGAAAACAGAAAACAAGCACACGACAGAAGAAAAAAAGCCTTCAGCTGATTCCAGCCATCGCTGTTCAAGTAGACTGCTGGAGTTTGACAGGCACAGCCTTAGTGGTTCTCCAAAGTTCAACTCAAGGCCGCCTAGCAAGCCTCTGGTTTCACCTGAGCCCGCCTCTTCCTTTTTGTTCTACCAGGAGAGCAGGAGGAAAGGGAATTCTGTGGCCTTCCTGAATCGCAGCGTGGTCCGGGTGGAATCCTTCGAGGACCGATCCCGCGTGCCTTTCACCCCCCTCCCCCTGACCAAGCCCCGCTCCATCTCCTTCCCCAACGCAGATACCTCAGATTATGAGAATGTTCCTCCCATCAACTCGGACTACGAGAACGTTCAGGTGCCTCACTGGAGGGCTGCTCGGATGGCGCCCCGCGCCGACTTCTTTGAGCGTCCCTTTCGGGGCTCATCTTCAGCTAATGAGACGGATGGTTACGTGGACATGAGCAGCCTGCCAGGGTTTGAGAAGAAAACCCAGTCAGCTAAACAGGAAAGTGAGAGGTGCGTAAACAACATTCATCTGCAAATCCACACATCCAAGCTTGAAAAATAAACCCCTTTGTTGGAATTATTGTCCAACCTAAACCTGTCAGTTTGCCCCAGGGCAGCTGTGGCTACATCACTAGCTTACCAAGTGTGAATGAGGAGTGAATGAATAATGGACACATTGTGAGCGCTTGAACATCTGGAAAAGCCCAGATAAATCCAATCCATAATATCATTATTATCATAAAAAAGGATTTGATTCTGGATGTCTAACAATCATGCTGTTAGAAAGTTGTCAATGTGAATAAATAATGTTATGGCGTCCATTAAATTATTTAAGACAGTTATGTCTTTTAATTTTCATGAACACAAGGCCAAGATGTGCTTCTGTTTAAAAAGAGACATTTAAATGAGATGATAACTACACAAATCAGGAAAGGGTTGGTAAAATAATTTGAACAAAAATAATACAAATTAGCAGATGCTTTAAGAAAAATTTACAGCGAGAAAAAAAAAATGCTGGGCTGTTATTAAATTTCAACAATAATAAAATACAGGCAATACTGAGCCATGTAAGAAATGAAGTCATCAGAACCACTGTGGGTGGAATGATCATCTTACGCTGGGAGAGGAAGATGAGTTGGCTGGATTATTCTTTTATCAGGAAGACTAATGTATATAAATTCCCTGAAATTTGAAAAAGTTACAAAATTACGGTCTTCGTAGCCTAAAACATCCTGACGTTGTTGTCTAATGCTTTATACTAATAAAAAACCCAAAATAAAACATTTGTAGGATTACTTCAGTCTGAGAGTAGCAGAAGAGTCACAGGAGTGAAAGATATCCATCATTTAAGGAAAGATCCCTGCAGAAAAATGTAATGACATTGTCTGTGAGGCGCAGCGATTTTCATACTAGTACCGTGGGTGTGGATTGGTCCACTGACAGATACAAATTTAGTGTTAACACACACTGTGTTTTTGTGTGGATTGATGATGCTGTTCATCATTTTAGTGGGTCTTGTCTTCTTTTACTGTGACCACACGCCTTCTTTATTGCTTCTTGGTCACTTTACACGTTTTATAAATCCTCTGGGGATGAAGATTTATCCTGCTCTGATGCTCCGGTTGCTGCAGACATGGCTATGGTCGTCAGCTGTGCGAGGAAAGCTTCCTCATGCCATGTAGTGAGAGGAAGCAACTCCAGCTGTTATCTGTCACTGTTGTTGGGTGTGAGCGGTGGAAATGCTGGCGTGAGGGTGGTCTCTGCAGATCTAAGTACAACAGGGCGGCTTCATTCATTAATCATCTGTTCAGGTGCAGGGAGGAGCGCTGATGTTGAAGGAGGCATCGTCCATATCCCTGCTGCGGTTTTACTCATCGGTATGATCAGCCGTCGTGTGCTGACACGAATCCCTCCCACCCCGCCAGCGGGAATGTATGGCGGGGTCCATGTCATACGGGTCACTTAAGATGATTAATAGTCAGAGCATTTTGGAGTCATTGCTCTTCTTCTGCAGACAGGAAGAAGAGGCAAAGATACAATCTGGATGTGTTCTGTAGTCAGCTGTTGTCACCTGCAGAGCGTCTCTCATTCATGGTTCAAAGAGTTCCTTTCTTCTTTTAGTCACAATTACAAGGTAATCTATTCAGTCATTCATTCATTGAATGAATGGAGACAAGGTTATCTCTTATTTTATTAACATTCAATACCAGCAAATTTCCCAAAAAAAGGTTGATGTAAATAAGACAGACTTTTTTTTTATTTTAGCAGGTCTGGAATTCAGTCAAATAAAGCATCAGAGCTACTCTAACAAAAAAAAAAAAAAAAGATCAGTGTGTGTCAGGTTTGAAAAATTAAAACACACAAAGACCCACTCCAAAAAAAATGTTTTTTTTGGTGGTTTTAACATATTTTTGTAGCATTTCTCTCATGATGGGGGATATTTATAAAATAAATTAAGGTAAAAACTGGACTTCTCAGTATTTTTCCTTATTCCGATCGTGTTGGATCAGGGGCAGATAAAAAACCTGCGGTTTGAAAAAGCTCAGGTTTGTGACGCAGAAACTGCCGTGGGCTGGTTCTTGAGTGCGGCTGTTTCTGCAGCTCACCGCTCCTCTGGAGGATGAATCAAACGCGGAGAACACATTTCACGCACCTAGGACAGCTAATGGGACTTCAACTTTAAGTTTTATTTTAAATACATGCAGCCAAAAACAAAATTCAGCCTTGGGTTCATTTAAAATGTGTGCGGGTAATGCAGCAATGCATTCTCTTCTCCAGCACCTGAGCTTGTGCACGCCGGGCGGGGCAGATCAGGGAGCTTGGGCAATGCACATGCGCTCCTGGGCTGTTGTGACATCACATCGGCTCATTAATTCAAACCGAGCGTCTTTGCAACAGTTTGATTGACAGCAAGTTAAAAGAGATGCAAAGATAAAATGAGTCTTTATTACATTTGTTCTATTTCAAAAGAAAAATGTCCCACGTATGTGTCAAAAAGTCAAAAAGCATGATTTTCATTGGAGGGGGACTTTGAGAAGAATAAAACTACCACTCTGACACTTTTTCACTTGACTCAGGCAAAGAAAGAAAAGTCTTAAGCATGGGCATAAAAGCATTTAATTAACATTAACAAAATTAACCTTATTAAACAAAACAAGCCAAAACAAATAGAAATAACTCCCTTATCTTATAAGCAAAAATGGATTTTTTAAAAAGTAGACCATTTATGAATCAAATTCAAATCAAGTGTTTACTTTTATTTGTATCCTATTTGTTTTTGTCAGTATATTTTATACTAATTACACAAGGATCAACAGAAAAAATGAACAAAAAGTTAAACAGATTGTGAAAGCATTAAAAAACACATTTAAAGCATCGCAAGGCTCAGATTCAAGAAATAAGGAAAGGAAATTTACAGGGTTTTTTTTCTCTATGTCTATTATGTGGATTATAAAAGTGGCAAATTTAAAGGTCCATCAAAATTCTGTAGTTTTGTGACTCTTCGCGGTTTTCAATCTACTACTGAAAACAGAGAATGTCACCACAGTTCAGCAGATTTGGAACGGTCAGTAAACTCAGTGGTGGATGTAACAGTAGCCTGAAGGAGGAGCATTAGCAGGTAGCCACAGTCTCACCATGCAGTCACTGGAAACTTAGCCCAAGGAAAAGCAGTAGCAATATCTTTTATCTCTTCTTAGAATTTATCTGTGCTGCTTTTGCCCCGAGCTTTCAAGCTGCATGGCAGACCAGTGAGAAGTGACAGCAGCACTTTCTTTTGGAGTGATATAAAAGTCTAATATTGGAAACTGTTCATGTACGGAAGCTCTGTGTTTTAAACATCCCTGGTGTCTCCTTAGGCTGTGTTGTGGTAAGCAGCTATGGGCTGTATACATCTGAAGTCCTGCAGGGAATGAAGGACTCACATATGTTGCTCAAAGCTAATTTGCACATCCATTGGATTAAATCCAAACATTCCTGGATTGTTGGCTGGGCTGGTCGTTTCAGCGATGTGACTTACAGACACACTGTCATTTGAATGTTTAGATTGAGCTTTATCGATTAGCATATTCATATGGTTTCTCTGCAGTAGAAGCTCTCATTGCATAAAATATCAGCATGGATCTCAGGTTGGTTACTGTTGTCACCGTAGGCCTTTTGGACCAGTTTATTGCTTCATGCAAACCTGCAATGTTTTATTTATTCACACTTGATTCTGCCTCTGAGAATGAACATTATAGGGATATTTCAATAAAATGGTTCATAAAGGACCAGAAAGATGGCTCTCACGGTCAAATAGAATTCAGTCAACTTTTTTCACACAAATAAAAAGTTAAAAGATTCATGGTAGCTAAGATTAAAAACACAATGCATCAAATATTCAGATTTTTTTTTTTAAATTAAAAGTCTGAAATGGATGAAATTGTTGGGGTTTGCCTTTTTACTAGCAAGTCTGAATTTGAATGTTATAAAAATTGAATTGAATTGAAGCTCCCAGGCCTCTGGTAGAGGACCCGAGCTTGGAGGAGAAACCACCGCAAAAACTGTGTATACATAAAAGGGTTGCTTTTTGAACTTCATTTATGAAGTCACTATGAGCAGTAGATACCTGTTGTTTGTTGAAAAATATGAACAAAATGAAAAGTTGAATTTTTCTTTTTCGTTCTTAAGACACTGTCCTAATGCAAATAATAGCGTTCAATTTTAATTATATTTCATGATTCTGGTTTTGCTACTAAAGTATTTTTTCTTGACCTTTTCACACTTAATCTGTTGTTTTATTTTTGGAATTTCTTTTATGTCGGTAGATTATCTAGTAAATATATTGTCAGAACAGAAATGCCACAAAACACAGAGTGTAGAAATCCTTACAAATAATTAGAAGATGTTGTTCCCAGAAAAGTTTCATGTTTACATTACTAGCCTGTTTTTAATTGCGCTCATGGATGGAGCTCATGTTTTTTTTATCTTTCAACATAGTGTCCTTAGACACTTGGTCATACTTTTTTAAGATAGTTGTTCTTTGTGCCTACAATACCAGTAATGTTGTTAGCTTACACTCCAGTTGAGCTTAAGGAAAATAAACTTTATTTATTTGTGATTAACATTAATGAGCAACAAAATTGCATTTAAAGCATCAACAATTACCCTGTTTTTTTCCAAGGTGTGAAAAACTCCCATTTATAAAAAACATATGAATAAATAGCCAAAGTGCAACATCAATACAAAATCCCAGCAAACACTAAACAAAGTTAAAGTAAGACATTCAGTGTTACACAGATGTTGTAGTCAATAGCAGCTTGATGTTAATGTGCAGCAATGCAAAGTCCAGTTCACAGTTATGTCGAGGTGGATATGGTTATTGTGGAGAAGGTGTGGGGCATATGGAAGCATTTCTGTAGCATAATTAAAAATAAGAGTCAATACCAGAAATGCTTTTTCATTTTCAAAATGAAGCGGCAACCAACCTACCCCTTTCCTCTTATAACCTCATATTAGGGCAGTGTTTTTCAACCTTTTTTGAGCCACGGTACACTTTAACCTTGACAAAAATCCAGCGGCACACCAGCATTTAAAAAAAAAAAAAAGGATAAAAACAGTCTGTATTGATCCACAGTCCCTCTATGATCTCACATGCATTTTTGTGAAAAAGCTGGAAGTTGCAGCTGCTTTTTCTAATAGATGTAATAAAAGCTAAGTTAGAAGATTTAAAAACTTTTTGATTTGTGTTCGCTGTTTTTTCAAGACGTTAAGAGGAGAGACTCGTTGTGCGCCGACACGTTCACGCTGTCACTTTTAATCCAATGCATCATGGGAGATGTAGTTCAATAATCTGCCGAACGCTGAAAGACAAGCGTCTTTGAGCTTCATTGTTTTGTTCACTTGTTCCACGGTCCGACACCGGATTCTGTGGAAAACGACACCACTAAAAACGAGCTTTAGCTGGTATTTTTCTTAGAACTGAGCGACTTTTTCAGCAGAATTCAGAACAAGGAAGTGAAAACTTCAACCACTTCTTATTGGTCAGACTGATGACATGTGATTAAGATCCCAAGAATGATTGGTGGAGACAGTTAAAGGGGCGGAACTTTTCCTAACGCAGCTGAAGCTACAGCTAAATCGCTGTACCGTCATTCTTATCAAAATGTATTTAATAGAATCAAATAAACACAAAGAAAAAATAATTTTACGATCTTTCATATTCCCAATTTCTTAGTGTTTTATCAGGGCCTGTAGGGATGAACAAAGAACTGATATCCTGGAGATGGAAAATGTTGTTAAATCAGTTAATGAGGGCAATTTCCCACGGCACACTTGACCATCTCCCAAGGCACACTAGTGTGCCGTGGCACACTGGTTGAAAAATACTGTATTAGGGGGAAGGGGTGGGGGGTTTAGCCTGCGATGCGCCTTGGGGGGGAGCTACTTGGCAGTGGTACCCCTCCCATGGTTGCCGTATGGAGTGGGCCCCCCCTCTTTCGGTTTTATTTGCACCTTAGACATGTAGGGCCCTTGGTAGGGGGGGTGCTTGGACATCACTGCCAGCAAGCAGCGGATGTCCTCCTAGCACCCTACCTGCCAATTTTAACCGCACCTTAGACATTTAGGGCCCCTTGGTGGGGAGGGTGAGGGGACATCACTGTGAGTAATCCGCCAATTTTAACTGCACCACCCTTAGTACACACACCCCTCCCCCCTCAAAATATACACTCCAACATAAAACACACACACATGCACACACACACCCTCACAAACACACATACACGCACACACATTTTGCAAGGAAGGTGGGACCTAGGACTATCTGTCCCTTTCCCTTCCCTGGTGGGTCCCTTGGCGACGGCTGCCGTGTCCCCTGGGTGCCGGTCTCCTGGGCCCGGCGGTACTCTCTCCGCTCGGGGGGGGGGGGTTCACATTACACCTGAGCCGGGGGGTGTCCATGTCCCTGGGGGTGGGTTCTGGTCCTTGCCCCTGGGCGCTGGGCCCCGCCAAACTTCCAACAGTGGCCGAGCCTGGTCGGGCCATGTTTACAACACCCCTTGTGGGCCCCCCTTTTTCCCCGGGGAGCTCCCCTCCGGGGTGGGGGTGGCTGGCCCCTGCCTTGCTCCTCCCTGGACCAACCGTGGGCCGGTCGGATGGCTGCCTGGAGTGCAGAGCGGGTCTCCCTTGGGGGGTCCTGGCTCGTACCTGGGGTTGGGGCGGGGGGATGCCCGGAACTCCTGGGTCGTGATGGGGTGCTCGTCTGGGGCTGTGGGTGCCCTTCTCCGGTGGGGCCCTGCGTTGGGCTCTTCCGGCGCGGCGGGGGGGCTGCTCTCCTGGTTGGGCTGGGGCGCCACTCTCTTTCCCCCGTGCTTCCCTGCTCTCTGGCTCTGGGGGCCTCGCGGCGGTCCTGCTGGTCCTGGCCTGGGTGGCGGATTTGGTCGCCCGGGGGGCGGTTGTCCCCTGCCTGCTGCCGTGTGGCGTTGGGGGGTTCCGGCTGCTGCTGCTGCTGAGGCGGGGGTCTGGGTGTGGGGGTGGCTGGGCGCTCCTTCTCCTTCTTTACACATTCCACCATCCATTTTAGAAGAACATAAACACTCACGTGAGCACAGGTGTTAGCTCACCTTTGCAGTATTAGTTTGCATGATTGAATGAATGAAAGATTTCACACTAGTTGGTTTAAAGGCATAGGTATGCGTGTGTGAACACTATCTGTTTTGTGTACATGTTGACATCTGGACATTTTTGCAGCTAGCAGGTGTGTTGATAACATTTCAGTGTGTGTGTGGACCTTACCGTAATGATAAACAACCAGTAAACCTGTCTGCTCTATGCTGCTTCATGGTCTTATCCCCCTCTCTCTAACATTCCTCTCTTCTTCCCTTCTTTCCTTTTCCGTCCGGTCCAACACCAAAGATTTTCGAACATGATTGAAATTAATAATGTTTGGCCTCAATTACAAAAGGGGTTTATCCAGACATACCTTTGGTTCGTCTGAAGATTAATAACCCCTATTGTTAAAGTAAAATATGTCCAACACAAGAGGCCCTCAGCTTTCATCTGTCTGCCCAGTTGTTGGACAGGACAAGTTTAAAAAAAACAAAAAAAAACAAAAACAAAATGAAGCTGCAATTTTTGACACAAAATTAAAAAGTAAAGCAATCCGCCAAACCTCTTTCTCTTCTTCAACACCACTTATTTCTTTTACTTAATTAAAGTGATAACAAAAATGGTATTTGACATTTAATTCTCAAAAAGTTCTCTAGTAAATGTGTTGCAAAATTCAATTGGAAATATCTAATTTGAAAATTAACATAAATGCTTTTTGCTTTTCACAATGTAACCGAAGAATGTGGCCCCGGGGCTGCTTCAATACCGGGGCACGGTACCCATCTCTAGCGAAATCTCTGCTAGATCTTCTAAATGTGCTTTTATGACAGTTATGATTATTGTTACGTGCCTGTTCGCTCATATTTTTTTTTAATCCGAGCGGCCAGTGCTTTTATTTGTCTTGGCTGCAAGGACCTAGAAGAAGGGTTGGCATTAGGCTAATACGTGCTAAAAACAGCCGTGGATTAACTTAAACTCCAATGAGCATCTTGGATATAAATATGTGGGAATAACATCAGCCCCTTTTTTTTTGTCTGGACACCACTGAAAAAACGTTTACAGTTTCTCAGGACTGAGTGGTAGCATTTCCGCCCTCTGACCGGCTGCAGCTTCGGACCAGTGGGCCGGGGAGGATGCTTTGATACGGTGTTTGGTCCGTCCAAAGATGAATCTAGTCCGGGGGAAGCTTCAAACAGACGCACCGTGGTCCGCAGCTCCAGACCGCAAAAGGCGTAAATGCTGCTACTCAGTCCTGAGAATCTGTAAACAATCATGAGCGCACAGCGGCACCCTCCCCTGCCGCTAATACAAAGCTACGATCCAGGCCGCACCGCTCCTAGACATGACGTTGTCTCTTAGCAACCATCTACACCAAGTGAGCACTGAAGTCATCGCCCCACCTCCCTCCTGGAAATGCTGACTGGAGTTGAATTGTGCAACACTTTTCGCGTGGCCGATTTGAAAAAAAAAAAATGCAATCCCCTTTTCCCATTTTCATTTTAATTGTGTCACAGAATAATCGATGGAAAGGGGTGGGGGCGGTTGGTGGGACTGTTCAACTGCCACACAGCCTGTGGATAAAGGCTGTTACTCAGTCTAGTTGTCCTGGCCTGGATGGACCTGTACCTCCTTCCTGAGGGCAGCAGGTGGAAGAGATGGTAGGCCGGATGGTGCTGGTCAGGCAGGATGTTGTGGACTCTCTTTAGACAGCAGGTGGTGTCATCTGTGGGAGAGCAGTCCCAATGATTTTTCCCAGTGATTTCATCACCCGATCAGCCTTGGTGCAAATGTAAAACCACACTAAAAAACCATATGTCAGAACACTGCTGATGGCAAAGTTGTAAAAGTTCACCATCAGCTGCCTGGAGATTTTCAGCAGTCTTTAGTTTCCTCAGGTAACAGAGGTGTTGTTGGGCCTCACCCACCACTGAGGCAGCGTGAAGACCCCAGGATAGGTCCTCTGTCATAGTGACCCCCAGAAATTTAAAATTAGTCACCCTCTCTACCATCTCCATACAAATGGAAAGTGGCTGATGATTTTTTACTACATCTACGGAAGTCTACAATAATTTCATTAGTCTTTTTGATGTTTAAAATCAACTTTTTATTGTCACACCATGACACCAAGTGTTGCATTTCTTTCCTATAGTCCGTTTGTTCTGAAGGGAACAAAAATCGGATTATTTCACCTAAATTACACTGAAATTTGACTTTCATCTTAGAAAGTAAAACCTTGTTGTTTCCTTAGTATTTGTGATAAAAAATCAAATTCCTAAAATTATATGGTAGAAGAAACTAGTGTCTCATCCAGACCCTCATGTGCAGAGGATCGGAATGAATTGAAATGAGTTAAACCGTCTTTCTGAATAGTATTTTGCATGCACGGCCATCTCCATGATCCTTTTCTGATGCCCTTTGTTTTTATTCCTTCACAGCACCTACACAGATGAATACATGTGTCCTGTGGTCGCTGGTTCAAAGATGGATCCAGTAAGTGATGACCAAAGAGATCTGGTGGGTGAAGAAGACCAAGGGCGCACCTCTGGGGAGGATGATGGTGGGATGGACAACAATTACGATAGACAGGTTTGCTCTATGTTTACAGAAAAAGAAAAATGTTGTTATATATGCTTTCAAGGTTAAGTAGATGTTTTTTTTTTTGCATCAGAAATGTAACTATGTCAGCTTTTAACAATAGTTAGGACTTTCCACTGAACTGCTGCTAGGGGACAGTTGTCTTATTCCTGTTGTCCCTCCTCATACCATCTGTGTTCTTATTAATACTCTGTTTTGTTTTGTCCGTTTATAAAGCCTGATGGTCAGTCCAGAGCTTTCTATGTTGTCATGGATCTTGTGGAAACGGAGAGAGTGTAAGCAAATATTCCCTGATTTTGTTTTCCATAATCCCAGATGTGCTAAAAAAACACACACCAGTCTGAGCCTTTTGCTTTGTTTTGTCTACAGACACGTGAATTCTCTCAAGATGCTCCAAGAAGTGAGTGTTTGTCTTTAAAATGTCTAATAAACTAATCTAAAGTAACTTTGGAATACATGATCAGCACTGCTCCTCAGGTGATTTACGGAGACCTGATGCAGCAAGTTTCTACTTATAGAACCTGCAGTTTTAACATTGATGTTTTCCAACCAAACTGCACTCTTTGTTAGGACGTTAATTGTTTTTTTACTTTTGAACTTAAGCACTTGATTTTTAATATCAAGTTGTTTTTACTTTTCTGTTTGTTGTGGTAAATTTGGGAGAGGGTAGATGCACTTTCTTCTATTTTCTAGTACTTCTTCAAACAGTTGGTCTCTTCGCATTAAGCTGCTTGGTAATGGTAGATTGGTGCATTCCAGGTCTACAATCTTACCCCTGGTGTCCTTTTATAGCTCTTTGGTCTTGGTCATGGTGGAGAGGTTGCAGTCTGACTGTTTAAGGTTGTGGACAGGTGTCTTTTATACCGATAACCATTTCAAATAGGTAACATTAATACAGGTAACAAGTGGAGGATAGAAGAGCTTAATAAAGAAGAAGGAACAGGTCTGTGAGGAGCAGAATTCATGCTTGATTGTTTGTTTCTGGGAGTTGCTGGGAATACTTATTTTCTGCTCCATTATACAAATAGCTTCTTTAAAAATCACACAGTGTGATTTCCTGGATTCTTGTTTACCTTCTGTCCACATTAGTTGGAGTATATCTCTGATGAACATTACAGCTCAGTTTCTTAAGAGGGTCAACTTGCAGAATTGGTGATTGACAAATTTTTTCGACCCAATGTATTTATTTTTAATTGCATAATTCAAGTCTCTAGTTTTCTTAGAGATACAAAATTTCCAAAACACTACACCAGTAGCTAACTTGTTAAAAAATGATCAAATATTGAACACAAGTAAAACAATTTTTATATAATAAAAACAGCCCTTGCCCAGAAGTGGCCGGTTTAGACTCTGGCAGCCCATCGACCCCATAAGGGATAAAACAGGTTCAGAAAACGGATGGATGGATGAATACTAAAAACATGTGTTTGCAACAAACACTGCTTGTTTCTAAGGTTAACAAAATTTGACCATAACATTGAAAAGCATTTTTAGATCTTAAAATTTGTGAAAACGTAATCAATGAAGTTAGTGTTCTAGGTGACCATGAGATGTTATCCGAACTGCCTCATTATTCAGATTATTCTTATCAGCAAGGTGGTTGAAAGGCAAAGACATGCAGACTGTTGTCGCTAAGAGGAAAAGTGTAACCAGGACATTAAGAATCCTTCCTGTTGCAGGACTTCAGGGACGCGGTGGGCTTAGCGGTCGGGGATGAAGGGCAGCCTGTTCTGGATGACGGGAGACTTGGGGAGATTCTCAATGAGCTGCCTGATGTTTACACTCTACACCGCAAAATCCTCAGCGAGCTGGAATATCGAATCCGGCACTGGTAAGATTCATACCATTACCCAGAAGAAACACTAAAGTGAGATGTTTTGCTTTACCACTACCTCTTGTTTGAGACAAAAAATCAACAACTAAATCTTTCTCCGCTCAGGGAGGAGTGGCAGAGGATTGCTGACATATTTCTGTCCAGAAAAGCGGAGTTCTTGGTCTTCACCACTTACATTGGCCACTATGATCGAAGCATGAGTCTACTTGAGAACAGCTGCCAAACGTCACCTGCATTTGCAGCCATCGTTCAAAAGTTTGAGGTCAGAAATCAAACACATGTTTATTTTATTTGACAAAAATGTGTTTGTCAAAAAAAAAAAAAGCATGTCTGAAAATGAGTTTTTATGTTTTCTTCTGAGGATTTACATCGGTAAATGCTTCATCTCAAACCAAAATGTCATGTGCAACTTTTTCCTCAGGCAGGTTTATGCTCACATGGCCTTTCATCACAGAAAAGCATTAGTTCTGAATGACTGATTTTGGATCACTGACTTTTGGTAAACGGCGTATACTTATTTAGCGCTTTACAGTCACAGTCCCGTTTACACACACATTCAGACACTGGTGGCGGCTTTACTGGCATCAACCTGTAACCGTTAGGAGCAACATGGGGCTCAGTGCCCAAGGACACTTTGGAACATGGGCAAGAACTGAACCTGTGATCTTCCAAACAAGCTCTACCACCGTACCACGGCCACACGGCAAATCCTACATTAAAACCTAGAAGGTCATAGAGTGACATGCATTCACTAGTGGAATGGAACTGCTGAAACCGGAGATGTTGGTGTCACAGGTTTAAAAGGGACAGAATAAAACAGGAGGCACAGATTGAATCCAATAGTCTGTAAAAAAAACAAACCAGGGGAAAAAAAGCAAAAACATATTTCGATGTCAGCCACCGATCGGACATTTTTCTGTTTATTTTTGTTCCAGCAACAGCAGAAATGTACAACTTAAAGCAATTGTTTGTTCAAGAGGTCAGCAAGAAATTTTGTAATAAAACGGATTGAATGTCAAATTTATTGGTCAAAACAATTATTATGTGTTCAGCATCTACAGTTTTATGCTGCAAACAATCAAACCGGATTTAGCCAGCTGTTAACTTTAGCTGTTAACTTTAGCCTTTGGCATCAATCACACATGATGTTACAACAGCATTGCAGCGACTGTGTTTTATTTACAGACACAGAAGTGAATTGTCATAGACCGCTGAGGGGAGATATTGGCAGGAAGTCTTTGCAGACCCAGGCAGGTTTGCCTCCTGAATTTAGGGCCACCTGAGTTTAAAAAAAGGGTCCTGGTATTTCCCCAAACTCAGTTTGTTGATGCAGGTGGCTTTTTACCCTTTAGGCTGCTGACTGAGGGTTTTTCCATTCTATGGACCAAGAAATGTATGGAGACTGAAAGCTGTGGTTCTACCTATTGTTGCATACATTAGCTGCACAGATTTAATCTTAAATGAAAACAACGCTCATGAAAGACAGAAAAAAGCTTCAAACACGTTTTTATTTGGAATCTGTGAAACATTCCACTTACAATGGACCAAGTCCGAGTTTAAAATGCAAGTGCAAACAGAGAAAAAAGTTTCCCAAACTTGCTTCTTCCCAGTGTCAGCTCTCTGTACTCTGTTTTATGGTATAAATGCTGCAAAACAAAGAAATATGGAGATTTATTGTTCTTATATTGCACACAGAACAAGGCCAAATTGGTTTTCTAAAACAGAAAATAAAAAAGCACAAATAAAATCAGTTGATTCCTTTAATTTAGTAAGCATGAAAGCAGTTTTTTCTGTGTTGATTAACTTTACAAGCTGTTTAGAGATTCTTAAAAATGCTGAACATCTCCAAACAGGTTTACCTTCTAAAATGCTGTTTTTGCAGCTGATTTCAGCGGGAGCAGCTAATTTAACCTCTGCATTTTTTAGAGTTACTTTTCTTTTCATGCATTGTTTTATCATGTCATATAAAGTTGATTGTTTTTGTAACACTCATAAACAGGTTATTCTAGCCATTCAAGAGAATCACAAGAGTGAGGGTAATTGTGGTGTCAGCATCTCATCTTTGGCCTGTAGAAGAATTATCGATCATCACAACACATTTGAGCAAACTCATGATGCCTCTGGAGAATGTTGACTAAACTGTCACACTGCATGGTCTTTGCTGTCAGTCTGGATTTGTATATCCAAACCTTCTAAAATGTGTTTCTGTTTTAGGATGCTTTAGTGCTCTCATGGCTAAGGAAATTCTTTTTCCTTTCGCCGCATTCCTTTTATAGAATTTCCAATGAAAATTTGGTTCAGCACTTACAATAGTTGCAAGTTCCTCAACAGTATTTAAAAAACTGCTTTCTCTCAATAACTGTTATATTTACCCCCCCCCCCTATAGGAACAAGAGTGCCTCTCCTTAGACATTGATAAAACACTGATTATGAACTCAACAAAATTCAAAATAAAACAGAGTAAGCCATCCAAAGAAGGATCAACATTCTAATCCTCTTGACCAGGAGTGTCCAATTCCAGACCTCGAGGGCTGGTGTCCTTCATGTTTTCCAACCATCCTGCTATTGAAGCTCCTTGTTGGCTAAACTTATCTGATCCAGGTAATCAGCAGCAGACAGGGCAGGATTTCTGGAAAACCGGCAGGAGGCCGGCCCTCGAGGCCTGAATTTGGACACCTCTGTGAGTCCAAAAGGTCCATAGTCTCCAGAAATATGTTTTCAAATTCTTCTTCTTTGTCTTTTAAATTATATGTAATCCTTTCTAAAGAGACACTTGACAACATTTGTTGGAACCTCTGGGTTATGTTTGTTGGTGTTTTTTCCAGCATTCGGCAATACAGGTTTTCGCATGAATCAAGCTGCACTACTTAAGCACTGTACTGAGCCTCACTCAGTGTGAAGTATTGTTTGTGCCACTCTGTCTGCAGTACCGAGCCTTATATCTGAACCTGATCTTCTGTCTCCTGACCCTGTTTTGTCTCTGCCCTGAATCTCGCCTGGATCCTGACTACTCTGTCTCTCCTCTGATGATCTCATGCCTGTTATTGACTCCTGCCTGCCTGACCCTGATTTAGCTTTGTGGACTTTTAGCTGAGCTATTAAACCTGCTGCATTTGGAACCAGCCGTCTGCCTGTTCTTGTGACACCCTTTCCCATTCCTCATTTGTTTCTTTTTGCAGATTTTCTTTCCAGGCATTTACTTTGTGAACTTTCATTTGAATTTGACATCAACATATCATAAAGCTCAGAAACGGTGTCCTTCACCATAGATTTTTCTAAAAGTGAATTTTGTGGTTTGAGTATTCTGTGTTGTTTTAACCCTTGTGCTATCCTAGGCACTTTAACATTGGGAGTTGGGTCATCTAGACCCACTAGACAGTAGGGATGGGTACCGTGCCCCGGTATTGAACCAGCCCCGGGGCCGCATTCTTCAAGACCGCAGTATCGTTAAGATCTGACCTGAACGGTTCTGCTATCGGTACTGGAGAAGTTACTTTGTCTTTTTTTTTCTTTTTTGTGTCCCACAAAATATAAGCGTTATCTGCCATATTTAACTCACCAAGTCAGTCAATTTTCCGTTAATTAATGATGATATTAATTTCGGTATTCTCGTTGAAGCGGAGAACTCTGTTTGTCTATTTGTGTGCACGGGGGGCGGGGCTGTTTTCAGACAGCACGCGCCGCGCGCGCACACACACAAGACAAGGCAGCGCACACACAGTCAGTGGCGATCTTGTAGGGGACACGTGAGCGCCCTAGACTAAGAACTAACATTTCTGCGTAAAAATTATTAAGACCTTATTATTATTATTATTAAGACCTTGCTACTACGATGACCGTATGTTGCGCTGTTTGTGCAGAACAGGCTGGGGCAGCTGGAGGGGGGGTGGGGGGGCGTTGCACGCGGAGCATACAACAAACAGGTAGAGAGGCGGGGCTTAGACTCACCGCTTATGATTCCAGACCCGCGACAAACTATCAGCTGCTTCCTAATACTTAATAATAATTAATAACTAATGATAGTTGTCATCCGTGAAATTAATATCATTTATTGGGTTTACTGGATTTAAAGTAAAATAAATGGAGTTGGCAAAATAGAAAGGAGTCTGCATCAAAGTGAATTTGTTTCCATCATTTAAATTAACTTAACTTAACTCTGGTGTTTGACAGATTGAAAAGTCTATTCAAGGTTGTGGAAAATGGACAAAAGATCAAAGGAAACATCACACTCATAAATAATAAAAACAATTAGATTAAATAATTAAATAAATATCCTGTCTGGAACATTCTCATGTATAAAGTAAAATGTTTTGTTAAAAAAAACAATGTTGTTGCATAGTGAGAAAATAAAACACTTTATGTTCTTAATTTGTTATTTTTTATTTTTTTTCGTCCTCAAAAAGTATCGATAAGAGTACCGATAAGAGTACCGGATCGATAAGCAGTATCGATAAGAGTAGTAGTATTGTTAAAACCTTAACAATACCCATCCCTACTAGACAGTGCTCTGAACCTTTTTTCTTCAATGATTTGTGATCTTCACTGGTGTCCATGGATTACATGAAATCTTTCCACCTTTATCCACCTTTGTCATGGTAGGGAGAACACGTCAATGGTCATCTTGACCCCATAGGATAGCACAAGGGTTATCAAAGTTTAGGAAACCCTTTTTCTGCTTCAATTCAAATCATTTTTCCATTGAGGTGAAAGGAAACATTGATGTGTTTGTGATATTAAAAACCTACACTTTTCTTGTTCAGGAACAGAGTTCAGCTGTTAGTCTTAAACAGCAACTCCTGCAGGTCATTGTTCGGGTGGCTCGGTATCGGATGCTCCTCACTGGTAGGTAAAAATTTGAAAATGAAGTGAATTTCCCGATTTGAAAAGATTGGTACTTTACTTTTTAGAAAAAAACTTTTCTTTCTTCTCACAGATTACCTGAATAATCTTTCACCCGATTCTAGGGAATATGAAGACACCCAAGGTACAGTAAAGATGTTGGTTTCATGAAACAGTCGTGTGTACAACCACAGCGTAGTCACATCGTTTTTTTACTTCCTGGAGAGCTTTACTAGTCTCTGTGTGTGGCTTTGTTTCTACCGGTTCTTGGAATTTATTTCTGCTCATTTGGCACAAGGAAAGGGCCATGAGAGAGCCAATTTGGGTTTCTTTGTTTGAGCTGGCAACCCACCAGACAGTCATTCCAGGTCCCTGCTGTCTGAAGCTTGTAATGTGTAATTCATGAGAAGGCGCTTTACAGCCAGAGTATCTGATGCTACATCTCTGATAAGGGAGCCACTTTAGTCCAAACTCATAGGCACTTCTAAAGTCCTGAGACATGGAGGAACGAGATATTTGATCAATGATGGGTTTCTCTGAATGCAATGAAAGGTTTTTGCTGATGCATCTGTCTGTTTGTGTCATGCAGCTGCAGTTGGAATCGTTTCTGACATTGCAGATCAGATCAATGACAACATAAAACATGGGGTAAGAGTTTCATACGAGTTTTTAAGGCAGGAATTGTGCAAATTTAAATTAATTGGCAACCAAGGTTTATCATTTCAATCATATATTTACCTGTAAACTGAATGCAGCATGCAGGAAGGATGCTTACAGTAAATATTGACGCTAATTTATGCTAAGTTGGGTCATTTCTACATTGCATCATTTTATCATTCTTCTTACCAATGTGTGTGTATGTGTGTGTGTGTGGGGGGGGGAGGTTGTTGGCATTGTGTGGGTTTTAAACAAAACATTTGTTTTAATGTCTTGTCCTCTTGTTTTTAAAATTTGATTATGTTTTGATGTAAAAAGTTGTTATAGAAACAAAGTTTGATTTGGTGGATGTTGCTGGAGCCTATGCCAGCGTTCCCGGATGCTCAGCTTTCATCTTGCAGGCCAAAAACATGCCCCATAGTTGAGTGTTTTTTTTTTCTTTAAACTTCCTCTTCAGACTGCGGTCAAATTTTAAATTGCTTCCCTACCCCTCCGGCTTCTCCCTACCCCTACACTCAGCCCTACAAGCTGAGAGATGTGAAAATATTGTCTTCAAATTCTTACATTACTACCACTAGATGATGCCATCTACATTAGCGCACAGCTGCCAGCACTTGGACAATACACAGTAACATCGGTTTTATTACTTTAAAAGGTCATGCAAAATCATAAAGTCATGACTTTAGACTTTGCAATTTCAGGAGCCAGAGTGGCAGGGAAGCCTTTGTGTGTTTGTCTGCAGCAGACTAACCTGTCCAGGTGTCACCCTGCCTTTGTCTTTTGATATAAAGAATAAAAAATACACGTTGGAAAACGTTCATTACATCTTAATTACAGACTTGGCTCCCTGCTTACAAACATATTCACTGATTTTGAGATTCAAATAAAGCAGAAATGGATTTTTATTTTAAAAAAAAGGCTTACCCCCTAGAGCTACTGGATAAAGCTGGTAACTTGTAGGCTTTAAAAATAATAAATAACACTTCATAAGTCAACCTGTACAGTGAATGTAACATGTAACATTCACTGTAAACCCCTAACATTGAATTGTAATTTTTATTTCTTTTTCACTTTTACAACTTGGGAAAAGTGTAAGTGTAAAAGTGTAATGATACTCTGAGATATTTTTTTAAGCTTGTTGCAGATAAAATTATTGGTTGTTTATCATTTAAGAAAACGGTGTAAATACAACATTTACCGACTCTTTAACAGTTTATGTTTATTTTTTATTTCCTCATGTTTACATGTCGTCCTGTTCAGTGACATTTCAGTCATCAATAATTGCTTCGTCTGCTGCATCAGCTGACCATCAGCTGTTCTTGCCAACGGTTGTAGGAGATAATGAGGATGACGCGATGCGCTGTAATCCATTCTCTTGTTTTGACTGCTGGTTTGCTCCTTTCCTTCTGTTTCTGTTTTCTCCGTTTGTCAGGAGAATCTGCTGCGTCTGATCAACATAGCGCACAGTGTTCATGGCCAGCGGGATCTGCTTCATCCTGACAGGGTATGGCTCTGATAACTGCATTGTTGGCTTGGCGTCTGCCTACCCTGTCTGCCCTTCTCTTTCTCCGTGTTGCCCTTTACGCAAAAAAAAAAAAAAAATCATCTGGGAATCCCCTACCAGCCTGTTCTAAGAATAAAGAAAAGAAAAAAGAAAGTAACGCTGATTATTTCAGATCACTTCCATGCACTGGTATCAGAGGATCTGAATTTTTTCCAACTTAATTGACCAGTTTTTCTTTTTCAACAGGTTTTTGTTAAGGAAGGCACACTGATGAAGGTCAGCAGAAAAAGTCGCCAACCTCGTCATTTGTTTTTGGTAAATTCTGATTCCTGTTTGTATTTTATAGGCTTTATGATAAAATCTTGTTTTCTGACGTGTTCAAAAACATACACAAAGCTTCGTTTCTTTGTATACATCTGTGTAAAATGTATGGTCAGGCTTAAAGTTCCAAATCTTTTTCTTTGCCAAGACATAGCTTATAAGCGAGGTTTCCTGGCAGGATGTCTCTGAATATTGACTTCCTGAACCATTTTTTTATCAACAGCATGGGGAAGGTCAGCTCCTTACATTTACAAACATCCCTGTTTAAACCCCTGATGTTGCTAAATACAAATGTTTACTGAACGCTGAATGTACCTCCGGGAAAGAGAAGAAGGAAGTAAGCGAGTTTTTGCACTTAAAGCAAAATAACATTTAGACTAAATTCCCTGTTTTTTGCTTATTGCAGTTCAGTCAAACCTGCCTGTTAGTTGGACTGAAATACACAAATTCCTTTTAACAGTCATTTTTCAAAATCTGTATACACAAATAATCAAACAATTTGTAACCAAACAGGCAGCTGTAGTTTATTCACAGTTCCTTAAACATAAAATCAGTGACCTTTAGGGTTACAAGGAACATGTTAAAGTAAAGCAAGAATGGTTCTTCTGACCAATAGAATGACTGAGTACCAGCTGTTTCTCTATAGAAGTCTATGGGATTTTGGCTTCTTGGAGCCATCAGGTACTTCCTGTTGGCAGTACTGACTGCCTTTAAGTTTATGGGAACATTGACTTTAACCCTTGAGCTATCTTAGATGACCCCATCCTTGCATTGACGTGTTCTCCCTACCATGACAAAGGTGGATAAAGGTGGAAAGATTTCATGTAATCCATGGACACCAGTGAAGATCACAAATCATTGAAGACAAAAGGTTCAGAGCACTGTCTAGTGGGTCTAGATGACCCAACTCCCAACGTTAAAGAGCCTAGGATAGCACAAGGGTTACAGACCGTCTGGAAAATAAACTCAGAATGAAACTTGACACTTGTTGACCCAAGTATCTCATGTATGTGGTGTGAAATTCTGGTTGTGAAACGTAAAGCTATCAATCTGTGGGGAACCAGGTGTTACCTCCTTTTGTGTCTAATGCCTTCAATGTGCTGTTCCAATGTTTGGGAACGGCTGCAGATCCCAATGTGGTTCATGCTTTTAGCAGATTTAGGATTTTTTTTACATCTTTTCAAGACAAGAGACATTCAGAAATCTGTGAAGAAGCATAAATTGAGATTCATCTTAGGCTGAGGGGGACACCTGCTGGAGAGTTGATGCAAATACATAAAATGGGTTTTTATCAAAGGGCCGCGTTCAAATCTGTTGCCTCTGTAGACGTGTGCGTTTAGGAGGGTCACTGAATGTTGTGCTGTCTGTCAGATGAACGATGTGCTGCTCTACACCTACCCTCAGCAGAATGGAAAATACAGACTGAAGAATACTCTGTCCCTCACCGGGCTCAAGGTCAGTTCCTTATAATCATGTCACCATATTTTTCTCTGTCCTTAATGCTTTTCTTTTAAAGCTAAATGCCATTTTAACTTGTTCTCTCTTTTTTGATTGTTGGATCTAAATCTGACTTAATTACTTAGGTCAGTAAACCCACCATTGACAATGCCCCAAATGCGTTAAAGATAGAGGGAACGGAAGTCTCCATCACTTTGTCTGCCAGGTGGGTCACAGAGCAATGTATACACAAAAAAACAACCCACCATACTGAACAGCTCAGAAGTAACACTGCAGATGTTCAGTTCTGGAGACGTGTTGAAAGCAGTTTGCGTGTTGTCACTTGCAGTTCATTCCTGGAAAGAGAAGACTGGTTTTACACTCTAAACAGAACTGTGACTGAACACACTAGAGGCTCTGCTTTCAACAGCTGCTCAGGAGAGGTAAAAATGTCCCAACCCAACATTGTGTCTGTAGAAGACTTTCATTCCTTTGTGCTTTTTGTAAATGCAGACATGTGTGTGTCTGTTCAGTCCAGAGATGGCCTCAAACTGCTCCTCGGAGAGAAAGCCCCCACACTTGTCCCGGTCTCACAAGTGATGATGTGCATGAACTGCACTGCAGACTTCAGCCTCACTCTTCGCAGACACCACTGCCATGGCTGTGGAAGAGTACGTGTCAAAGCACAGCTGGAGGGTTGTACTTTCTTAGCAGCAAACTCTGTAACATCTTTTGTGTTGGCTGTAGATTGTTTGTCGAAGCTGCTCAAGGAACAGATATCCACTGAAATACATGAAGGACCGCATGGCCAAAGTGTGTGATCACTGTTACAGCGAGCTAAAGAAAAGAGGTAAGAAGGCTTTCAGCTGGAAATGCAAGTCATAACGTTTAGTAGATAGAGATGCATTCCGATGGGGGTGTATACAGATAATGCCATAAGAAAAATAACTGCATAACTTTGCAGTACTGTACATAAAATGGCACCATATCTCCTGACTACCAGCAATGCAAATTTGTTCTCTGTAAAGATCATTTCTTTTTATTGCTTTTTTTTTATTTCTCATCACAACACATAACAAACTACAATTCCCTGAGACACATTCGACCATAAGTCCACATCCAATATAGTGTACAGTAATTTTTCTAGCTAAAACAAAAAATTGCATTGAGGCAAGATGAGACATGTAGTTCAGTTAAACAGATAATAAAGGTACAAAGAACAGTCACAACCCCCAAATAACGTTTAACCATGTGCCATCTACCTTCAAAGACCTTCAAAGACCTTTGGGCAACAGTGGCTCAGTTGGTTGAGCAGGTCGTCCAATGACCGAAAGGTTGGCGGTTCAATCCCCGCTCCTACCAGCCAAAAATGTCGTTGTGTCCTTGGGCAAGACACTTCACAATCCTCGCCTCCAGTGTGGCTCCACTGGTGTGTGAATGTGCATGAATGCTCCCGGTGATGGTCAGAGGGGCCGTAGGCGCAAAATGGCAGCCACGCCTCTGTCAGTCTGCCCCAGGGCAGCTGTGGCTACAACCGTAGCTTACCATCACCAAGTATGAATGAGGAGTAAATGAATAATGGACACAATGTAAGCGCTTTGAGTGTCTTGAAAAGCGCAGATAAATCCAATCCATTATTATTATTAAAGACATCTGTATTTAGTTGTAGACACACTGTCGTTTTTTGATTCCATTCCGTTACAGATGGTACTGCTACATTTTTCCAATTTCCTGTTGTGGTTTTTTTGGCGACCAATAGTAAACTGCGCAGTAGATAAATCTGATATTATATGTATTCTGTCTGGCCTGTAGAGGTCATTTCTAAACCTAAATATCTCCCAGCTCTGGGAATTGTAGTTTTTGGTGGATTTAAAACAATTTGGATGGGACAAAATTTTTGTTCTCTGGTAGGCAGGAGGACATGGGTCAAAATCTTCCTTGCTTTTTGGCATTGGTGGATCAAGTTTTTCCATCGTATCTGTTCACCAGTAGAACCTGGGAACGTGAAGCAGCTTGGCAAAGGTTTAAGTCTCTTGTTTAATCAAGACAGAGAAGGAGTTTCTGACTGTTTTGGCCAGCCATGTCTCTGTTCCCCCCTTCCAATCCTAGGTTTGCTTTGAAGAGAAAATATTTTTGTGCTTATCTGTGTTTCAGAAGTGAAGGTTAGTGTAGAGTTCCTGTAAGGAACTTGAGGCGTGGGAACAAACCAAGCCCTACATCTGTACTTTCCACTTTGGTCATAAGGAAGTTGTTTGTCTCTGCAGGAGGAGAGATATGTGAGTTATCAGGAAGCAGCAGCCCTCGGATGCACCGCCTCAGTCGACCGCTCTCCACTGTGTTCCACAATATTCATCCTCATAATATTTGGAGAAACCGAAAAGGCATAATATCATTCACCCAGGTTAATTCACCAGATATTATGTTTGGAAATGGAACACAGATGTTTTGATTTCTTAAATAAAGTTATCTTTGTTGTGCAGGTGACGGTGTCGGAGGAAGGCTCCATCAGTGGGACTTTACAGCGGAGCAAGAAGAGCAAGAAGAACTGGAAGAGACTGTGGTTCCTACTAAAAGACAAAGTGCTTTACACGTACCGAGCCCAAGAGGTGAGGAGAAACCATACAATAATGCCCCTCTTACAAAGTGAACGTGTGGCCTTCAGTGACACACGACAACTTAAAACATTTCTTCTTGAAGACCCACTCCAATGAAAATGCATGGTGTTTTGGGTGTTTTTTTCATGATCATGTCGCATTTTTCTCATGATAAAGTATTTCTTTATTCAAATGCTGTAAATCAGGAGCAGACAAAAAATACCATTGGTAAACGATTGTATTTGTGATGTAGAAAATACGCTGAACGGGCCACAAGCTCCCTGCTCCGAGCTCTGCTCTGCAAAAAGAGGTAGCCTAAAAATACGAACAGAACACTGATCATAAGAATAACATCACAAGAAAGTAAATGGTAAAGGTAAGTCTGAAGAGGAAAAATTTGACCTAAAAGCTCTTACATCGGCACATCACGCCAACAGTTGTCCCATTCTGGAATACGTCAGCTTCATCTGGGTGGGGCTGCCAGCTCCAGCTCAGAGACGGTACAACACAAATTCCTTATGTGGCTGGTTGGTCGAACCAGAAGCACGGATACAGTTTGACTTTGGTTTTGTCTTCAGAATAATGCCTCTTAACGTTTTTCAGCATCCAGACATTAGAATCACGCTACGTTCAATTACATCTCACCTTTTTGAGGATCTTAATGACGTAATTTCTGTCAGGCTGGTTTGGCCTCCAAGAGCCACAGCGAGTAACATGACAAACTGTTTTATTCCATGTTCCTTTTGCTTGTGTTTTAACTGATAAATTTGGCACTTTTTGTTGTATTTGTACTTTGGCAAACACTTTTATCGCTTCCTGTCCTCACCTTGATTTTTCACCGCGGACTCTTTCTAAATCTTGTCTTTCAACATGAAAAGGTTTGTGAAAAATTGAAATAATGACCTTCTCTGTTTATTTTATTATATGTAATGTTTTAGCATATTTATTTGGTGTATTTATATTAAAATGTGTTGACTTTAGTGTGTGAATTCGCCAACTGGGTTTCAGCTGGTTGTCGAAAATGTATAAATGAATAAATAGAAATAGAAATCTAGAAACGAGAAGTACCACACAGGCATCCAAAAGGGAAAAAAGAACTCAAAAAATTAAGTGTTAGATAGAATTACTTCAAATCGAATGTTATGCCGCTCAATAATCCGTTTGTTTGTTTTTTTGCCAGTTCCAAGCAAATAATTTGTATTTATAGAATTTGTATTAACCTAAATGAAGTTCATTTTGATTAGAGTGACAAAAAACTAGTATAATAAGTGGAAATGACTCATTTTACAACAAAATGTGAACATGAGCAAGAGCAAAATAAGAATTTGATCGTAGAATAAATCCTCACAAAATCTAAAACTGGATCTTAGTCTTGGAACATTAATCTAAAATTTTCTTTTCAAAATAATAACAATGAAAGCCAGTCAGTCTTACTTGTCAACATTTACTGACATTTAAATAAAAATCCTCAAAAATGAACCAAAAATTATATTGTAGTTTTTTCATTCTTGAATCACATTTTTATTCTTCTATGGAGCAAAAAGGTTTTTGCCTCATTTTGATGATAACATTTTTAGATCCTAGATTTTAACCAAACAATTCACCACTGTGCTGATTTTGAAAAAGGCTTAAAATAGTGTAGAGCAAAGAGAAGTTAAAACAACTGAAGACCTGGTATAATGTATTGAATGTCTAAAAAAAACGTAAATCTTTGCAAGGATCAAATAGTTTGCAGTGTAAGCAATGGGGAAGGGGAAGAGGGGGCGGGGTTGCTCCGTGCCAGCGTCCCCGCCCACAACTCTGAGGTGTATATCTAATAAACTCCTGCCGTTCTGCAGGAACTATGTCCCAGAAAACGACAGGTTTTGGTTTAGGCTAAAACTGCATCATCAGAATTGAAAGACCACTGGTAACACTTTGGCAATAGTTAAAGAGATGATCGGAGTGGGGCTTTAAGAATCATGAATTATATTTGTGTAACAAATGACCTTAATCTCTTCTCAATGTGCAGGAGAGGATTGCCTCAGAAAGCCTCCCTCTGCTGGGTTTCACGGTGAAGCTGTCTGACAAACATGCAGGAGAGGAGGAGACGAACGTCTTCCAGCTTTACCACAAAGACACTCTGTTTTACTCCTTCAAAGCGGAGGATAACTTTACAGCCCAGAGGTGAGAAGCCCTCAACACATGGGAGACCGGGAGTTGTTACGTAATGATTATTACTCCGTTAGTGTCCGGTTTCTTAGGACTCCCCATTTAGGGTCAACATTCAATGAACAGCTGAGACTATAGTTTTTACTCTTAGGAGCATACATTTCTGCATTTGAGGGTCTTTTTTTTAATCTTTTTAAATGCATTTATTTAAACTCTCACAACAGGAATTTAAACCTTTAATGTAAATAAAAACATAAAAAGGAGAATTTCCCAGACAGCACTGGGATCAAATCAAATAGGGATGAACTGTCTGCATGGAAACCGTCTGCAGCATCACTTTGTGCTGAATATTCTCACCACGGTCTGTTTTGTGTTTTGGTTCCATGAACCAGAGAAACTGCCTTTCTTTCCGGAAGAAAATTGCGCTGGATCACTTTTGAGTTGCATTTGCTCAGGTTTATCAACTGCAAGGTCATCTAGGCCTGAGGAGGGAATCTGAGTGTTGCTGCTGTCAAGCAGCAGTGTAGACTTTCAAACAGCAGAGTAAAGGGGCGGAGCTAATACTTGTCACTGCGGCGCTTTGTTGCATTTGCTTCGCTGATGCTGAAATAGTTTTAGTAGTTTTATTACTGCTTGTGCATTCTGTGCCCACTTTTTAGCCACTGTCTAGTGGGTCTAGATGACCCCACTCCTAATGTTAAAGTGCCTGGGACGGCACAAGGGTTAAAGGTACGACAATACATAGAGCCAAACTGAGACGATACAATAGCGTCTGTACTGGTGGGCGTGATTTGCGGATGGGTGGGCCCAGGCCGCTCTGCCCACACTCTGGCGCCGCGCCTATAGGTTCATAAAATTACATTCAATCTCTAGGTCAACAATAAAACTTGGCATTAAAGCATGAACTTTAATCTAATCTATAATCTTTACTTTATGCAGGTGGGTCAACGCCATGGAGGAAGCCACCAATTTATAGATGCAGCCGCTCTGATGCCTTTCTCCTCTGATGAACTCCCAAATGACTGTGAAACTGCAGTGTATAGAAGTGGAACAAAGGCGGTTTTGTTTTGTTATGTCTGCATGTTGCAACTTGACAAAGTGTGTTGAGATTAGGAAAACACCATCTTCCATGAGAGAGAACACGATCATCTACTTACCCTGCTGTCAACAGCAGGTGTGATACTGAGAGCCACGAGTGGAGAAGATCCTGTTGGTGTGGAAAATCACTCCCAAATGTCCCGCACCCCACCAGCACCTATTTTACATCAGTACTTCTTAGATCTTACATCTTGTTACACATGAGTTTTTCAGGAGACAGACAATAAAATCGGCCTTTTGCGATCAAGGTGCTTAAACAGGCGATGCATGATTTTTCTTTGACTACTGACATGCTGCTGAGAAAAGGAGCTAACCTGTCAGACTCACAACGGATCAAACCTGGAGCAGCCTCATATTTAGTTTGTTAGCCATGCCTCAATGTTTTAAAGTGCTCTTTTTACTGCATTTTTCAATTATCTTTATAACAAGCATTTGGAAGTACACACCAGCTCAAGAGAAGAATGTAAACATGATGCCGTCAGTGAATCAGTCGTTTATTTTGCACGGATTTAGATATAGAACGGGAGAAATTTAAAAATGAACGGTGTACTTTTTCATATATGCAGACAAAAAGCTTCAGCCGATGCAAAGAATTGGCGATCTTTTGGGAAACTGTGGGCATTTTAATTTAATTTTTTTACAATAAGTGCAAAGTAATTGTATATTTGTGTAAAAGATTATTGATCAGTTTAACCACAAAGACAGGAGTCTCTGCTCTGAGCAACATCATCAGTGATTTTGTATTTGTACATGGAGATTTATGTGTATTTACATGGATATAAAAGTGGCTGCAGTGATGGAAGCTGCCTGTGTTTTCTTTGTATTCTCATCACGTCCTCTAGATGGCATGAGGACTGAACGGGAAAGTCCCGCAGGTTGTTGCACACTTCCTCCCACACTGCTGATGAAGGGCAGCTCAAACAACACAACTCTCTGCGCACCACTTGTCAAACTGTACATTTTGTGTCATGTGCCCACATACAGTCCATGTGTGGTCTGCTCTGATAAAGCATCAAGCTGGCAGATATTTCACATCCAACACCAGGGGACTAAGTGACACTCAGACCAGTGTGTTGTGCGTCCAATGAAAGGCCAGGCCAGCTCTGCGTCTCATCTTCCCCTGAGGCTAGGTGACCCAGAATAATATCAGGCACAAAGTTTGCTTTCTGGGCCTGCTGAAAAGTTACAAAAACCCCGTCCTATTTAAAGGACAGACCATTCATCACCCTGCTCTCCCTTTCTAGCCCCACTTCTTGTCTTCTGCCATTTTTCCGTGTTTTCATCGTCTGCCACTGTTCTGGCTGCGTCACCATTGACTGCACTTTTCCCCCAATTACCACTTTGTCATTTTAATCAACCCAATTATCCTAATAACTGAATTATTTGGTTGAGCCAGCTGCTTTAACTCTCTGCAGTTCAGTGTAGAGAAATCATTTAGTTTTCAATGACTCTTAACTGTGACTGAAGGTCAAAAATTAAGTGACAGATCCAGATTGGAGTGTTGTCTCGCAGCCCATGCACACAAAAAGATCTTTCGTGGTTGGTTTTTTTTTTACTTCTGCTTGTAATTTCCGTTTAAAAGGAAGTAATTTGCCTGTGCTTTCAGACCAATCAAATACCTAATGGAAAGAAAGTTAAAAAAACGACTAGAAAACCAGCTAAATCCCCCATTTTTTTTCCCCAATAATATGGGGCATTGTTATGATCAGAAGAGTGTGCAAACCCTCCCTGTGATTGGGTTTCTCTTACAGTGCAGCGGGGACAAAGTCATGATCCTTCTTCCAATCTGCTGCAGGCAGGAGCAATGCAGAGAGAGGCAAATAATCAATCGTTCACTCAGCCTACTCAGTGAGGTCAAATGCATTCTGCTGTGTTGTACGTGAACAGCTCTACGAATCATTAACAGCTCGGGTTAAAAACAGTAGCCGAAACAGATTTGAGCTTAACTTCCTCGTTGCGGCTTTTCGCCTATGTTGCCATCACAGCCCAGTTGGGTGAAACTGACATTAGCACATATGGACAGACTCAAACCGACAACCTGCTCATCAGTGTTAGAGCTAAGAAGGGAAGGCTGTGCTTTGAAAGATCTTTTTGGAACTGCAACAACATGGCGTCTCATCTTTCCTACTGCTGTGTGGGCAGAACATCCTCAGGGGGAATGGAAAAGAGCTAATTATGCAACAGCTATATGTTTTTATTTTTAAAAAATGAAACAAAGAAATGGCTCCGTTTACTTTACAGCAGCTTGGCATCTCTGGGTGTACACTTTTTACTTTCTCCATCCTTCAAAGACAGGGAGAAGGAGAAAGGAGGAGAGGCAGAGTAGCTGGAAAAAGAATGGGACACACTCTTTTGTCCCACTTTGCAAAGTCTTTGCTGCCCACACTTCATGCCAATGTTACACCTATTCCACCTCCCCTAAAGCTTAAAATAGCCCACTTTCCTTTACCAGGACAAACAGGAAAACATATTCAGCTTTCACTCTGCAACCATGGCTGAGTATTTGCTATTTTGTTTAATGAACTGGACCAAAGGATTTTTTTTTAACTCACAAAAGCAGATCACTAGTAGCTTTAGATGGAGTAATTCAAGCCGTGCAACAAGAATCTTTACATTTTTTTCATTTTGTGGAGGAGCTTTGTTGTCTGGTCTGCAAAGATGGAAGTTTGTTCTTGTCTGAAGCAACAACAAAATACACTTTATTTGACTACAATCTGCTGCAGAAGTCTAATTTTCCTTATAACTGTTTTTTTTATTTGAAATAAGTTTACACCCTAAGCCTAACTCCCCTCCAGTTCTGTTACCTCTGCAATCTACAGTTCTTCACCCGTAAATTCTCTTTTCTAAATTGTCAAATGGTTGAAGATGTTTTAATTTTAGAACGCTTTCATTTGTGAGGCAAAGAGTGAAACTATATACAGCACCATTAAAGCAAAAGATCAAGATGACCAATCATTGTCAGTTTAAAGCGATACCGGAGAAAACTACCATTTTTTTTGTAGCGTTGTGATTTTACTGCAACAAATCATCAAAATGGAAAACTCTGGAGTTTGAAAAGTTCATCTTTTTTATTTTATGTACTTTATCATATCATCCACAATGTCTGTTGTAACATGGGGTTATGTTCTGGTTTCTTGCACATTTTCTCTCATCAGCAGCTTCTTGTAAAGGAAAGTAGAACCACAAAAATGTGCTTTTTTTCAATTAAAAAGTCTTTTTTATAACTAAAAGTTACTGTAAAATCCATTCAAAAAGTAAAATTTCTATTGTCTATAGTATCAATGCACATAGATTTGAATATGTCCTTTGTTTCTTGTCTGTGGTCCACAGTCAATGAAGCAATCTACCAGAACATTGAAGAGCCATTTGTGGCGTCCTCTGCTGACAAGCTGTGTGTAGATGCCAATTTCATTTTCCAGCTAGAGACTTAGCCTCTACACACCGCTAAATGTACCGAAAGCTGCTTCAATGAACAAAGTGTTACTGTGCTGAACTGAGCAGTACATTCACCTGACCTAAAAAAATCTATGGGCTGTTGCTAAGAGGAAGATGAGAGAGACCACACTCAATGATGCAGATGACCTGATAGCAGCTGTCAAAGCAACCTGAGCTTCCACTGCACCTGTGCAAAGCCACAGGTGGATCAGCTCCATACCATGGAGCATCAGTGATGTCATTAATGCAAAAGGAGGCCCAAGCATTGGCAACACAGGAAGGAATGGTGTTTAAAGAAACCTTACATTTCTGCTGAAAACAGTTGTTTTGCGTTGGTCTGATGTGAAATTCTTACCTTTCGAGACACAAAGTTTTAAAGTCCCCCTCCAACTATCTTCTGATCTATGATCAAAGCGTTTCCTGTGCTCTTTTAGTTATGATTGAGCCGTTTTTAGCCAAACTTTAAAAAAGAACCTCTGCCAGTTTCTGCCGAGTGGCAAGAGTTCATTAAAAATTCACAACTGAGTTGTGGGCAGGACTGTTGGCACGGAGTAAGCCCAACTCCACTTCCCATCATCCATCTGTTCACACGCTCTCCCGCAAGCTTACAGCCCCTCACAACCCCAACCAAACATTATCACTGCAACAAAAATGGTGGGCAGTATTTGAGTTATCTAGCCGTACAGTTTAGATCCAGCTTCCAGCTCAGACCAGGAAAAGAAAGACTAACACGGATCTATTTGTCTGACAGTGGATGCATCAGAATGGAGCGGAGCAGGGAGACTTCGGTCCGCCCATTTCAGTTGCTGCGTCACATCTGAGAGATTTTCCAAATGGCAGGTTTTCATCTGCTCCTGATCTGACATGATTTGAATAAAGAAATACTCAAAGATGCTGTTTTAATCTTAAATTAATTTATATACGTCCTCCATCATGAGAAAAATGCCAGAAGAACATTTTAAAAACTAGGGGTGCAACGATGAATTGATTTATCCAGCAGATCGATATGTCTGAGGCAAATAAATGCAATTGAATTATCCTACCATTTCACTTGACACGTTTGTTAAAGTTTAGAAAAGCATAAAACTAAAACTAAAAATATCTGCTGTCCACAAGACAGGAAAAATTACAAATCTTTTTTTTCATTAAAAACAATATTTAAACCTGTGCTCTGTGCCCTGATTGCTGATATTTGTCCAGTACAATGTGTCATTAACTTAAACTAAAAATCATTTCAAGACCCACTCAAAAAAAACATGTTTATGGCGTTTTATTAGGGGTGTAACGATTTATTTTAACAACAATTTCATAATTTATGGTTGACAATCGGTTCATTCTAAATTATCTTATTTGATTCGATTCACTGTGTCAGGGTCGGGCCAGCAGTCTGCCGGATTGGGGTGCAGGCGGCGCCCTTCTGGGAACCGGGAGGGGTCGAGGTGCGTCCATGACCACCACTGGATCGGGCTGTGATGCGTCTGGGACCACCACCGGAACAGGATCGGGTTGGGGTGCAGCCGGCACCCTCCTGGGAGCCGGTGTGGGTACCGGATGTTCTCGGGGTCCTTCGGGGGTCCTTCCAAGGAGTTATATCACTAGAGGAGACATCACATGGTTCCTCATGGGAGGAGAGCACCGCCATCTTGGTGAGGTCAAGTTACAAACTGCAGTGCAAATTCTTTAACTGTGGAATTATAAAAAAACTTTCTGGGATAAGTTCTGCTTCTGGTATTCTTCCAAAATTGCAATGCCATTTCATTTACACTCAAAAAATGTTCTATTCGGTGTGGTATCATATAGACCAGAAAATACAGTTCTTAATATCCTGATATTGCAAGGAAAGTTTTATATGCACAAAAATAAAATTTTGAAGACCAAACCACTTTTTATAACATTTAATAAAGAGCTCTGTTTTTACTTTCAATCACTTCATTATATAAAAAAGAAGAATGGCTTGAAATTGCTTAGTTTTGTTCAGAAATACAAACTTCACGCGTACCCCTAACTAGTATTAGACTATTTAGATTTTTTTCTATGTTCCTTTATTTTACTTATGTTTTTATTTATTTGTGTGTTATGTTCATTGTTTCTTTTTTTCCCCTCTATTCTTTATTTTCTATGTTAATATGTTATGTTTGGCAATGGTGACTGATCTTCGAGGCAATATTGATTACATTGTTATTGTTCGTTGTTAATGTCATTGTTAATGTATGATACCGCAATTGTCAATAAAGTTTTTAAAAGAAAAACTTAGCGACATTAACTCATTGGTCGTGGCAACTTACAGCCAATTAAATAGTGTGACGTCATCATTGGTCGAATGACCCCGAAGGACCCCGAGAACATCCGGTACCCACACCGGGACGGGTTGTGGTGCGTCCAGGACCACCTCTGGAACAGGAAGGGGATGTTGAAGGGGACGGCGGCGACGGCCCCCCCTCATGGCAAGACGGCTCCCTCTAAAGTTTAGATGGCTCCCACTCTGGGCATAAGAGGAGAGCTGGGCCTGATCAAAAACCCAGTATGTCCTGGTCTGCTCTGCTTCTAGGCAGTAGGCCTCCAGAAGCCGCATGTCCCGCTCTGCTGGGTCCAGAAAAAAATATGGCTGGTCCATACTGTCATGAGGGGAGGGCTGGGGTAGGGTGAAGGACCTAAAACGCAGAGACGGGAGGCACACGGTTCCAGGGCAAGGGGTTTAATTACAAACAAAAGGCGCTGCAGAGCAGGATAACAAAACTAAACTAAACTTACTGTGGCGTGGCAAGAAACATGGACATGACAGTCAGGGACGAAGAGACATTAAGACATAAGAGACGTTAATGGATCAGCACAAGAGGAAGGGAGAGACGAGACTTAAATACAGACAGGGGAGACAAGACACAGGTGAACACGATCAGGACAGATAGGGACAAGGAAGTAAAACTCAGGAACATGACAAAACAGAAAGCTTTTCAAAATAAAACAAGAAACAGAACTCAAACATGACAGAACAAGAAATAGAGCAAAACCCAAGACAAAAGAACCCAAACCATGACACACTGACCTAAAATGGATCCAGGAGATCCATCTTAGGCTATAGGAATATAAATTGATTCATTGATTAATAAAAATGAATGAAGGAAGAATTCTACTAAACACTGTGAGTTCACAAGAAATACAAAACGCTCTTCCTTCAAATGTATTGTCTACATAGTTCATGAGGTTCCTCTCAATCTGTGCACGGAGGGATGAAGATCCGCCTGCTCCTCTGCCCATGCAGTCCAAGGTGGATGACAGTGGTTGAGTTGAGCGTGTGGGTGTGTGCTAAAGGAAGAAAAGCAGAACCTGGTTTCTTTGAAGAAGTCCCAAAGTCAGAGAAGTGTATAGGACACACAAACACGCACACTGTTGTGGACTACCAGTCTCTGCCATGAGTCAGAATGTTATGCAAGTCCTTAGCAAAGGAAGGGAAACATTGGCGCAACGATGAGCCACAACTGCGTAAAGCTTGTTGCTGCGACGCTCAATCTTTGATCCACTGAAATAAATTGAAACCCAGAGAAAACTGTGCTTTTGATTTGGACCCATCCGAAAGGAATTTATTGTTCCTCGTTTAGATGTGTCTTTCGCCTGCAGCCAGCATTTCTTTAGTGTAATCAGTTCAAAATAGCTCACTTGGCATAAATCAGCTTTTCTCCTTCTGGTTGGTGTGTATGCGCATGTGTGTGTGTGAACAGGGGGGGTGGATGTGAGCAGGAGACGACTGAAGAGGATGGGGAATTTGGAGGCCATGCAATTTCCAGGACGTGTGCTAGTTTTGAGCAGTATACACTGTACTCTGGCAGCAAGACCCAAATCCGCCTCTTTTCTTCTTGAGCAAAGCCTTACAGCTGAAACCTCAAAACCGCCCCTGCAAACTACAGCAACAGCCACGTGACTCCACCCCTTGCAACAGCAGCATTTCCAAAGAAAAGAAAAGGACAGAAAAGCAGACAGAAAGCCTCTCCCCCCGCGTGCAGGGTCTATCTAGGGCATCTAGATCAAGAACAACGCAGATGCTCGTGCAGAGGTGCAATTAAAGCTGCATGGACACCTCTGGATTTTCAGCTCAGGTGATTGACAGGTGAGGCCAGACTCCAGAAAAGGGGCGGGGTGGGTGTGTGTGTGTGGGGGTCGAGAAAACGTCACCCTGAAAGCGAGAACAGGCTTTTGCTCCACAGCGAACCTTTTTCAGTCAGGCCAAATGCGGCCAGCGCAGGGCCAATAGGTGGGCACAGCAACGCCCCTGAGCGGGCCAGCTGCGGCTGCGTGCGAGCGAGCGCGGCAAGTGTGTGAGCGGCGCGCCAGGTAAACGTCACAGCTCGCTGCGAGCGAGAGCTCCGCCACTTCAAACGACGGAATCGGAGCGAAAAGGGCAGCGAGCGGGGAGAGAAGATCTAGTTGGTCAGCCGTTGCCCGCGCGCATCGAGGTGAGTGCACCGCCTTCCACCCGAACTTTTCCTGAACTCTTGATGTTTGCACGAAGTTGCTGAAAGCCCCAACCCCCTCTCCCTCCTCAAACCGACCCCCTTATTTCCGAGGTGGGCGAGTATCCATCTTTTTCGGCTTTCATCTGCTGTCGACGTCACCTAAAATACTTTTCTGAGTCGGTTCTTCGAGATGAAATCTGCGCGGTTTTTTCAAAGTAAAGCAGGGGTCTGTTCTAGTTCTGCGTTCGCGTGTCCCAATTTTTTTCCCTTTGGCGGATGGCGCTGTGAGGTCAAAGCAGAGGGGTGGAACCAAACCAGCAGCCTCCGTCCGTGAGCGTGACAGCTCCACGCGCGCTCCTGCCAGGTCCCACCTGTGAGTGCCGCGCGGCGCCTTTGCGCGGATTACACAGCAGGTCCGCACGACAATACGGACGTGGGCGGAAGGAGAAAAAGCAGCTACTGCTCAGAATAACGAGAGTCTGGCAGCAGAATCAGGAAGCCCGGTTCACCCGTTAGGGTGACACCTGGCAGCCCAGGACACACAGCTGACGGCCACATCCGTGCAGGAGGTACGTACCGGCCAAATGACTGCGATTGATGTTTCATTCCCACTGCCCCAATTTTGGGGGCAACTCACGAGGAACTAAAATGAAATGGAACCGTCTAAAACGTGGGTTTTGTCTGGATCATTTGTGGGTGCAGGTTGTATTAGAATGACAGCAATGGCGGCGCATCAGAACACAAACTTCTGGTTTCTCATGAGGCATTTTGGGTCACAGTTTTGTTTTTGGTTCAATATATGCTTGACAGAACTAAAGCCTTTTTCTCCATTTGCTAATAAGTGAGTGATGAAAAACAGTGCAGTTGGCTCATACTAAGCCTGCTGAATTAATGTAATGAAACAATAATGCATACATTCTTCTTAAAATGAGCTCAATAAGGATGAGATGCACCAATCCAACAGTTCACCTTCACCACAGTTTGGCCCAAACCTCCATTTTTTTGGGTCACAGACTTGTTTCAGTTCAATTAATGATCTGTGTAACAAAACACCAATCAGGAGAAATCCGAAACGTTCTTTTTTCAATTTGCTGTAAAGTGAGTAACAATAAAAAAAAGCCTTTCAGTTTGTTGAAGCCTAATAAAACAATAAATAATAAAACCTTCTTAAATGTAGCACAATTATTTTACCTGCTCAGCTTAAACGAACTGAAATGCGACTAAACCGAATCTTAAATACATCCTGTTTTTGAAATGGGGCTATTAATGAAAGAGGCACATCAAAAACCTGGACACGGTGGCTAACAGCAGACCCTTGGTATTCTCTCCTCTCTTTGTGAAAGCCTTATTTTGTTCTCGGTGAAGGGGCTCATTCGTCTAGAGGTTGAGTCATGCCATCTGGACTTCAGATGATCGGTCTGATGAAGCCCTATAGGATGAGTGCTGAAGCGTTTTCAAGAAGGAAACATTATTTTCTTTTCCCTGTCCCACCTATTTTGGGTGTCTCCGGCTCACAGGCTTTGATAAGCGTGTAGCCTGCCTGTGGAGCGCGGCGGGTTTCTGCTGGGACATGTCGGTGCTTGCTCTGCCTTTGCAGTCCTGCAGCTGAAAGGTTTCAGAACCTGCATGCCTAACAGGCAGCGACTGGGAAGCAAACACTTCATGGAGGATCCATAAAGATGCCGGCCAATCTGTCGTTATATTTAGGCGTCGGGCTACCTGGCAAACATGCAGGATTTATTTTCCTCATCTTTTTTCTTACGTAAGACAGAAACTGGGGGTCCTTAAGGCGATGTGGTTGTGCCTGAAGCGTGGATGAGCTGTACCTGCTGCCCTGCAATGCCCAGTGACGCGTTTTCACTTGTTTATATGTGCAACACACGGACGTGACTTCAAAACGTTTGGACGTCTTTGCACCAAGTTTAAGCTTTTGTAACAAAAAGATCCACAGCTTTGGAGTGTGGGTGACTAAAAGGCTGACGCAAGCAAAGCACATTTTTAAACATGTCTTTTCTTCATCAGAAAAGGGAACACGGTCTTATCCTCTTTCTTAGGCCTTGTCTTACATTTTTGCTCTGTCAAGATTACAAATGTGGGCAGTCTATGAGTAAGTGTGTGTAATTACCCTGTGTCCATGCCCCTGTCATCACGTCTTTGTCCATCTCTGGAAACAGGTGATCCTTGGACCTGTCACAATGGCTCCTTTCTTGAGGATCGCCTTTAACTCGTACGACTTGGGTATTCTGCCTCCCTCGGCGGATAAGCCCTTCTGTGCGATCAAGATAAAAGAAGCTCTAACAACTGGTGAGACAATCCTGAAGAAGCACCAGCTTCTTTGTGCAACACTATCTGGCTTTCCGGTTTCCTGTGCAGGAAAACAACCGGGTCTGTATTTGTTCCTTTTCTAAGACCGAGGCAAGACGTTGATTCAGAAAAAGCCCACCATGTATCCAGCCTGGAAGGCCTGCTTCGATGCTCACATATACGAAGGTCGGGTGCTGGAGCTGCTCCTGATGAGGACAGCGGACGAGGCGCTGGCAGAGGTGTCCGTGGGCGTGTCTGTCCTCGCCGAGCGCTGCAAAAAAGCGAATGGACGCGCTGAATTCTGGGTAGGACTTCTAAGATCATCCTCTGTCCCTTGAAGGGAGATCTGGAGTAAAGTTTGACTGTCTGCCGGATGTCCAGGTGGATCTTCAACCCTCTGGAAAAGTGATGATGGCAGTGCAATATTTCCTGGAGGACGTAGATGCAGGTAAAAGTATTTTTTATTGTTTATTGGTTGAATGCTGTAAAGCTGTAAAGCATTCAACCCTTTGTTTTCCTGTTTCTCTTTCTTTAATATTATTCTTTACGCCTATCTTCCGCCGTTTTTCGCCGCTTAACTCCTTCTACAATTTTTAACCGATTGTAACCATTCAAGTTTTAAAATGTTCAGCTCTTTCTGCTTATTTGTGCTATGACTTTTGGTTTTTCAAATCCTTTTACTTTTTAAGATATTCCAGTTTTTCCAGGAATTTTTGCCCTATTAAAATGCATTGGGAAGTTACAATGCACGAGGCGCCCGGTTCGACTCCCGGTTCGGACGCTTCAAAAATTTTTACCATTTTACTTTTAAAATGTTGAGCTCTTTCAACTCATTACAGTTATTACTTTTGGTCATTCAAATCATTGAATTTTTTAAGATATTCCAGGATTTTCCAGGATTTTTGCTCCATTAAATTACATAGGGAATACTTGTGCTTAACCTCTTTTACAGGTTTTCACCTATTTTAACCATTTTACTTTTAAAATGTTGAGCTCTTTCAGCTCAGTTCAGCCATTTCTTTTACAAATTAAGCTTTCTTTCAGCAATACAGCATTCAACCCTGCATTTTCTTCTGGTAATGCAGCTCCTTCTAGTTTATTTTATTTTCAATATCTTGACTACATCTCACTTCAACTCACCCACTTTTCATATGTTTTCCCTCGTTAAATAATAATTCCTTTACACACGTTTAGACTGAGGCTGTAGGTTTGTTACTATTGACATGTAGGAAGTTGTCGGTACCCCATTGGTTATAAAAGACAAACTCACAATTGTCACAGAACAAAACTTAAAACCGATGACAAGATAAAACAAATATAAAAGGAAACAATTATTTTGATAAAAATAACAAAGAAAATTTGGGAAAAACAGGTGATGAAGATGATGGCGTCCTTAACCTTAAGACCCACTCCAATGAAAATGGTGTTTCTAAGCTGTTCTTGTAGCATTTTTCGGATGAAGGAGGACATATTTGAAGAAAATTAAGCTTAAAATTTCACTTCTGAGTATTTTTTTATTCAAATTGTTGTGAAAATTATCAAAAATTTGTTGTAAACAACATGCTGGGCGGGCTACAAGCTTCCCCTGCTCTGCTCCATTCTGATCATCCACCTGCAGACAAATCGATCCATGAACGTCTTTGTTTTCCTCTTCTGAGCTGGAATCTGGATCTAAACTGTACGGATGGACGGCTCAGATATATTGGTCGCCATTTCTGTTGCACCACTAATGTGAGGTTGGGGTGTGATTGTTACGGGGGTATCTGGATGACCCAACTGCAGGAAAGAAGAGACAAGAGTAGTGAGGTGAAAGGTTAAACAGAAAACTACACTGTGACACAGAGTACAGAAACAGGTGAGCTGAAATAGAACAAACAAAAGAAGGAAAACTACGAGCAGCTGTGCACATTTCAGGAAGAGAGGAGAGAGGCAGGGCCTTCTAGGAGCCACAGCCAACCTACACAAAACAAACAAACAAAGGAAACTGACAGACTGTAACAGAGATGGGCTGTAAGATAGTGGGAGAGAGCGTGAACAGAGAGCTCTCAGTAGCGGAAGAGGAAGTGGGGGCGGGGTTGCTCTGTTTGTAATTTATAATTGTAGTTTGTAATTTTTCTGTTGGACGATCATTTAAAAGCTATAAGTTACAAAAGTATATTTTGGTCTACTTCTGTTATTTTTTAAAGTATTTCCAGTTGGGTACCGACAATTTTCCCCACATCAGTATCTGACCAGGTTTGTGTTTCCAGCGTTTCAGTGGTTCATCTGTGTTTTTCTGTCTCTTAAAGAGAGTAAGCAAGCTGTGAAGGAGGAAGAAGCTCCAACTCTGAACCGCAGACGAGGGGCCATCAAGCAGGCCAAGATCCACTTCATTAAGAACCACGAGTTTATCGCCACGTTCTTCCGACAGCCCACTTTCTGCTCTGTGTGCAGAGAATTTGTGTGGTCAGTCTTTATTTTAGTCCTTCATAAACACTTTGAAAGCCACAGACAGATAGCATCTGCTTGGAAAACCACAGTGCAATGACTAATTCTAGTTCCCCTTTTTAACTCACGTCTTCTAATTTCAATAAAACGGGACAGCTTGATATTTTTATTTATTTAAATATGTTTAAATAAAGAAGTTTGAGTCACAATGAACTAATCACCAAATCTTTAAAGGGCCAACATCATGCTTTTCATCAGCTTTTTAGAATAAACTCTATCCATATATTTCATTATTTATAACCTTTGGCACACAAAAGAACACATTTTTCAACAAAATATTGTGGGCTGTTCCTCATTTTGTGATGTCCCAATGTAGGGCTGCATGAAGAAAACCCACTATATATATATATATATATATATATATATATATATATATAAATTCAATTTTTGCGTGTTTTGCTATATGCATATTGCACAGCTGGATATTGCGATAACGATAAATGTGCGATCTATTAGCAGGCCGACCACAACGTGAGAACCTGCTTGTTCTTATGGATTGGGAGGGGCTGGTGGTTTTTAGAGGAATAATAATAATAATAAATTTTATTTAGAATGCGCTTTACATTTTAGATAAAATCTCAAAGCGCTACAATGGAGGCAGAAATAAAAATGATTTACAATAAGAACAAGGTAAGACAAAAATAAAACAACAATGAAAGTACTAAAAAGCATTATTAAAAAGGAAAAATACTCAGAAAAGCATGAATGGATCAAAATACTGCTTTTATAATACACTTAAATACACTTAAAAGCTCCAAAAAGTTGATTTAACATGACATAGGCCCTTTAATGTACCGGTGGTTGATAATGGTCAAGAAAAATATATTGTACTGTAAAAAGTACAAAGATAAAATGTCAACTTGAGAGTCTGTTTGAATGTCAGAAAAAAATGTCTATAACAATGACACTGATGCATTTTTACATGATCTAGTTCTATTGGTTTGAATTAATACGTTCACAAACATACCTGTCTGTCTGTCCTTCACAGGGGACTCAACAAGCAAGGCTATAAATGTAGACGTAAGTGTTTTGTCACTGAAGCAGCTGAAATGGCCCCTTAAGCTGTGGTCACATCTACAACTTCCACTGGGCGATGATGGGGAGGCATCGGCAGAATCTTCAGACCGGCTGCCGCTGCCTCAATTTTCCGAAAATCGTTGGCGTAGTCATGAATGCAGATGGCGGCAGTCAGGCGGGGATGACGTCATGCAAAATCAGCGACAGCTGGGCTTTCACATCCGGGTCGGGTTGAATTTGTACTTTTTCTTAAAACCACGGTGGCTGCCGTGCAGCGTGTAAAAACGCGACTGCCGCTGCCCGATTACAAGTGCAACTACCCAATTTGCAGAAAAACAGGCATTTAGGCCGCCGCGTGGAGGCATTTCGGCATATGTGACCGTAGTCTTAGTGGATCAGTGCTCCTTGTCCAGTTTCTAATTGTAGATGACAAAACTAATCACTATTTGGTGTCGCGTCCCATTATAATACACCATCTAAAATATGTTCTCTCTTCACAGAATGCAATGCAGCCATCCACAAGAAATGCATAGACAAAATCATCGGCAGATGTACCGGTACGGCTACCAACAGTCGGGATACTGTGGTACGTTGCACACATTTCTGCTGCACACCCAGCTTGTCCATAGGGCTCAGCAGAGTGTCCACTTTATAGTTTTTCTGTTTGTCCTATTCTATTTGCAAAGGTTGTTAGTCTAAGGAATGAACAGGTTTCTTTCTTAACACTGACGGGTGGAGGTGAATTAAATCCAGTAGAACTAGATGTAAGGCAAATGTATTTGACCCAACCCCTTGGAGTCATGTGTCACGGGAGACGCGTCTGATCCGTCCACTCATATAGGAAGCATTTCAGTTTACCAACCATGTGAGGGCTTCAGATGGCAGTAAATTCTCTTTGTTTTCACAGTTCCAAAAGGAGCGTTTTAAAATTGACATGCCGCACCGTTTCAAAACCAACAATTACATGAGCCCCACCTTCTGTGACCACTGTGGGAGCCTGCTGTGGGGTCTGGTCAAACAAGGCCTGAAGTGTGAAGGTACGCCCCTGCAGGCACCGGACACTTCCTGTTTGCTGAAGTGTGCACTGCTGTTTGACAGACTTCTCTGATTGTGTTTGCAGACTGCGCAATGAATGTCCACCATAAGTGTCAAAAGAAGGTTGCAAACCTTTGTGGTATAAACCAGAAGTTACTAGCTGAAGCGCTAACACAAGTCAGTCAGGTGAGTTTATGCCAAACAAAGTTTTAACCATGACAACCACTATTCAATTGTAAATTGAAAAATATATCATTTTTTATGTTGCATTTAGATGCTGTAGAAAAAAACAGTGTCTAATTATTTGCAGAAGTTTGAAAATGTGTTCTTTTTTTATATTTTTGTGCGAAACATTTGATGTTTGTTGAATTTTTTGCACACTACACACAAGGAAATGCGCAAACTCCTGAATGCGGGGGTGTCCACACTTTTTGATAAGAGGGTCAGATTCGTTTCATTCTTTGAAACTTTATAACAACATTAATGCTAATTCATTATTTATAAAAACAATTTTTTGCAATGGGATCTTTTTCAGTTTTTCCACATAGAACAGGTTAATATATCAATTCATTTTTACTGAAATTAAAGTGAATTTCTGATTTTAGTGCTAGAAATCAAATAAAAAGTCTGCGTGGAAAAAACTATCACCAACAATACATTTTGATTCTTATAGGATTTGACATATTTTTCTCCATGAAATGCTCACTGCAAACTTAAATAGAGTGAACAGGAAAATAAATCATCTTACTCCGAACTACAAAGCACTGTGGTTTAATTTACAGAAACAAACCTGTTCCTCTGGTTGGGCCCTAAAGGCTCTGGAGGTGAAGTAGCCACAGCTTGTTGCTAAAACTTCTCGTGATGTAATTTAGCCGATAACAATCTAGAAATGGTACAGTTCTGAAAAAGTCATGGAAGCTGCATATGATTGATTATGACAGGGGCCTGCAGGCTGATGGAAATCTGAACGCTTGCAGCTTTTGGTCCACGGGTCGGGCTTTGGACATGCCTGCTCTAATGAAAGCAGTCAGATTAGTGGAATTGTCTGAAAATAAGATAAGTGAGACATTCTGCAATGTTACAGGTGAAAAGACAAGGGAAGAAATGGAGGGATGGCATAGAACATTTGCCCACACGATGCAAGCTGTGGTACTTCTTTATCCTTTTTCCCTTGTGTAGGTTTTAAACACACTTTGTGTTTCTTTTTAACCTCTTTTAACATCGGAGCCGTCACAACCAACAGCAAATGATCGCACACTCTTTGAACTACTGTGACTCTTTGACCGTTTAACGGATTCTGACGTGGAATAAAGCGCTTTTACGCTGTTATGCAACAAAGCTAACATAGAGTGTTGTATATTGGTACAAAGCCACTTTTCTCCACTTCAAAATCTGAATTGTGTTAATTACCTAAGCAGTTGGTCCCTTTGAACTGGCTGCCAGTCCAATACTTGCTTTTTATGACAATTCTGGTCCTTACTTTTGAGTCCCTGGCAGGTACGGCACCTTCTTACCTCTCCAGTCTGCTTTTAAAGTATTCCCCCCTAAAGTCCTTATGCTCCACTGACCAGTTTGTGTTAAAGGTTCCCACAACCAAACGTACGTTTCGAGGGAATCGTTCATTTGCTGTGTTAGCTCCTGAACTATGGAATCAGTTGCCAGCCAATGTCCTTGGCTGGTGGTGGACGGTGCTTTATAAATAAATAAATGATGATGATGATGTAGTCCAAAGAATATCAACACAGAAACTAAAGCTCCGGTGTTAAAGGGTTAAAGACATTTCCCAATATTTCTGTCTTTATCAGAACCGCTTTCATAGATTTAACACTAAAAACCTTTTTTAAGATGTTACATCACATCCTCTGATACTGAAAAGCAGTTAGTGTTTCCTAAAAATAACCCGCGATGTCATGAATCTGCAAAGTGAAACAGATCTTTTAAGGCTGTAAGTCCTCACTTTATTTTCACAGGTTTCTCTCTTGTTTAAACTCTCAAGGTTCAAACCTTCGTAGAAACATAAGTCCAGTGTTGTAGAAGGAAAACAAAGATTTTTGTAGGAGATTGATTGACAAGGTCAACAGCCAATCAGGATGCAGAACACTTGGTGAAACAAAAGCTGAACCACGAGGAAGATTAGGACTATCAAATAGTTTTTATTTATTGAAAAATAGAAAATTCCTTCTACAGTGAGAGTGTCGATGGTTTGTAACGTGAACGAAAGCTTCTTCTCCTAATGCTTTTTTAGAAGTTTCATGTTTCTTTACACACGTGGTCTCGCTCTCGCAGTCATGGGAAACATCCGATAAAATGTCTACGCTCTAATAAACTTTTTTTCTTGCGTGTTTGTGTCTTCAGAAATCCTCCACTCGCCGCTCCGACCCCAACCTTCCTCCTATGCCTGATATTGGAATTTACGATGAAGTAAACAAGCTTGCTGGACTTGAGCTCAATGGTGAGGGAAAGCGGTTTTTCCCCTGGATTTACCGACATGATTTCTGCTGCACTTATAACAGTTTCCATGAGTCAGTAATTGGCATGTATGGTAATTTGTGCATTAGATGCGTCTCCCTACGGCAGACTGTGGGAAGGATCCAGCCCACGGCCGCAATCTCGCATAACCCACCTGACCCGCATCAACGTGGACAACTTCATCTTCCACAAAGTGTTGGGAAAAGGCAGCTTCGGAAAGGTGTCCCTCGCTTTACGACACACACTTGCATTAAAAACAGCAGCCCAAATCGCTTTGCACTTACGTTAAATGCATGTGTTCCTGTGGTAGGTCCTTCTAGCAGAGTTGAAGGGCAGTGGAGAATATTTTGCGGTGAAAGCTCTGAAGAAGGAGGTGGTGCTGATGGATGATGATGTAGAGTGCACCATGGTGGAGAAGAGGGTCCTGGCTTTGGCCTGGGAAAACCCCTTCCTCACACACCTTTACTCCACGTTCCAGACAAAGGTACTTCTGCGGTGCTTGACTTTAGTGGGCTGGCTACAAAATGCTGAAGGTGAATCTTTCCACAGGAACATCTGTTTTTTGTCATGGAGTACCTAAACGGAGGTGACCTGATGTTTCATATTCAGGAAAAAGGACGTTTTGACCTCAACAGAGCCACGTGAGTCATTCCTGCCGTCTTCGCCGGTGGCTGCTGTGCTCAGGCCGCCGTACAGGAACTCACACATGCAGAATCAATGCTCACCGCTGGAAAGGAGAAAACATGCTTACGCTGCCACATCCACATCACTCCAGCCTCTTTATGCGCATCCTGAAGTGGGATGCCTCAGAGGCTAGCGGGGGTCCATTAGCTCATGCTCGATAGCAGACAGAAGGCGTTGGGTTTGTGTAGAAGCATCTCTTTCCACCACCCACCTCTAACTACACAGTGAGGATCCCTGCAGAAAAACAACAACAACCTGTTGAAAGGTGTGAAGGCTCCAAAGCGAGGCAACGCATCAGCCAGCAGCTGAAGGTTTTACGAGTAACACCAGAGAGGCTCTTCCTGTCAGACATTCTCTGCTGGACTGAAGTTCGGGTTTCATATTGTTTTAGTCACGGATACGGCTCTTCGAGTACTCTTCCATCCTGTAATTAAAGTCACTTCGGCAACCTTGTTAACACTGATCTCCTCACTCAGCAGCTGCAATCAACCCCAGCTAGATAGAGCGGAGCGTTTCCCCATCCAGTGCAGCTGGATGCTGTCATGCATTTGCTTGCACACCTCAGCTTGTAAAATTGAGGATGTTTAGCCATCAGGAGCTTGACAGTGAACTCAAATAACACTTCTACCTTGTAAATGTTAAAGAAATGTCTGTTAAAGACTGAATTATGGTGATGCACACAGTTATTTTGATGCTTCGAGGCAGAAAGCCACACAGCTGTAGCTCCGTGACGGGGAATCATCAGGAAGGACGGCGTCTGCGTCTACAAAACACCGCTCTGTTATTTGACATGACACTCCTCAAGGGAAGCAGGTCATCAGCGGGCTAATCCTTCAGCTCACAGGAGCTCTTGGGTTTCACATTATGAGAGCGTTATTCACCCGTCTCCTGCTCTATACAAATGTCCTCCTCAATAATTTACATGTACAGTGAAACAGGGCTGCAGTGATACCAGCTTTAAGCTGCCAACTTCACCAAGGGAGATGGCCACAATTCAAAGCTGAGACGAGCAGCTGACAACTCGCTGCCATCTGTCTCCCCAGGTTCTACTCGGCTGAGATCGTCTGCGGTCTGGAGTTCTTGCATTCTAAAGGGATCATCTACAGGTCAGAAGAAAACCGAAATGTTGCTCAGCTGTGCACTTCATGCTCTTCAAAACACTATTTTCCTAACAACCAAAAGATGTTTTGTTTCATCGTATTAAAGGTTTTATGTCCGTAGTTGTAGCTCAGTTGCAGCTGAACGTGAAGCGTAACCCAGAACAGCTGAAATGTTTCAGGACTCCCACACAATTCCACACTTTTTTCTAAAAACTTTTTTTCACGATTGTGAACAAAGAGCGTTGAGACAATTGGCACTGTGGGAGTAGGTCAGGTATTGTGTTCTGATAAAGTATATGTACTCCAACGTGGCAAGAAAAACACAACTGTTCAGACAAAGACAGAGATTTACTACAAACGGTTCACTTTCAGACGTCTTCAAGAACCATGTTTGGAATGAAGAGCGCACAGAAATTCTAAGGTTAAAGATCGATTGTAAAAATAAAACGGCAGCGAAATAAATTCATCATCATCAAGGATGCAACAATTGACTTTCAGCGTGATTTGCCTCAAACTTCGGATGTTGGGGTTCGATTTTGTTTTGGTATCACAAAACATAAACAAAATAATAAAATTCAGATTTATTTTTTATTCGGAAAAGCGAGAAACAATGAGGAAAAAAAGTTTTCAATCGTCTCATACTAAAGCTGCCTTCACACCGAACTCGAGTTGTGTGGCGAATCCCCGTTGGTCGCCCCTCCTTCGTTGTGCAGCGAATTCGCTGCTCGCCAACTGTCCAAAGATGTCTTCATAGTTTGACAACCCAGACGCATGTGGGAGGAGCTACTGCCAAATGGTTTTATCCTGATGGCTACATGGATTGGTGTCTGTGTCTATCTCATTAATGCATGAAAAAAAGTTTAGAGCTCAGATTGATCCATTTTGAAGAGTTCTACTAAAGCATTGGTGAGTCCATCTCCATGCCCGGGTTCATAAGATCCTTTAGATACTCTCCCGGTATTATGATCTTAAAGAACATGATTAGAGGAATAATATAAATTTTAGGAGGCCCGATTAGGCTGCCTCCCCACAAGGCAGCCGGCATCCCGTCTGCCTGCCAGATCGCCACTCACTCCGGCTCCGTGGGCCGTACGACAGACTGTCCAGGGTGTCCGGGACAGGCTCCAACAGTCCCGACAGGAATACAGCGGGTTAAGAAAATGGATGGACGTTCAGGAGGAGAACTGTCAGATTGATTTAGTCACTGAAAACGTCACATGTCCAAAGTTGAGTCCCTGACTGACCGCGCCCGTCGCTGAAATCGTGCCGCAGGACCTGAGATCGCACCTGTCCCATTGACTAACCATTGAAACTGGCTGCCTCTACCGCGCATTCAGAGTTAACGCAGCCTGGTTCCTCTGATAAAACAATAAATAATAAATTCTTCTGGAACACGCGTTTGACACTTTCAATGTAATCATACTGGTATGCAGTAGGGATGCTATAATTCACTTTCCCCAGGATTTGGTGCAATAGTGTAACGTACAGTTCAGTTTTAAACTGAGAATGGTGGCATCGCTAATAAATAGTAATTGCAGTCATTCTGTTCTCAGTCATGCCGTACAGGTTACAGGGTGTTATGACAGAACCACAGGCTTCCAGTCAATGTTTGCCGTCATCAGTCTGTGACTGTGATGGGTGATGCAGTTATTTATTATCTGTTGTTTTTGGAGTTATGGTAAAAAAGCTGTTTATCTTCTGCTTTCTTTTTCTAATGTATCTATAGAAAACTAAACATTAGTTTATTAAATAGGGATCCTCGCTCTCTGTTTTTTGAATTTTTCAGAGATCTAAAGTTAGACAATGTGATGCTGAATCATGAGGGTCACATCAAAATTGCTGACTTTGGCATGTGTAAGGAGAACGTGTTCGGTGATAATCGTGCCACAACTTTCTGTGGAACTCCTGACTACATCGCCCCAGAGGTATGTTATTGTGAAACAGACACTGTTGTTTTGTGGTTTGATCCTGTTTGTTGGCATGAATGTTGCTTCCCTGTAGATTCTGCTGGGACAGAAGTACTCGTTCTCAGTGGACTGGTGGTCCTTCGGGGTGTTGCTGTATGAGATGCTGGTGGGTCAGTCACCGTTCCATGGAGACGACGAGGACGAGCTGTTTGAGTCCATCCGCATGGACACGCCCCACTACCCCCGCTGGATAAACAAGGAGGCCAAAGACCTGCTTGAGCAGGTCAGCATCGTCCCATTCAGACCGAGAACTGTTAGCAAGTTCTTCAAAGAAATGTTCGCTTAAATCATTTTGATGCCTCAGATTACTCCGTCACGGGGGATTTTTCCGTTTTTGACACATACAAAAGGTGCACCGGGTGTTAAGGCGCGGCACGTTAACGCCCCCCCGCTCAGAGCCTCAGCGCTTCTACAGTGGGTTAATAAAAAAATCCAGTCTCTGTTCTTTAGAGAGTTTAGTTTAGTTACTGTTCTCGCTTACTGAATAACACTAACTGAATGGTCGCTCACTTGCCCGCTCTTGTCTCCCTTCCTCCTTATCCTGCACAAGCGCTAAAGACACACAACACACACACACACACACACACACACAGAGGCGAGCTGGAGACGGCACGTCTCTCTTCTTGGTCGCTGCTGCTTTCAGCACACACACACACACACAGGCTTCGCCAGTCTCTCTCTGCATTTCTCCTCCTATGCGCTAGCGAAAACAGCAGCGTAACCCTTGTGCTATCCTAGGCACTTTACAATTGGGAGTTGGGTCATCTAGACCCACTAGACAGTGCTCTGAACCTTTTTTCTTCAATGATTTGTGATCTTCACTGGTGTCCATGGATTACATGAAATCTTTCCACCTTTGTCATGGTAGGGAGAACACGTCAATGGAAGGGGGGGGTCATCCAAGATAGCACAAGGGTTCAAGGACACACACACACTTGTGTGTTTAAAAAAATCTGAGTTGGTTTTAAATTATTTTTTATTTTCCTCCGCGCAGCTGATAGCTGCATTTCAAACAGGGCTTCAGCCATCTTGTTAACAAGTGTTGGCACCTGGGCCTTAGCCCCGCCCATGGCCAGTAAGACTCATGGGAAGTGTTGATTCCCACACCATGAGTTAGGTGGCTGTGAAGAGAAGTCACTGTCATGTTGTTATGCTGATTATTTGTCAACATCTGTGAGCGAACTGCTTCTCTGCGAAACCCTCCCTCACTGAATTGGTTGAGGGTTATGAGGTAGAAGAAGCATGTAGAGTTTAAAATCGCAGACAGTGACACTGAAGTTGGCTTCCACTTGGTCTTTACGTCTCTCTCCCTCCCTCACCCCATCTTCTTCTACGACCCACAACTACACATTAGGCGCACGGGCTCATAGGGCGCCCCCTGCTGGCGGAAGGAAATTTATGACTTTTAAGTACGCCTTATAGTTGTGAAATTACGCTCTAGTTCTATTCACAAGATAAATCAATTCAAAGCCCCCCACCTGCTGTCTGCTTGAAGACTATCTTAAGAGAAGACTAGAAAAGTCTGAGAATCCCCAAGAATCATGAAGGTCTTCCAGCTCAGAGTCTGCTGCATGAAGGATTGTTAGAAGAAAAAAGCTTGTTTTTTTAAAAGCAAAAAGGTCATCGCTTAGTTTTAGTTTACACCAAGAGACAAGTCTAAAGGAAGTGGAGGAATCTGGAGAACAGGAGGGATCAGAAAGCACACCGGCTCATTTCACAGATAAGGTTCTGGTCTCAGGCTGTGGGTCTTATGACCCTCATACTGATAGAAAAGCGTAGAGTAAAAAGTCCAAGATGTTCCAGGAAATCTTTTCAGCACACCTGCTGCAGGAAAGAGGATGATGAGGGAGAGTGTTGCAGAAGAACTCTGGACTGATGGAAACCATCTTGACCTGGAACGCTGTGTTCATCCTGTTAGAAGAGACCAGTGTTTTTTCAAGACCAATAGCACAACGTGGTAGATGGTTTTCTAGAGACAGGTTTCAGTCTTCAGGGTAGATAATGAACAGTACTGATCTCAGATGTAGACCGGGGTTCTGTGACCATCCTTCCTAGAGTTCCTGGGAGAGCAGCTTGGACGAAGGTACAGTGTAACAATGCCATTCATGTCATAATTAGTGGTTGATGAGATGATATGATTCATTGTAAATTGTGGTTCATTTTGAATTATCCATTTTGAACGAATCCCATTCACTGACCTAAAACGGACATGGGACTGGAATGATGGACTGGTCAGTTTTTGCTGTCATCACATGTGTGTTGTCCGCTGTGAGGGAACTTGTCCATTTTTACCTTATAGTAAAATAAACCTAGCGTTGATAAGCTGATTACCAACTCACCTCAGCAGATTGATCTGGCAGATATAAATCAATATAAATTATAGGGCTGCACGATATGAGGAAAACTCGCGATATGCAATATTAGTGATCAGTAGTGCGATGGCGATATAACTATAACAAATAGCAAAAATACACAAAAATATTTCCATTTCACTGCAAAAGTTTGATTTAAATAAGAGTCAAAATACCTTAAATTATTCTCCAAACGGCCCTCGTCTAATTAGGAGGGCAACATCTAACATAAAAGCGCCATCTGATTGGTCAACAACGTGAAGAGCTCTTTCTGATTGGTCAAATGCATAGGGGGGGGATCAATCAATTTGTTTAATACTTAAAGCTGCCATACGATTGTTTTAGCACATCTAAGGTTTAACATCTATTGCGATTTTCGCTGACTTTTGCGATATGTATATTGCACAGCTAAAAATCGCGATAACAATAAATTTGCGATTTATTGTGCAGGCCTGATAAATCAATTCATTAATTAATCGTCACACCTCTAACTGGTTTCTTTTGAAGGAGTCAGTGGTGGTTGAAATCCAGGAAAGGCTTTGGAAGCAGTGAATCCTGTAGTAAGGGGAGTTGATAGTTTTTAATGTGGTTCTTGGTGGCTCCAGATGTTGGCTTTAGGTCTGCATGGCCATGGACTGTGTGTGAAAACTGACAGTGATGCTAAGGCTTGACAGAATGACTCTCCTGCAGGTGGGGGGGGGTAATGTGTGTTCTGAGTGAGATGAATTGGGTGGATTCCTGCAGGAAATACCCTCATGCATTCTGGGGTGATTTTTTTTCTGTTAAAAGCCACACAAAGTGTCTTTGTATCAGATCAAGAGTGTCATTCATCCTCTTGTGACATTCATTTTAGGAGAGGTTTACTCACCTGAGCGTCGCTTAATAAAATCGAAATAAATCCAAGTAAATATCAAAAACACGTGTTTTTTTTCTTTCCTTGTTTTCTCAGATAATTTATATTTCAAGTTTTTAAAACATTTTCTTCTACTTGTTTTCTTTGTCATTTTTAAAAAAAGTTCAAATGCTGCACTGTTATGATTCTATTTGTGTCAAAAACCTCTCTTTTTGTCCAATATTAAGTTCTTGAGTATACATTTTTGATTAAGAAATTGCTAAAAACATGTAGATTAATAATAAAGTTTGTACAAATAAAAAAATGTATATATATCAAAAACAAGGTATTTGAAGGTTAATTATGAAGAAATGCATCATGTTTAGGTTGTATGGTGGTTAAAGTGGTGGATATTCTATATTTAACTTGATTAATTTCTCCTTCTGGCAGTTGTTTGACAGAGAGCCCACACACAGACTAGGAGTTGTGGGAAACATTCGGCAACACTCCTTCTTCAAAACCATCAACTGGCCAGCCTTGGAAAGGAGAGAGGTTGAACCCCCTTTCAAGCCCAAAGTGGTACGCTCCGTGCCCGTCATGAGATACAGTTCTTAAAGCTATTGATTGGTTGCTACCTTTCCCTTTGTCATGACTCCAACCTTTGTTTTCCCTCCATGGCAGAAAGCCCCGAACGACTGCAGTAACTTTGATCGGGAATTCCTGAGTGAGAAGCCGCGCCTGTCTCAAAGCGACAAGAACTTTATAGACTCCATGGATCAGTCTGCGTTTTCCGGATTCTCCTTCATAAACCCCAAGATGGAGCGCCTTTTAGAAGACTGAGAGGCTGCAGCAGCAGTCGGAAAACGAGACTTCAGTGCTATTTATGGAGCAGCGAATTGATGATCTGCCATCAGTATTTGTGTGACACAATTTCAAACGTAGTTTTGTCTTTGGGTACGTAGTAAATAAGCTGTATAGTTTGATTGTATTGTGTTCTTAGCATGCGTCAATAGTCAGGGCTTTTCTTAGTATTAATATTAAAGTGATAGATTTGAATTCTTAAATTTCACACAACATGCGGTGTTGCCTTTAAATGGATTTAAACCCCCCAGGGGGAGATAGAAAGTTATGTAATACAGAGACTTTTATGATGTAAATGAGGCATCAGATCAGCATGTATATGAGCAACAAAATGCCAGTCGTCGAAATACAAACAAATGAATGTTAGTATCTCTTCTTGCTTTTTAGGTCTGATATTTCAGAATCAGCAGAGCTGTGACTGTCAGAAGTAGTCGGTTGTACAGTTGGCAAAATGTAAATATTAAATACAAACATCAACAACAGGCTGTTTTTTTCATTTGAACAGGACATTGTTTGGGGAGAATGATGTGCAGCCATAGGTACAAAGTAATGTCACATAGGCCCACTTTGTGATTAGAGTATCAATCTTTTTAGAAACAATACAAGTATATATTGTTGTGAAGTGCATGTTGACATATGTGTTTTTATTTTGTTTTAATTATTATTTCCATACTTTCTGATTAAATATTGTGTCAACTCATGAGTCTGCTGTCTTTTGTGAACTCTTGTTGAAAACTCCCTCAGAGAGACTGAATTCATTCTAGTGATTATTTCTGTCATTATCCGTGAATTATTATGTGTATATATAATATATGTATAGATAGATTTAGATGTGTTATTGGTGTACATTCCTTAATACATGTGGAAGCATTTGATCTGCTGACTTTGTAGGTTTGCCCCCCTTAAAAGAAATCAACACTGTTCAAAATAACCTCATAGGTTCATTTGAACAATATAGAAAATCAAGAACTCCACTTTAAAGAATTTATTTAAAAATATTTGCATTTCTTTGAGAAACGTAAGTATTTGGCTACCTAGTAACTGTGTTCTGCTTCTCACAGACCAGTTAGACTTTTCTAATCAAACTGTCATCTGAACTGAGGACAGCTTATCACCTGTAGGACACACCTGTCCACAGAATCAGTCAGACTTTTCAACATGGGAAAGACTTGACAGAGCTTTTAGTGAATTTATGGGGGAAGATTGTAGACTGGAATGGACGATGAACCAAGTCTTTCCAGCAAGACCGTTCAAACACTTATTTTTCCCCAAACGCAGATAGTTTTATATCACTTCTTTGAAATTAACTTCTTGATTTGTCACTGCTCAAATGGACCTGCCATTAGAATGACAGAACCACGCCCTCTCGCGGCACCAGTGGGATTTGCGCGTTGCTGACGTCAGCGCGTAACGTCGAGTGTATGCGGAAGTGGTCGTAAAGCCCGTCAGCCGTCAGCAGTGTTTTCAGTATGTCTGTCCCAGAGGCCGTCCCCGTGTTTTTATAAGGATGTCTGCTCGGTAGAAAAAACTCCGGGTTCTCCTCCGCTTCCCTGCGGACTCAAGTCAGTAACGATTCCGAAATGAACTCAGTGGATAAACTGCGGAACACTTTCACTCTGGCATCATGTAACGTGTTGCTACAGGTAAATGTGTGTGTGTGTTTGTGTGTGTTTGTGTGTGTTTGTGTGTGTGTGTGTGTGTGTGTGTGTGTGTGTGTGTGTGTGTTTCCCTGTTCCCCGCGCGTGTCACAGACCTGTGTGTGTGCTGCAGGTGATGTTCCGTGTGCTCACCTTCCTGCTGAACGGCTTCACGCTGCGCTTTGTGTCCAAAGAGCTGATCGGGGTCGTCAACGTCAGGTAAACGTCAGGACGCCGTTAGGAAGTCAAAGCGGAGCTCCAGATAAAGCTGATCTCATTGGTGACCGACCGTGTCTTCGTATTCCAGGCTCACTCTGCTCTATTCCACACTAGTATTCCTGTCCAGAGAGGCTTTTCGCAGAGCCTGTCTAAGTGGGGAATCGGGGACTAATCAGAACTGGAGACAAACCATCAACCTCTTATGGCTGACGTAAGCTCACTGACATGAGAACCATGACGCTTTGTGTTCAGTTTGGTTCTTAATTCTGTTTTGCTGGTAGGGTTCCCATTGGCGTATTATGGGCCCTCCTCCTTGGACCGGTGTGGCTGTGGCTCCTGGAGGTCCCTGACCCGGAGGCCGTCCCTTACTACGGCGCTGCTGTGGTGCTGTTTGCCTTCTCGGGGGTCCAGGAGCTCCTGGCGGAGCCCCTCTGGGTCTTGGCTCAGGCTCACATGTTTGTATGGCTGAAGGTGGTGGCTGAGAGCTTAGCCATGATCGCCAAGTGCAGCGTCACGGTGGTGCTGGTGCTGTTTGCCCGGGAATGGGGTCTCTACATCTTCTCTGCGGCTCATGTAAGACGACTGGTCTTCTGCTAATTTGTGCCTGTCAACATTTGCAATGCGTTGTATTTCTTTCTCAGCTGGTGTACACTGGATTCCTGTTGCTGTGCTACGTAGCATACTTCAAGCGCTTCTTGGGGTCAGAAGAGGCAGCAAAGAAGAGTTTCCCTCTGCACCGGGTCACAGATTTACTGCCAGGCAGGATCCATGGAGAGGTTGTCAATCGAACACATGCTCCTCTCTTTGGTTGAGCCTTCAAAGTACGTAGTAAATAACAATAATTTCCTTTTGCTGGCGGTAAAGCCGCTGATAGACTGGAGTGCGGCTGAGCTTACGTGGAGCTTCTTCAAGCAGTCCTTCCTGAAGCAGATCTTGACTGAGGGAGAGCGTTACATCATGACCTTCTTCAATGTCCTGACCTTTGGAGACCAGGGTGTTTACGATATCGTCAACAACTTGGGCTCGATGGTGGCGCGTTTCATCTTCCTACCCATCGAGGAAAGCTTCTACGTCTTCTTTGCCAACGTTTTAGACAGAGGGCGTGACGTTCGAAGGCAAGAACAGGTTTGTTGTGGACACCAGCTGGTTTTCGATGGCCAGGCGTGCGGCTGATTTTTTTTTTTCCTTGCAGGAAGCCGCCTCCATAGCGGCGGAGGTCTTGGAGTGCTTGCTGAAACTGGTGGTGGTGATTGGTCTGATCATCACGGTCTTTGGCTACGGCTACTCTCACCTGGCTTTGGATATTTACGGTGGCTCTCTTCTGAGTAGTGGCTCAGGTATGAATGCAACCCAAATGCAGGAAGAATATAAACGGTGAGATTTTTATTTGTTTATTTTATTTTTTTTACCAAAGGTCCCGTTTTGCTGCGCTGCTACAGTTGCTATGTGCTGCTGCTGGCTGTCAACGGTGTCACAGAGTGTTTTGTGTTTGCCACCATGAGCAAAGAGGAGGTTGACAAGTAAGAAAAAGGACAGAGCCCAACACCACGAGTCCTGTCTTTATCCCTACTGATGCTTTTGTTTTGTCGGCAGGTATAACCTGCTGATGCTGGCTTTGTCTGCCTCCTTTCTGCTACTGTCGTACATGCTGACATGGTGGGCCGGAGGAGTCGGCTTCATCCTGGCAAACTGCCTCAACATGGGGCTCCGCATCCTCCACAGCCTCCGTTACATCCATCGGTACTTCCAGATGAGTCAGTGGAGACCTCTGAGAGGCCTGCTGCCCTCACCGCTGCTCCTGCTGGCCCTTGCTGTCAGTGCGGCCGTCACAGCCCTTTCTGAGGTGCTGAAACAGGACTTTGGTTTAAACAAAAGGGGTCGTTTTTGTTCTTTTCTTTGGATTTTAATGGTGATGTCTTTGTGACTCTCTTGTTTCAGGCTGCTTTCTGCTGTGACGGCGGCTGGTTGCTCAGGCTGCTCCACATCGCTGTGGGAGGCGCGTGTTTGCTCCTTGTGCTTGCTGCCACGGCTCTGAGGGAAAAACAGCTGTTACACTTCATCAGGACTCACCTGTTGTCACAGTACAGGAAGAAAACCACCTAATAAAACAGACTGTTGCTCTCGTGGAGGATATTTTTGTACAAAAAAGAAAAATCTCCCACGTTTTCTGCCGCATTAAAACTTCGATGGAGATGAGAAGCAAAACCTTTTTTTTTTTTTTTTTTAAAGTGCCTCCTGTTTCTATTAGTATTTTGAATGCAACATTCCTTATTAACAGTGATGGAATATACCAAATAGGAAGCACTTGAGTGTAATGTCAAATGAAAAGGCATAAACGTTTACAAATATCTGGTTCATTCTTTAATATTGCAGAAAATATTCTGTTACTCGGGATCTTTTCTTTTCTTAAAAGTTTAAGCCGTTGTTCAAAATAAAATGGTGAATAATTATGTATGAAGTAAGGAAGTTGTCACCTGGAATGTCCTTTCAGTAAGGAGAGATATCGTGAATCTATTCTTTGAACTGTCTGCATCAGAAGCGCTCCTTGAGGAAAAGCATAGGTTATTGCCAAAGAAGAGACATAAAGGGGAAAAATGGAAACCATCTGAACACAGACTGTGAACTTTGTGGGGTTTCACCTTTGCTCAACACTGTCAGTTGGGATCTTGATGTACTCATGCATCTTGGATGTTTCATCCTGGATAGTGGCCTCTACGCTCACTAGTCCTCGGCCTCCTTCCTTGCGGCTAGCATACAGTCTCAGGGTGCTGGATTTGGGGTGGAACCCTCCATGCATGGCGAGGAGCTTTCGTGTTTTAACATCCGTGGTCTGTATCTCTTCCTTTGGCCATCTTATTATTCCTGCAGAAAACATTTGACTGCTGTCATTGCTAACAAAGAGTATAGAACAAAGTATTGAGTTGAACTTAAGTTATTGACCAAATACTTATTTTCCACCCTAATTTACAAATAAATTCTTTAAAAATCAGACAATGTGATTTTCTGGATTTCTTTTTCATTTTGTCTCCCATAGATGAGGTAAACCTGTGATGACTTTTTCAGTGGGAGAACTTGCACAATTGGTGGCTGACTAAATCCTTTTTTTGCCCCACTGTATTTTATAGTAATTTCTCATTTGAGTATAGATGTAAAAATACCTCAAAGTCTGAAGGTGGAACTTGCAGATTGGCCAAAATATAAATATGATGTCGTAGTAAAATGTTAATAACAAATCTTGGTCTGGGAGTTTGAGTAGCTGAAAGAAGAAAGAAGAAGAAAGTGCTACTTTCTGTCACACACCTAGATGTGCGAAATTTGTTCTCCGCATTTGACCCATCCCCTGGGGGAGCGGTGAGCAGCAGGCGAGCTGCGCCCGGGAGGCAGTAACGTTAGGGGTCCCCCCACTGGGTGATGTGAATTGCTCGCCATTGATATGGTAATTGCCCCCAGTACCATTGCTTATTCCCCTCCAGGAATCAAACCCTGGATTCCTGCGTTGTAGCCCTTTACCTTACCAACCGAGCTACCCAGCCGAAAATACATCATGTTTCCATTTTCAAACCTTTGACCCAGCATAATCGGTAGTTTTTTTTGGCCAGTTTAAACTTGATGCAGGTGGAAATTCAGGATCACGATGGATTTGTATTAATCTGTTAAATTAATTTGGGAAGGTTCAAAGTCTTTCTAACTGTGGTGGAGCTATATTTTTAAAGAATCTTTTCAGTGTTTTGTATAAACTACCAGTGAATCTTAGATCCCAAAGGCCTGAATGATGACGTATTTATTGAAAACCAGCTGGATGGCGTGGGAAGCATTCTGATCCCAACAGATGTTTAGAGGCTTTAATTCAGTTTTCATCAGAAAACGTTGATAGAGTTGTTCAGAGGGTTGTTGTGTAGATGTTTTATTGATGATACTTTAGGATCCAGATCAGCTTTGATGGTGCCTGAATGAAGAATCACTAACGCTGAGGGCAACATGCGGCAGAGAGACGAGAGAGGGGAGGAGCTTTCTCTCTCATTATGTCATTTGTTATCCTAAAGACCCAACTTTTCTCTCCAGTGGAACATTGCTGCCAGATTGTGTTTACATGTGGTGGTGGGGGGGTGTTTGGAGCAAAACAGGAACAGCTGGCAGTAAGAACAGGACTTGTGTTAGCAGAGGATCTTCGTCCCTTCACCATGTCTCAAGTAAGGCAGATTTTTTAGATTTTTCGTGTAGCTTGGAAGTTAACTGCTGCTGATGTGGAGGACTCTCTCTGTATTCCAGCCTGGCCAGGATGACGAACAAACGCAGCGTCCTGAAGTGAGAGAAGAGGACTTGACCAAAGCGAAGGCAAAGCTGGGCTGTAATGAGCCGGTGAAGAGCAAGACTTTAGAAGTGATGGAGGAGTGTGGTGAGAGCAAACTCATGTTGTCATGAGAGTAGAAGAGTGACTCCCCTCTGGCTTTAGAGCTGATAGTAGAGGAGACAGCCTTTTGTCTGCCTGCTTCTGGTTAACATGACAGTATAGCAGCTAGAGCACGAGCAGGGAGGGTTCCTCAGATTTCCACTCCATATACAGAAGGGAAAAGATGTCATACAATGAAAGGAAATTCCTGTCAGACAGTGTGCTCCATCACCCAGCAGGGCACAGATATATTTGTACATGCATGCTGTAGAAGCAGAATGTGCTGCCGTGCATAACTTCAAATGTTGAACAGAATATATATATATACACATTTATTTATATATTATTCTGGTTCTTGGCAGAAAAACTGGGGAAAGCTGCTCCGTCCGTGTTCAGTGGAGCAAGGTCAGGAGCAGAGACTGTTTTCACCTCACGCTCAGCTCGACCAATCAGGAAGTAGATGGAAACTTCTGCAGAAGAAGATCTGAAGAGCTTTGATCAGCCATTTATTTTCCTGCTGTTGTGAAACCTTGACAAACCACTGTTTTTTAATTACCTTTCTTTTTTTCTTTTTACAAAACTTTCCAGCTTTGGGAAGTAAGTAAAAAAAATCAAACAGGAAATGATTGTTAACTACCAGTATTCCTCAATATTTGTCTAAAAATGTGTTATTCCCTTCATTAGATTAAAAGCATAAACCTAAAACTTGTTTTGCCTTTAAAAAATATGTATATTAAGATGGGTCCAGCAACAGACTAGCAACCCATCTAGTATGTACCTCGCCTTTGCCCTACAGTTGCTGGGATAGGCTCCAGCAGCCCAGTGACCCCAGAAGGGATTAACTGGGATGGATGGATGGATGGATGGATGGATGGATGGATGGATGGATGGATGGATGGAATATTGTGATAGATTTGCTAAAATGCAACCACAAGAAGGCAGAATTTCACGTGCTGGTCCCAAGTCGGGGTAAATGCAGAGGGTTGACGCAGGAAGGGCATCTGATGTAAAACCAAAGCAAAATCAACTTTGAGTTTAGAAAAAGGGACTGTCCGATGAACAAGTTAAATTATAAACAGACTATAGAGAGTTCCGAGTGGGTCGTCTGTCCGTCCTGGGAGAGATTCCCTCCTTCATGTGGACACCCGTGAGGTTTCTTTTTTTTTTTTTCCTGGAATCCGTTTTTTTGTTGTTGGATTTTTGCCTTTCAGAGAATAAGGGTCTAAGAGCAGGGATTCCCAGTTTAGCTTAGTCTATTTAGTTTAGTCATTATCTATTGAATTCTATGACTTAGTGATCTTTATGATTTCATGTTTACAATACAATTACTGGTATGAAGCCCATTGAGACGACTATTGTTGTAATATTGGGCTATATAAATACATTTGAATTGAATTAAATATATATGACCCTTGGCACTGCCTTGAGAACACAGGCTTGTGTCAGGAACATTCGGCGTAAAAACCGCCTGTACGGATCAGTGGAGCTGATTCGCTGTGGCGACTCCTAACGGGAGAAGCCGAAAGGTGTAATTAATAATTATTTTACTCTAATTTAAATGACAACATTTGTTCTTTGATCTGGTCCAGACAAAACTGTATTTGTCCAAACCTTGTTGTTGCCATGGAGATTCATTAATATTCCACGACTATTCACCATTTCGTGCAGAAACTTGCTGGCAGCAATAAAAAGAGCCACCAACAAAAAAGGTGAACTGAATGTAAACTAAAGTGAACTTAGTGAAAAGGCTCACAGACCAAACTGCTGTTTGTAGATTTCCCACCATGTTCTATTGTGAAAGCATCAAGTATAATGTAGAATTGTTGTCGTAGTAATGAACACAAGAGTTTATGGCGCCCAAATGATAGAAACACAAACTGTCCTGAGCAGAGTTCAAGTCATTGACAACACATTTGGTCTGAATATATTGAACTGATCTTTATGTTTTGCAGATTTGAACCTTTTTAGATGAGAAATATCCTGTAAGATAGAGGAGCAGCATGTTTACAACAAACTGTGACTGTTCTGATGAGCATGGTGTTTTTTGTAAGTCACTATTCACTCATTCAGCAAAAACAAACAGCTTGATTGGATTTGAGCTGGTAGTTATGATGTCATGGTATTTCACACATCCGAAACTACCAGGAAATCCTGTCAGTCGTTGTGTTCCATGTCTCCTGAGTTGTGTTCCTTGGTGACCACAGTTCCTGACCGATGAACAGGATGGATGGAGCTTCCCAACCCTGAGTCCTTTCTGAAACTTGGTTTTCTGTTTACACTTTTGTTTCTTTGGCTTCTGTTTGAAAAGGATTATCTTTTTATTCTTGAATTCATTGGAATTTCATCTTTATAGTATGTTTATCATTACAGATGTGTGACAAATTCTGCCACTTTGGGGACCACTTTTACTGTGGGGGGGAAGTCCCTCAGGGGCCACAAGGTAAACCTTAACCTCAGCTGTCTGTGATCCAGATGTGTCTGACATGTGAGCAAGTGGAATTCTGGTTTTCTTTCTTAAATCCCTTTAGCTCACAGACTATAACTGATTCCAAATATTCATCCATGAATTGAGCAGGACGATTTGTGTTTCTTTGTGTGTGTCTTTGTTAAATGTCGTTTAGAATCGTTTAGAATGAAAGATCAGTTTATTTAGACGTGGAGCTCTGATGTTCCAGAGGTTTCTGTGGTTGTCATGTTGCTATAGTAACGGTATCACATCCGTCAGCTGCATTCCACTCTGTTGCAGGGAAACCACTTTGGAGCGAAGACAAATTGCACCGATGGGTTGATGTCCATCAGGGAAAATGCAAACTTAGAGAAATGCTGCGTTCATGTGGGGTTGGAATAATCGGAAAAATGGCTTTCCAACTCGGGAAAACACACAGAAACGTCGGAAAATTAACAAATCTTCCAACACCACTTGAATTCAGAGTAATTTCCTGCAGAGGTCAGTTCATTTGTCGTGCACCATCTACAGGAAGAAACTAAAATTACAGGGCAAATGAAACATGATTGAAGTTAGTAATATGGTTTATTCCAGTTTGGTGGGCCAGATTAAATGCTTTAACAGGCTGGAAATGCCCCCCCTCACCCCAGGTCATAGTTGGCCACACCTGATATAGATGGAGACAGATGATTCAATGCAGCAATCCCTAAAGGGAGCAGATTAAAGAGAAAAAAGGTGGCATTTAATTGCTTTTCCTGCAGCAGACTGGTGACTGGTACCCCAGCCCCACCTAACATTAGCTGGGATAGGCTCCAGCAACCCCAACACACTGAAAAGGATTCATGGTGGGACAAATGATTAAACAGTAATTGCTTTTAGAATTAAAAAAGGAATCAGACTCCAACCAGTTCATGATTTTTATTCTTTAAAAAAGGTTTGAAATAAAATTATTTACGTGACCGTATCTTCAATGCAGCAATTTTGTTTTTAAAGTTTTGCTAATTTTCCAAATCTGTATTGTTTTCTGATTAGCAATTTTAGCTTTGGTTTGTTGCTTAAGTAGTTTCTCAGTAATATCCCCAAAGTAATTACACGTTTAACAGTTCTTAAAACAAAATATAGCAAAGACTTTTTAGCCTTCATTAGTAAAATCCAAAATTGTGGATTATGGGATGTTAATGTTAAAAAATGTAAACACAAAAAGGGGGCTGAAGAACAAATCAGCATTTTTTAAATCTTTTTTATTGAAAAACAAGTCAGCATAAACAGAACTTTTAATTGAAAAATTAAAACTACATCAGTAAATGAGGAGGAAACGAGAACATGTTCCCAAACCAAAGCAGTGGGAAGGTTGGGAACAAAATGCTGTCTGGATCAAGAACATAAACATCGGTCCTGGAGATGACGGTTTCATTTCATGAATTTATGCTGTTGGTCTTGGAGGATCTTGGCAGAGGACTTGGCGTCGTAAAACAACTCGTTGATTTCCTCCACCTGTTCCCTCTCCACCGTTTCTTTGCCTTGAACGCGGCCCAGCAGACTGCCTGGAGTCAGCAGCTGCACAGCATACCTGACGGGAACGAGGGGACAACAAGTTTATACATCCCAATCACACAACACAGGTGTCTTAACGGGTTTTTCACCAAGAGAAAGGCAGAACGAAGAAATACTGATCAACTTCTTGTTTCTATAGCTTCAAAATCAAAGACATTTTTCCCCTAATGCCCGATGTAACTCAACATTTTGGTGCCCTTGATGATCCAGTGATGAAAGTCAGGCAAGGAAAAAATCCCTGAACTTTTCTTTGAGCGATATGGCGGTGCGGAGAGAAATTTGGAAAAATACATAGTCTTAGATGCATTCTGGTACATTCTGGCAGCTAGTTATTCACTTCTTTATCAAGAAACTAAGACTAATTGGAGCATCATGATTTAACATTCAAACCCCTAGTTTGACTCTCCATTAAGGACTTGCTGGTCCTAAAAAAAATTTGGATAATTGCTCAAAGTAACACAATCCTACAATCTACGCTTTTCCTTAAAGCTGCAAAACATACAATTGCTAAAATATAGTAACATCAAAGCCCCAAATGGCAAAAAGAACACCAGTAACTATGATATTCTATGAAAATACCTCATTTATTTGTACATTATTTCTGCTTTAGAAATGACTGATGTACAACATCCACTTGCACTGTTTTCTCAAACTATAATTACAATGTAAAATATTGGATCTGCTTTAAACTATCTTTCTATAACATAATACATCAATTATTTACCACCAATACTAAGTAATCTGGGAAATATCAAACATACAAACAAAATTAAACATTGTAAACATTCTTTAAGGGAGTCTGAGTCTAAACCACACGTGTCCAACTCAAGGCCCGCGGGCCAAATGTGGCCCGCCATGTCATTTTATGTGGCCCGCGAGAGCAAAAAAGGTTTTAATTTCTTAAAATAAAAAATAAAATTTGGTATGTATTTATTCATATCTAGGGGGAATTAGGCTGGAAATATCGGATTGGCCAGCTATACATTAGGATTTAAACACTGGCAATATAACCTAACCTGACAGAATCAAATTTAAAAGAATTTATGCTAAAGTAACAAGCAAACGTATGTTCTCTATGCAACTGTAATCGTCACTTTAAAAAGTTATAATAAATAAATAAATGAGTTGTTTAACATTAAAGAGTAGTTACATTTATTTTTCATTACATTTGGTTACATGTATAAGTTATCTCTGGCCCTTTGAGGAGAGCCACTATGCTGATGTGGCCCTCTGTGAAAATGAGTTTGACACCCCTGGTCTAAACCATCAAATTCGATTATTCAATTATTTCAAAATTTGGTTTTGGGATTATTTCACACAAAATGTATTGGACCTACACTACCTCAAAAATATTTTTCTTCCGGCCAAGACAACTTAAATTGTTTTTTTTATCTTATTCTCACAACTGAGGTCGTGACCACGCTCAATAATGAAGATGCCCGCCATTATTTTATCACAAATTTGATCGCAAACTCTTCAGATGTGTTTGTGAAAGTTTAGTGTGGGTCCGCCAGTTTTGGTCTCTAAGGAATCAGACACGCTGACCACGTGGTACAGACAGAGCCAATCAGAGCCGCCCACGCATCCGAAAGGAACTAAAACGTCCCGTCATTGGTCAATTAGGCCGGGAAGACGAGAGATGGCCACGACCATAGAGGAAGCGATCCGCGGAGAAATACAGAAAATAAAGCTAAAATTCGCTGATTTCAGACCATTTTTTCATCCGGAAAGCGATTTGTCCGTAGAGATAAGGTCTTCATTTCCCGGAAGGTACGTTCAGTTTGCTCAAAAACCCGGATTTCCGGGAATTCCCGGAAGACTTTCATTTGGGATCGCCAAATGTCAAGAAAAGAGAGTCATAAAGCCACAGATGCTGAACTGATCAGAGATTTCTACATAAACCTCTGTCCTGTAAGCAAAGCAGACGATGGAACAATAAATAAACTGTGAAATCTCCGATCTGATGTTCCTCAGAACATCCCCTCTCAGTTGGTCACTTGACTTCAAACCCTGATGAGAAAGGCGAAGGTCAAAGATGCCCATGCACGTACCTGAGGGTGGTCTTGGTGCCGATTTCTGCCAGGTGTGACAGAGCGTCTTCGCTGATACTGATCCCCTCAGTCTGCGCTCGGATCTTGATGATCTGCAGACCACACGATCATGGGTGACGGCTGTACCAGTGAAATGAGGCATTTTGGATTCTGGTATGTTCTGGCCCGTTGGCTCACCTGCTTCATCTCCTGTGGAGTGTATAACATGGTGCGGATTATCATGACTCTGTCCAGGAGGTCCAAAGGTATTCCATGTGGAGAGCTGATGTCTTCAGTTCCCCTGGAAAAACATCCAAAGCATGAAGCCGTTTAGTGGGATGGAGGCCGTTCCTTCTGTCAGCGAAAGCTCAAACCTTCACCTGATTAAACACTTCCCCCTGTTGGAGGCGAACACCACAATGGGGGCGATGCTGCTCTCCAATGCGCGGTGGAGGTAGGTGAAGCACTCGATGTCCAGCATGTGGACCTCGTCCACAAACAGCACACCAGGTACCAGCTCAGCCACACCCTGGTCTATGTAGCGGTTCACCACCTTGTTGATTTCAGCACGGAGCTTATCTGCAGAGGAGAATAGAGCTGGTAAAGGCTACCTCCTGGTCCCAGGTGAAGAAATCAGCCTTTCATCCACCTGTGATCTCTGTCTTTTTGGGTTTCATCAGTTGTCCCATCATGGAGAGAATATCCTGACCCCCCTGGTGAGAAACATTGTGCAGTTATTCCTCTGCATCTCAAGTTTGGAGCCGTTTCTGAACTCTGAATTGGAGCTTCAGTGCAGTGATGTACCTGTGGTCGAGCGTTTGCGACGTCCAAGTCGTGCAGCGTGACATCTTGGACGATCTCCTTCTTTTTGTGAACGTCACCTTTGGGAAGGGGAACGTACTCCTCCGCCTCCAGGTCAAACTCTGTTGCAAAGGTGTCACAGCGGCCTTGTCTCTGCAAAGAAACAGTAAGAAATGACAGCCTGGTGAAGCAACTGTAAGAAAAAAAGACGGAGTGAAAGGCCACACAGAGGAGGGAGGCAGGTGTGCGACTGATCCTGCTGCCAGCAGAGGCAGAGGGATGAAAGAGTTCGGGACGGCAAGTCATGAGACGGCTGTCAACAGCAACAAATGTGTCACCCCGCCCTCAGACTACAGCCGACACGAGCCCCAGGCCCACCTGCAGTGACTAAAAGACCCGTCATCACAGCCTGTCAACATCCGCGACAAGCCCCACCGCTGGACAGAAGCATTATGGGAGATGGAAAGATATGCAGAGCTTTCATGCACCAGGAAAAGGGGAGATGAAAGAACACCAACAAGGACTACAGAGGACAGAGGGCCTGGAAAACCGTCGGCTTTGGCCTCACAAAGACACTAAAGTCTAAAAACGCATCACTATTCATCGTCTTTAAAACAACCATCTAGTTTGGGTTAATACAATCACTTCAATCAGGTTCTAATTAGTTTGAAATGAAATAAAATGACAAACCACTGAAGACCAACATTTCAACCAATTTAAGGACAACAGCTTAAACCGTAAAGAACAGAAAATCTGTTGTGAAATGTGTGCAGAAACCTAAACTGAAGCAGAGATGTGCAGTCAGAAAATGTACACTAAAACTCAAACAAGTGTCCGTTAATCCGTACTATAAGTGCAATTTATAGACCCGATCATGATCAAAATCTCTGTATTTTGTGTAAGTCCTGTTCAATACAGCACAGGTTGTAAGGTGAAGCAGCACCGGGCTCTGAATCATGTTAGATTGCGCAATCCCATGCAAACGGGGTTAAGCGCGCGCCTTTATTTTACTCGCTAAAAATGCAATGCTTCATTTAAATGTTTTAACACATTCCAGCCCTTTTTATTACATGTCCTCACTTTTCATTTATTAGGTCATGTATTTCACGTTTGTCATTTACTTGGGGTTTGGATCCGAAAAGACAGAAGGCGAGGCGGGTAGTAGCTCCGCCTCAACAGAGAGGGCACTCATGTTCTTGTGTTATTTTGTGCTTTGCTCTGACTGCATAAAGGTCATATTGTTAAAGAAATGTCTTTAACATGAAAGATGGGTGAGCAATGCTGGACCTGGGCATCTTCATTGAGACTGAGAGACTTCTAAAATTTAAAGATCAGAAGGACTTTTACAATAAAGTCACAGAGAATTTTGTCCAGAAGGAGAGGCTTCATTTACAAATGAAGGTTAGACCAGTGTTTAAAGTCTGTGTGTGTTTGTGTGCGTAAATGATGCTGTGACTCTGTTAGAGGCTGTCTGTAGCACTCACCTTCAGGTGCTTTGAAAGTTATAAGATATAGATTTTACAGTCTTCCTTGCTCCACTATGAACATGCCAAGTTTATAAAAACAAAGCTGACATGTAGTTAGCAAATATAAGTGGTTTAACGATTCATCGACTTATTTTCTACGGTCCAACCAGATTGATCCGTAAGTTCTTAATTGAATCGAGCAATACCAATATTATAAAATACTCTCAATTTATTTTCATTTAGAATCAATATTGGAAGATACTCTTTGGATCAAGGCATGGTAGGTATTTTAGGTTTACTTAACTATAACGTAAAGAACACCAAGTGCATCACAGCGCACATGTGTGATGATTTCCCAGACCTGAATCCAATTGAGCGCACTGGGACGTCACGTCTCGGCCCGTCCACCAACGCCAGGTTGCACCGGGGGTTGGTGGATGCTTTGGTCCAGGCGTGGGAGGAGATCTCCCAGAAGACCATCCGCCGCCTCATCAGAAGCAAACCCAGGCGTTTCAGGGACGTCATACGGGCAGGCGGAGGCCACGCCCACTACATCATTCTGACTTGTTTCAAAGACATTACATCCAAGTTGGATCAGCCTGTAGTGAGCTTTTCCACTTTAACTTTGAGTATGAATTCACATCCAGACCTCCATAGGCTAATACACTTAATTTCCATTAATAATATTTATGCGGTTGTGTTATCAGCATATGCAACTACGTAAAGAATAAAGCAGCTAAAAGTAATATTTCATCCGTTCAGGTACAGGATGTGTTTTCCTAGTGGTAGCTTTTTTTTAATAGTGTATTATTTAATGTGTGGGGGGGAAAAAACAGTAGGCTGAACTTTAGGAAACTAAAATGTGAAAGGATTTGACAATCAATTTTTGTTTATTTGTTCACATATTTAGTTTTAACTAGAAGGAATCTGTAAAACTTCACGTTCTGTAGCAGGTATTTCTGTCTGAGTTATCCTGGTTGAAGTTTGGGCCAAAGATTTCCTGGATCCATTTTAGGTCAGAGAATCGGATCATTAACGCTGAAAACCAACGTCGAATCAACAACAAAGAATGATATGAATAGAGCTGTGACGGCGTGGGACTTTTGATCATCGTGGTGATGAACCAGCAGGGGGCGCTGTGTCGCGGTTAACTGCAGCCCCCCCAAATAAAAAAAATAAAAACACAAAATCACCGGCGGCCGAGTCGAATACAATTACAACGCAGTATTCTTTATTAACAAGTAACAGTAACTACCTAACTCATGAACTAACTATATAGGTGTTGTAAAATGACTATGTGTGTGTGTCAGCGCACTGCGTGTGTAGGAGGAAGGAGCACACACACACACGTGTGTTAGTGGTGCGTGTGGATTCTTCTGCAGTGGACCGCTCTCTAGCGGCATGCGAGTTTCACCTGTGCTCTCTGGTACAGACATCTTCTCAGAATATTATTTATTGCCCGGTAATAAACAGACTGCAGACACTTTGTCACCTCTCTGGTAGCCGTGAAGCCTGACACCCATGAAGAACGCGGGGCAGGAGGCTCCGCCTTTTTTTATACAGACACGTAACTTTGCGCTGCACAAAATAGTTCCCAAACAAAACATGAAGTGATATTCATGGAAATCTAACAGTGCGCGTTCATGTTTGATGTAATGGAGTGACTGAGAATAGTAATAAACCCCCCCCAACACAAGATCCTCTGGCGGGCGGCCGTGTCGCGCACTTAAGAACGCACGCAACTTATAACGGAAATGAATACAATGGAAATTAATAATTAGAAACCAGTAAATTTGTCATATTTCCTCGCAAGACGGAAACTTCTGTTGTAGAATAAGGATGTGTATGTGCTGCTGAAACCGCGTGTTTGAGTTTGTGTGTGTGTAGAGGGAGAGAGAGGCGCGGTGCAGGGAGTGAAGGAGAACAGTAATAAAAGGTTTCCCCCAGAAACCCTTGAAGTCTGAACACAGGACTAGCAGAAAAAGTAAATTATCAGCAAAGATGAACGTGTTTATTATAGTTCCAATCACGCACCATAAGCAAAACTTAAAAGGAAAACAAACAAGTGCAGTGATGCGGTGATGAGGTCATCACCGCGGTAATGCGGTTATTGTCACACCCCTAGATATGAATCCACATATTGTTCAGATAAACCCTGACACCCCCAGGTCAGGTGTTTGTAAATCTGACTCTGAGCCTCACCAAACACAAGCCTGAACTAAAAGTCTGTCACTCAGAACAACTGAGTTAACTGCAGCTTTTAATGATTTTTATGAGCATTTTTACATCAAAGAAACACAAACTTTGAAAACAATAAACATGCAATCCTCATTTAGAAATAACAAATGAAAAACTAAGAATAGATAGATTTGACACCTGTAGCATCACCTACTTTGACTGCTCCACTGTTAGCTTCAATGTAGATGACGTCTCCCACTTCCACACGCTCCTTCTGCAGACTCTCATAGATGCTGGGATCCAGCTGAGAAGACACACTTTCTTTTAGGTCATGCATTCTGCTTTAGCATCATCAGACATTATTACTGGAGCCATAACTTGTGTGAATGAATACGTGAATGAGCGAGAACAGTAAGTGGTGAAGGTCGAATCTTCCCGTCTGACCTTGAGCTGCTTCGTGCCTTTGGCCGTCTTCAGACCGATGATGACGTGGCTGATGGTTTTGCCGTAGCCTCCCATGGGATTCTCGGTCTCGCAGGGGGTCAGCTCTGTCACCTCCCCTTCATACACCTCCTTGGTTTCTTTGATGCGCAGTCCTGCGTGTGGGAGGCATTTCAGTCAGGCACACACGCTGCAGCCTCAGCTCAAAGGCCTCTTTATGTTCCTGTCTCAGCTAAGCTGCCACATCTTTCAGACTATCGAACTACGTATTTTATTAGAGGGAAAGAGCCAGCACGGGTCTATGACATGCCAGTGTGTAACATGATCACACTGGCACCGCCTGTGGACCTGGGAATGAGCACACAGGTGGGGACAGAGAGCTGCGCTCCACTCTGGGACTCAGTCGGTTATTGATAAGATGATGACCAGCTGCAGTTGAAAGCCACTTCTTCCTGTGGATCCTGTACCAGAGGTGGGGCAAACGAGCTGAGACCACCTTTACCTAATCCCTGCTTCCTCTGTGCCAGACATCAGAATGCAAAGACCAACTCCTCCACCCTCTCATAACCCCCCCCCCCCCCCCCAAAAGAAAAGTGTCAGCAATCTGCCTTCAGCTGTGATCTTGCAGTTTACAATTAGACAGAGAGAAATACCTTTTTTTTCCTTTTATCTTACTCTTTCATACCATTTTGGATTACATTAACAGCTGTAGCAAGTAATGGGTAAATGTAATTCACATTTATTTTAAATAACCTTCTGGGTTTTACTCTGAGAGAAACGGGTCAGAATGTTTGAAGACTGCAGAATCCCGGTTGAACAGAACCTATTTAAAGTCAAAAGTCCGTGTCTGCCTCCAAGGACAATGCCAGGCTAAGACACTTGATTGGATGGAATCTAGACCAATCAGCATGAACCTTCTTGTCTGTGATTGGTTGTTTTTGGTGGGACACATGTCACACTAAACTAAAAGTTATGACCAAAACGTCAAAGCGAGGGAGAAAGCCAGATGAGAGACAAGCTTTGTGTTGCAAACACAAAAATGAATTTTGAAAGCAAAGAAAGATATTCTAAAAGAACTTTGAAAGTTTTGTTTTCAAAACGGAACATTTTGTTTGCAATTTAGGACGTTTTGACCTGAAAACTGTGACTTTTGTTGGCGATGTGGGTCACAAACATCCCTGCAGGCGGCTGCAGTTCAGTTTTCCTGCGATTGTTGAGATGAGGGCGTCAGGCCGTCTACACGGCGATGGAATGACTGCGTGTCACTCTGGACTTGGGGTTTTATAATCACAAAAAAACTTGCTGTCTCGTGAGATCAACTTGTTATTGACAAAGAGAACTATAAAAAAAAAAAAGGAAAGAAGTAGGGTAGGCGGTTTTCAGCTGCCGTAGAAAACAAAGACGTTCATAGATTTCTGTGTCTGCATCGGAATGGAGCGGCGCAGGAAGCTTGTGGCTCACTCATTGTAGCTCCGACATCACTGCTACAAGCTTTTTCAAACAGCATTTTTCATCTGCTTTTGATTCCCAACAATTCAAATAAAGAAATACTCAGAAATGCAATTTTTATCTCAATTGTCTTCACACATGTCCTCCCATCATGAGACGAATGCAGCAAGATCGTGTTGAAAACATCAAAAACACTATTTTCATTGGAGTGGGATTTTTAAATGTCTAAGAGTTCAAACCACTAACAACATACAAAGCAGCGTTAGAAATAAGGAAAAAACCGGCAAGTAATATTTGGTTGTCCTTCGATACCAATATTCAATAGCAATGAAACCTACTCAGATGTCAGTACTTACATCTTTATTTCTTCTATACGTCTAATATCGACTGCCTCTTATGGTGGACATTTGAAAAACTCTTTAAATACTAAAAACAAACATTTTAATAAATATTGAAGCATCTGGTTACACAAAGTAGGGTTCAGTGTCTTGCCCAAGGACACTTGGACACATGGGCGTGCAAGGCGGGACTCGAACCAGCAATCTTACGATCATGGGTCGACCGCCCTACCACTGCACCACGGCCGCCCATGTAAATCAAATACTGTTGCGGTCAAATGAAAAAACTTTATCTTACCCTATAATATATCAGAAAATTGATTACATTAACCAACACTGTAACTTAATGAGTATTTTTAAAATTTAGAACACTTGTATGGACTGGGACTAGTACAGCATTCCAAATTTAAAGTAATATTTATATGTGATGAAAAGTTATAATATGATATAAAACCTATTTTAAATAAACACATGTGTAAATGATACCATATTTACATTGTGTGCTGCAGTAGCAGTAAAGACTAATATCCCTGATCTTTTAAACCAGACATGCAGCTGCAATGTTGTCATTTTGCGATGTCTTCGGGCGTACTCGGATCGTTCAGAAGTCACGTGACATCGTTCGTGTACACTCGGTTCTATCTTGATAAGTCAGACGTCGGTTTCCCAAAAACTTTGAAGAATAGTCGAAAGAAAATGTTGGATAAAAGACCAGATTGTCACACGGACAACCATCAGGTTCATTTTTTGTTGTTCTCTGTGAAATCTGGTTGTCTCTGACAACAGGATAACCGCTTATTTCAAACGCTGCTAGGTTATGAAATAACGTTTTTTCTCTGCTTTAACAAACCCTGTCTTCATGGATATAATTCCAAAACTATCTGGCTTGGTTGCCATGGTTCCTGTTGGATGAATGGATTGATTACACTCACCAATTGCCCTCCTGAAATTCTCCATCAATACTTCTGTTTTCTTTATCTCAGACGAGTAGACCTCACTGCCCACCATGGGGCAAAACGGAACCTTGTTTCCCAGCTCCTGAGCGATGGCCAAGGCCAGGGCCGTCTAAAGGCAGAAGACACACGACGTCACAAGACGAGCCTGCACGAAGGACGACCGTTAGAGTCCGCCGGCATCTCCACTGATGCTTTACCTTTCCTGTTCCAGGGGGTCCTGCCAGTAAAATGGCCCTTCCTGCCATCTTTTTGGCCTGGATCAGCTCAACAATAATGCCACAAGCCTAAACGGTAGAGAAACCAAAGAGAAATACGATGATTAAAGCATAACAATGAGGCAAAAGGAAAACTGTCTTTATAACTACGATGTTGAGTAAGACTAATAAACAGAAACGTGAAAGTTGCAGGTCGATTTGTTCTTTTGTGTGCCAAAGGATGAATTATCAGATACACTGATATTGTTTTGGTGATGCACATTTTTGCAGGACTCAAACTGAGATTTATAAATGTCATTTCAACATCGTATCAAATCAAATCAAACTTTATTAGTGTAGCACTTTTCCCTCTAGAGCCCCTCAAAGGGCTTTACACAAAAACATGTTCAAATTTTAAAAATTAAAAGCAAGACGTTACATAAATATTCGGTAGAAATCCCATAACCCCCCCCACACACACACACACACACACAGTAAAGCATAAAACGATTCACTAAAATTATGTAGTGTAGAAATCTGGCTTTATACCGAAGTGAAGAAATTATATTTTGGGGGACCAGTGACCCCCCCCCCCCCCCCCCACCCACACACACACTCAAATTCACAGAATATGCTACCCCAGGACCCCACCCCACTATAAAAGGCTTAAGAATACCATGATACTGGCCCTTTAAAACCAGCACAGACAATCTCGTTTGGGTAGGTAAATACACAATCGGAAATTACTATTATTTATTTTTTAACTTTGCCAGTGCAGTGTTGATTTTATTTTTCTTTATAATAGGATTATTCTTAGGTAAGAATTCAAAATAGTGTTTAAGTGCAATTGGTCAGTTGAAACCTCCGACACATGTAAAAACATATTTTAACATCCACCCAATACTGCTTTTAGAATGAAAATTAAAAACTGAAGTAATACATCATGAAATTAAGTTAAAAATCCTGTTATGAACTTCTTCATCAAATAAAAATAAAATAAAACGTGTTTCAGAGGCGATGCCAAGCATTATCCTGCCTTGTTCCACTTTAGAGAGTGTAAAAAAATACACTGCGATCTATATAATGTGTTAGAAGAGTTTTTTTCATTTTTTATTATTTAGCAGCCATACTGTAATAATAGCAAACAAAAACACAAAAAAATTATATGATGACTGCTTTTTATGGTTCCAACAATTTTCCATTAAAAAGAAATAACTGTCAGTGCTGTTAGTTCCATCCAATAAATAAAATTAAATGATCTACAGATCACATTTGACTTTATGACGGTTTTGATGTAGATTCTTTGTCGACTTTCAATATGTAAAAACAGAAATATACCTTTGTTTCACATTTCGATTTTTTCCCAATAAAAATTGTACTTGTGTGATGGAAATATAATTATGAGATTTCAATTCATTTTTTACATTTAATTTAAGAAATACATTAAATGAAATAAAATAATAAAACGATACTTTGGACACTGTGTGTTAATTTAACTAAGGAGGAGTCTCGCAGGTTATCCGAGAAGTAAACTACGCAGCTGTGCTAACTCAGTTAGCATCAGGGGTTAGCAATTTGCTACCGTTTTCTCGTAACGGTACTTATGTACAAGTAGTGTCTGAGGGAAAATAAAATACAATTGAAACAGAAAAAAGATGATTAACATCACCTCTCTGGCAGCCTCCTGTCCGACCAGTCCGCATGCGGTCTGTTTAGCATTGCCGGCCTCGTCTAGCCCGAGTCCCTTGACGTGACTGTGTGAAGCTATTCGCTGGGTCTTTGTGGTGCTTTTTACCTCCTCGATTTTCATATTTGCAAGTGTTACAGGAGCACTGGCTATACCGTCCAAGCCACAAAGTAAAGTTAAAAAATGTCACCTAAGCGTCTGCGTTTTTCTGACCACTACATGAGGCGCCAAAAGTCAAAACACTGTTTCCATGTGGGTTACCAGGGGAAAAAAGCAGGAAACGACACCCCTGAGGTACCGCCCATTTTGACTAATCTGAAAACCATTGGTTTTCCTCATGATAACAGCATTTCTGATTGGTCAATGTTCTGTCAATCAAAGTTGAAACCACACCCCTGTTTCCTCCTGTGCTTCGTTTTATTTTGTTGTAATAGAAACACACATAAAAGGCCTCATTTAAACAGTATAAAAACACTAATTGATCGATAATTTAAAATATTACATTTATACATAGAAATATATTTCCGTGTTATATATTTTTATTAAATTGTAATATTTAAATATCACATTTTCTTATTTTGGTTTGTTCCCCGCAGATAAACGTTCCGGTTCGTCTTGTAATCGGGGACGAAATAAAGTGTAAGCGCCATAAACTCGGCAGTTTTCTAACGACACTTTAGGCACCGAAAATGACTTCTTGATTTGACCAACTAACGCAGTGAACGTTATTTAAAAAAAAAAAAAAAAACTATCAACGCGGTGCTCGGGGTTCAAAGTAGGAAAACGTTCGTGCTCGGAAACTTCGAGAGGATGTCCGAGTCTCATGACAGCCGCACGAAAACCAAAACGTTAAATTTCAACGTGGGGGTCCTCGGACATGTCGACAGCGGGAAGACGTCGCTGGCCAGGGCGCTGAGCAGCACCGCCTCCACGGCTGCTTTCGACAAGAACCCACAGTCCCGGGAGAGAGGCATCACGTTAGACCTCGGCTTCTCCTCCTTCACGGTGGATTGTCCGGATCACCTGCGGGACGGCGGGGGCCTGAAGCCGTACGACAGTCTGCAGTTTACCCTGGTGGACTGCCCAGGCCACGCCTCTCTGATCCGAACAATTATCGGAGGTAACGTGTAAACCTATGGAAGATGGACTGAAGTCTCATGAAGGGTCAGGGGCTCAAGGCCCAACCTTCACACGCCCTCCGAGGCATCCAGACAGTATGCAATGGTGGCAAAGGCTGTAACATTGATTGATTGATTGATTGATTGATTGATTGATCATCAGAACACACTGACATCCAGTGTCTGGTAGGGAACAGTTACATGCCCAATCGTATATAGACTATAAAATAGTCATTTACTTACGACCAAAACCAGAAGTTTTCAAGGGGAATAAAATAAGAATAAAAATACAAAAATATGATGCAAAGAAACTAAAACAAGGGATATTTTTTGGGGGGATGATTATTGTGGCAGTTTTCCAGGTTTGCATGGTTTTTATTGAGTTAAACTATATCATGAATTCATTTCAAAAACATGGACAGGATGGTTTTCTGCCTCTCTATTTACTACAACGAATGTGATATTTACCAAGTAATAAATATTATTCATAACATTTGAGAATTAATCATCTACATTTTCTATAAATCTTCATATGTTTGAAGAATTGATCAAGGGAAAACAAAGTGTTGGATGAGTCAAACTCCTAATGTTTATCCTGAAAACACCATAACATTTCTTTTTCAAAGTTTCCTCATTTGAACAACAAAAAGTGCATTAATTTGAATCTGCTTTTAAGAAATTCAGGAACAAGTTAAGTTTACTTTAAAACAGTTTTTTTAAAGTAAAATGTGCTAATTATTCATTCTTGAATGACCTTGAATGACCCTTCATTATTATAGATCGACTGTTCAAATTAAAAAGTCAAAGTTCAGATGATGCTTGGTTATGTTTACGGTGCATTTTTAGATTAAATTATCATTTAGAAACCTTTTATTAAAGAGGTGCTGCTTGTCTCCTGCAGGGAAAGGCAGCGTCCCACTGAAACAATGTTTGATTTAATATCTATTTACTCTGAAAAGTAGTTTTCATATCATTTCATATCATATCATTTCATTTTTTTAGTTATTTAAAAATATCCTCACAACTTTTAGGGATTTAAATTGAACAAAGATGAACTTTTATTATTATTATTCATATAATAATGATATTAATAATAAATCACATGAAAAATTCACAGTGATGTTTGTATAGAAAACATCGCCTTTGATTTAAAGGAACATTAATCTGTTAGGGGGAATTAATAAATTCGTACAAAAACTTGATTCATTAAAAATGTTTTTTATTTTGGTTTATTGGATTTTTAAATTAATATAGTGCCATATTTGAAGGTTGTAGGCTGCTTATAGTTCTGATGTTCTTCAGTGGTCAAAAGAATTCAGTTTTGTTTTTTTACATTCTGTTTCTGACTCATTTGTTGCTTTTCAGACTTTTTTTTAAAAATGTTTTTTCCCCCTGTTTGTTTCTCCGAGTCTGCAGCGTCAAAACGGAGACAGTCCCGTATGACAAAAGAAATTGTAGGTATTTTGGGAACAAGCTGCTCTTTATTAGTTGTTTTTTTTAACATCTGAGGGACGGTGACCTTATTCAGAACAACAGAAGCCCAACAGAGCAGGATGCTGGGAAAAAAATCCAGTTTTCTTAGAGGGCAAAATATGAATGAATCGATCAAAGTGATCCAACGCCTTGCCCTAATGCAGAGGAGGACAAATTATAGATGGCCTTAAAGTAAGTCATCAAAACTCAAATGTTATTACTATTTTGTACATCATTTGTTTCCGATATTTAATAATATTTGCTCTGCGTGTATCAGCCATGTCTAACTGTGAGCCTGTTCCAAGGTTTGAACAGTTTTTCTCATAAAAGCAGCTTAAATTCACAAAGTAATGTCTGAAACAAAAAGCATGTCTTAGATTTAGCTTCTCACATAATCCAGTTTTATTTTGACCCCTAAAACAAAATCTGAAACTTTTTTTGATTAACCACAGATGGAGTTTGTCCAGCAGGGGGCGCACTCCTTTGTGAAGTCAAGGAAGGCTGGAAGTCCAAACAAGTTACAGTAGCAAAAAAAAAAAGAGCCTGGAATGACAGCTTTGAATAAGTGAATGACAATGTTCTCAGCTGTTATCCTAGAGACCATGAACACTAAAGTGGCTTTCTCTGAACCCACACATCAGTGTGCTTTACATTAAATGAGCTCGGTCTACCTGTCTCAATGTAAACGATCGACCTCTGAACGCTGGGCCTTTTCCGGAAATCGGTCACATGCTCCACATTAGAAAGAAAGAAAAGAGTGTAGACTGGGAGATGTATTAAACTTCCCCTCCAGTCCTGGCGGAGAGGGGGGGCAGGAAAGAAAGGGGAGCCAGAAAGGAAAGAGAGAGACTGCCAGAGCCAAGAAAAAAATACTTTAAAGCCCATCTCACTGGAGCCAAAGTTTTTTTTTTTGTTGGATATATGTCCCAAAAAACACAACTGCAACAAAGGTGAAATGGCGTTTATGAATCTCAGTTCCTGGAGAAACACAATCCAAATGTAACCCAACAGTTACTCCAAGTGTCGTCAGGAGTCCCTTTAGGAAAAATGACAAAGAAGAAATGTTTGAAAACATACGGCAGCCTTTCATACATTTAGTAAAGAATATGGACCCTAAAGAATTGACTGTTGATGGTTTTTTGGACGCTATAACAGACTTCTGTTTTTATAATCATAATTTTGTCAACGTCTAAAGAGAGGCGCTGTTGTTTTTGGGGTGGGGGTGTTAAAATAAGACTGTGAATAAGAGAAAGCATCACTTCAATTCTGTTGAAGAAAGTTGCAATTATTGTAATGGCTGAATGTAAAATCTGTTTTATTTTTTAATTCATTTATTGAAAATTCAATAAAAAGAATGTTTCAAAAAAAGCAAAGAGGGACTTAAAGACAACCAAGAGAGCTGCAGCTTTAGTGTCAACCCTCCAGCTCTGACTCTGTGGCATGGCGCCCCTCGTTCCTCCCAGGTTCTGCCCCGGTTCTGATGGTTTTGTGCGTCTTTGCTCCGTGTTTGTTGATGCTGTCAGTCATGCAGGATCCCACCCATCTGCTGACGCTGAAGAGCAAAAACATGGAAGCTTCTCTGAGCTGTGCTGTCTTCTCCAGGTGCCCAGATCATCGACCTGATGATTCTGGTGGTGGACGTGGTGAAAGGCATGCAGACTCAGACGGCAGAATGCCTGCTGATTGGAGAACTCACCTGCCCCAGGATGGTTGTTGTCCTGAACAAGATCGACCTGCTGCCAGCAAGCAAGAGACAGAGTGCCGTCGAGAAAATGACTAAAAGAATGCACAAAACCCTGGAGAGCACCAGGTTTGTGTTCATCCTCCATGTGGGCTTTGAAATGTGGGCCTTGGCAGAGCCGTCTGCTCGTTTTTCTCAGAGCAAGCACTCCCATGTCAGATGAAATAACCCCAACACGGCTGTGTTTCCTGTGGGCAGATTTAAGGAATGTCCAGTGATCGCCGTGGCGGCCAAGCCTGGAGGCCCCGATGCCCCTGAAGCGGAGGAGCCACACGGAGTGCAAGAGTTAATAGAGGTGCAGGTCCCCCGCCTGGAACTGCCACAGCATCAGAGCCAAGGGCGAACCTTTAGTTATAGCAGTAATGTTTGAATGATTGACACACTGAAAAAGTTACACCTTTAAAACTAGAGTTTAGCAAAGGAACTACAACTCCCAGCATGCAGGGTTAACCACTTTAAATTAGTTTTATTTAGAATATTTGACATCATTTGGTCAAAGGACTGAATACTCATTATAGTACATGACATAAATACAGCTTACTGCAAAAAAGAACAACTATAGAAGATAAAAAAAAAGTACATTTAGGATTAAAACTACAAATAAACACACAGTAAAAGGATTTAAAACAATGCATATGATGACTGAGTTGATTTAAACAATTATTAAAGTAAGAACTGAGAATACAAGTCTTTATTATCAGCGGCATATCTCAGTTGTATCCTGTCTGATACAATATATGAGCAAATAATGGAAGAACTGGTGTCTCATTTGATGAGAATCATTTTTCAGATTTCTGTTAGCATGATGTGACAACTAGTTGGGCTTTATTCCTTTACTGCTGTTTTGTTAATGATTGAATATCCTCCGTCAATAGGAGAAGATCTAAAGCTGTATAGCTCAAAGGTTGCAGGTTTGTGTCCAGTGTCGTCTGTAAAAAGAGATGTGGAGGAAAATAAATAACCTGTGAGATTTATTCTTGATCTGATTATATTTACAATGTAAACTTAAATTTTATTTTATTGATTTATTTCAAGCATTAAAAATTGGTTCAAAACTGCTATTATAAATGACAAAACGGCGACATCAAACCCATTTCAGAAATCAATTAATACATTGATTAGATTTTGAAGAAATTCAGGGTAATTAGAGTCACTGATTTGAAGCAAATGATTTATTCTTTCAAAAGTTATCAAACAAATAGGTGTTGGGGAGATTTACCATCCAAAGGTTTGACAAAAAAATGCTAAAAGATAATTATTGTGTCCAGTATCTTAGTGAGTTTTTACAGAATCCCTCCAAATCTGCATTTATAATTGATTTAAACCCCTAACTTTGTTTTTTTAGTGTCATCTGTTCATTTCATTTATATCTGCGTCTTGCTGACATTGTTGTGTTGTTTGTTTTCACATATTTGCTGTTCTTTTTCCCTCCCAGCTGTTGAAAAAGCAGACGTATCTCCCAAAGAGAGACCCCACGGGGGACCTGCTCATGGCGGTGGATCACTGCTTCTCCATCAGCGGTCAGGGAACGGTCATGACCGGAACTATCCTGCAGGGGTCAGTGGCTATCAACGACACGGTGGAAATCCCTGTTCTGAAGGTACCAACATCCATGCGGTCGCTCACTTTCTGACATTTATGGAGGGGGATCCTGAGAGATGGATTTGTAGATAGCAGAGAGTTTGGGAGGTAAAGGCAGTCTGTGGGCAGAAATAGCTGGCTGGGTTCAGAGCATGTGTCAGTTAAATGGGAGGTGGAAGTGGGGGATGAGGCTGGCAGCAGGAAAGTCCTGTAATTCAGAGCAGATGCTGTGTTTGGATGCAGCTCCACAGGTTTCACTGCTGTTCTCGTGTCGGCCTGTAGGTGGCAGCAGATGTCTAACCGACAGCAAACATTAACGTCAGGAAGAAAAGGGAGGAGTGAAGCAGTTCAGCCCGAGGCTTGTGATTGGTCATCTAATGGATGCTAAAATTGTAACCTGTGGTTGTTAAAAGTTATTCCCTACTGTTTAATGACAAATGGTCTAGTTTCAGATCATCCTCAACATACAACAATCTGATTTTCACCATAAATCACTCTTCTGAACCAGTTCAAAAGGTTTCGAACCGTATTTCTATACTGGTGAACCAGTGAAGGTCCCACTCCGATCATTTTTTGATGTTTTTTCAAAGCTTTCCCAGTGGTCTTTTAATCACAATGATGCAATCTTCAGCCAAAATCCAAACATCCGTGTCGTTTTCTAGACCAGTGTTTTTCAACCAGTGTGCCGCGGCACACTAGTGTGCTGTGGGAGATGGTCAAGTGTGCCGTAGGAAATTGCCCTTAACTGATCTAAAAACATTTCCCATCTCCAAGATATCAGCTTTGTGTTCATCCAAACGAACCCTGATAAAACACTGAGTAGTTAAGAATATAAACGATCATAAAATAATTTTTCTTTGTTTATTTGATTCTATTAAAGACATTTTGTCAAGAATGAGGTACCGCGATTTAGCTGCATCTAAAGCCGTTTGCGGAAAAGTCCCGCCCCTTTAACTGTCTCCGCCAATCATTCTTGAAGGCTTAATCACACGTCATCAGTCTGACCACTCAGAAGTGGTTAACGTCTCAACTTCCTTGTTCCAATTTAGCTCATAAAGTCTCTCAGTTCCAACAAAAATACCAGCTAAAGCTCGTCTTTAGCGGTGTAGCTTTCCACAGAATCCGGTATCAGACCGTGGAACAAGAGAACAAAACAATGAAGCTCAGAGACGCTAGTCTTTCTGCCCTTTAGCGTCAGATTTCACACTACATCTCCCATGATGCATTGGCTTAAAGGGACAGGTCTCCGCCTACAATGAGTCGTCCTTGTTTTACGTCTTGAAACCACAAAGAACACACATCAAACAGATTTTTAATTTTCTAACTTAACTTTTATTTTATCTTAGAAAAAAAAGCTGCAACTTCCATCTTTTTCTGCCACAATTATCACGAAAATGCACGTGAGATTGCGGAGGGGGGGGGGGCTGTCGATCAATAAAGACTGAGTTTTTTTTTTTTTTTTTTTTTTTTTTGGATGCTGGTGTGCCGCGGGGTTTTTGTCAAGGTTAAAGTGTGCCGTGGCTCAGAAAAGGTTGAAAAACACTGTTCTAGGACATATTTCAGGAGTTCATTAGAACTTCACCTCTGAGTTGTGGGAGCAACTCTTTCTCCTCACTGTTACTGAGAGCTTTCTGTTTACACCTCTCCCACTAGTTTACAGTCCCTCACAACGCCAACCTAACATTATAGCTGCAAAAAGAAATGGCGAGCAATATCAGAGCCGTAGAGCCAGGTCAGACGATCATGGATCTATTTGTCTGCATCAGAATGGAGCAGGAAGCTTGTGACCCGTCCAGATTATATCATAAGTATATTTAATTAGCTCTTTCTTAATGACATTTTTCATCTGTTCATAATTCACAACGATTTGAAGAAATACTCAGAAATGCCATTTTAAACCTTATATATGTCCTCTATCATCTGAAAATGATACAAAAACATGTTAAAAAAACTCAAAACACAATTTTCATCAGTTAGTCTTCAGGTGATAAATGGAAAATTGAGCAATCTATGAAGGAAGAATCAGAGTCTACATTTGTTGTTCCTTTGATCTTTGAGTTTCTGCTAGTTTATGTTTAATCAATTTTAGGTCAGAAAATGGTTTTTGTTCTTTAATCTTATATTTTCATTCTCTTTGACATCAGGTGACCAAGAAAATCAAGTCGGTGCAGATGTTCCGGAAGCCGGTGTCCGGGGCCGCGCAGGGGGACCGCGTCGGTGTGTGCGTGACACAGTTCGACCCCAAACTGCTGGAGCGTGGCGTGGTGTGCACGCCGGGCTCCCTGCGCACTCTCTTTGCAGCCGTCATCTCTGTGAGGAAGATCGGCTACTTCAAGGGCCCCCTCGCCACCCGGGCCAAGTTTCACATCACAGTGGGTCACGAGACGGTGATGGCCAGGGTGTCCTTCTTCGGCCTGCCGCCCTCAGACTCTCAGACAACTCCATCGGAGCTCTCCCCGCTGGAAGCACCCTTCAATTTGGACAGAGAGTATCTTCATCAGGACGAATACGTGAGCAGTCAGGGGGACGGGGGGCCCGAGCCGGCGCAGTGGGCTTTGCTGGAGTTCGAGCGGCCCGTCACCTGTCCCGCGCTCTGTTTGCTCATCGGCTCCAAGCTGGACACAGACATCCATGCCAACACATGCCGGCTGGCCTTCCAAGGCCGCCTGTTGCAAGGCTTTGAGGACAAACACTATGCTGAGACGTCTCTGCCTCGTCTGCGCATTTACAAGACCAAACAGAAGGAAGGCCAGGTGGAGAGGGTGAGTGCACGTCCCCTGCAGCGAGCTTCACCTCAGCTTTTTCTTTGCCCTCACTATTACCTCGCGCTTTCTCTCCTGGCTCTAGTCCTTTGGATGTTTGTCATTGTTGGTGTCTCCGCTGCGTGGCTCTCAGACAGAGCCCCTATTGTATGCTCCCCAACAGACACGTACACAAAAACAATCGTACATATGCAGCCCTGATGAGCAGCGTTTGAGGCATGGGTGGCACGCATGCCTTAGCATCTGCTGTGACAGAGGTGTGCGTGGGTGGCCGGCTGACGCCACTCGTTAGTCTCGTCTAGCTGTGGAGCGCTGGCGCTGTTTGGACACACCTGAGCGCCACGGGAACATCCACATAACTGTGAGGTCCTTTCACCTCCATCCAACTGACGAAGCACTTTTTTTCCCCTTCGGTGTCGTCTAATCTTGATGTTTCTGCTGTTTTTTCCCCCCAACAAGTTTCTGAAATCTAAGTTGCACTCATAGATTCTATTTTTCATTTTCCTTCAGGGATCGATGTTGTAACTTTGAATTGAGCAAAATGAAAGAAGCCGCACCCGAGCTCTTATTCTCCTCTTTTTGTCAGTACTGAGTTGAAATTTGGATAAAAAGGTTTATTTGAATGTGTGTACAGACAACGCATGACTGTGACTCGTCACGCTGTGTGTTACGGTTCAGATCCTCTGCCTGGACCCTCCTGCAGGGTCGGACTGAGTTCAGGGGTCAAGTGTGTGAACTAGTTTCCTGCTTTAGCACCTCAGGCTGTTGACAGCTCCACTCAGTTGCTCAAGAGCAGAAGAGCGTGTGCGCGGGGTCAGATGTTGGTCATGTGACGCTACAGTCGGCGTTGATCCCGCCTTTGCGGAACGAGGCAGTTATGGTTCGAGACAGAAGAATTCCTTTTCATAAAAGGAACACATTGCTGTCATTATTGAGATACGACAGCCTCTTCCAGTTGAAAAAGGTCTGTAGGACAGCTACTGTATGACTCCTAATCAGGGGATCAGTCACGCTTGAGGGAAAGCAGGGTCAGATGCTCAGGAATGAGAAAGGGTGAGTCAAAAGAGAGAGCAAGAGCTGGTGGCGGGTGTGTTTGAGACAGAGCGGTGCCCTCCTTTTATCAGATTAGCGGTGGATCAGATCGACTTAGTGATGGATGATAAGCAAGAAACACAAATATACCATAAAATATGCAGAACGGCGATAGAAATAAACGAAAGCGAGACAGCAAACCTCAAAGAATGTGTGGCACATGGTGACAGATGCGACTGGCGAGGGCGCAGGAGGAAACGCGGCGACCCGCGAGGGCGACACGCTGACATTTCACGATCCTAATCGGATCACACGCTTGCCCACTGTGTACGGTTGCATGCGTGTCCAGGAAACCGCTTCATGAAAGTCTTCCTCTGCCCCGCGCTCAGGTGACCGACGACTACACCGTGATTGGCCGCAGCCTGTTCAAGAAAGAGACCAACCTCCAGCTCTTTGTGGGGTTAAAGGTCACGCTGTCAACAGGCGAGAGCGGCGTCATCGAGGGCGGATTCGGACAGAGCGGCAAGTTTAAGATCCACATCCAGGGTGAGGACTCCTCTGTCATCTGTGTTTAAAGTTGATCTTGAGCAGCTCATTGGTCAGAGTCTCAGTAAACCACGTCTTCAGCAGTGGAGACCTTGGATCCGGCTCCAGGCTCCCCGCTCTGGATTTTGGAACGGCAGGGCCGACATCCCAAGCCGCATTCCCAGGATTCCTCTGGGGATCGTCCGTGTTCTGGGGATCGTGTTTATTTTACCTTGTGCTGCTCAAATCCACCACTACAGCGGGAGGAAAGGGAAAACACAACACATTTTAGGAAGAGAACCTCACCTACATCCTCTTTGCTCAGTCACTTCAGGCACAAAGATTCAAGCAGGCACATTTTTTCAGAGGCTTGAACTTCAATTCTAAAGAACAGGGATGCACTTTCTTTACACCAGGCATGTCCAAAGTGCGACTCCTGTCACAAAATCAATAATATGCCTCTCCCAACTTTGATTTCTTGATTGCGATTGGCTAAATGATGTTATGAGCTTTTGAAAACCTGTGGCCACTTGACCTTAAGAGCCAAACGAGACGAACAGATTTAGATATTTCTGTGATCAAAACCACAGTTGTATGTATTTCGGCAGAAAATAAATATTTGTACATTTTCCCAGTTCACATGATTTGAAGACCCACTCCGATAAAAATAGCTTTTTTTATCGTGTTAAAACGTGATCCTTTAGCATTTTTCTCATGATAAAGGACATAAATATAGGAAATTAAGATTAAAACTGCATTCTGAGTATTTTTGTTCACATTGTGGTGAATCGGGAGCAGATGAAAAGAAAGCTTGTAGTCGTTACGTGCAAATGACAATCGTCAGACGACAAGCTCCGTGCTCCGCTCCATTCTGATGCATCCACTTGTAAACAATAAATCCACGAACGTCTTTGTTTTCCTATTCTGGGCCGGACTCTGGATCAGAACTGTATGATGGATCGCTCAGATTTTGCTGCACCACTAATGTTAGGTTAGGTCTGTAATGGGCTGTAATCTAGCAGGAGAGAGTGTAAACAAAGGGATGACGGGAAATGAGTGCAGGCTCACTCCACGCCAGCGGTCTCGCCCAAAACTCGGAGGTGAATTTCTAATGAACTCCTGTCGCTCCGCAGAAATACGTCCTAGAAAAAGACACCGATTTATTGATTTTGGTTAAAAACAGCATCATCAAAATTAAAAGACCACTGATTTGAAAATGGATCAAAAGTTGATTTTACTGGGACTTTAAGTCAAGAAGTTTATAGGGAGCATCAAAAGATCTAACATTTCGAATGAAACCGATGAATAGCTCAGTTGGTTAAGCGTAGGAATGGCACCAGGGAAATCGGGGATGGTGATGAGCTTCATCCAGTGTGAGTCCTTGGACAAAACCTTCACACTTATGCCGAACTATGTAGCCACAAGGATGAAAATACAGGGTGGTGTGGAAGTCTCTGCCAAACCACCCCAGCCAATCAATGAAAGCTGATTGGCTGTGGCAACCACTAACGGGATCAACAATCTGTTTCTATGTGAAAACATAAAACAAAAAAAAGGTTTATGCACCATTCATGTCATTATAGGGTTTTGTCATCCGGCCCTCTTTGCAATCGGGTTGGACACCCCCAGTTGTTTTTTTGACATGCCGTATAACCGAAAAAAAAATCAAACATCTCTAACATGTAAGCATAAAACTCAGACATTCTACAGATTTTGAGTAGGAGTGTGGAATTCCAACAAGCTAACTCCTGATTGGAGAGAGTGGTTACCATAGAAACATAGTCTCAGACCAACTTGGACCAATCACCGCTGATTGACGTTGTCTGACTCCGACACGGCAGCATCGCATCAGGAAGGACGGCGGCTGAATTGATTTGGTGAGAGCCGGAAGTAAAGCAGCTGACGTCACACTCACTCAGTTCTCAGATACAGTCGAGGGTTTTTACTCGTTAAAGATAAAATCCTGATTTATCAATTGACTGATTCATCAACGTTCAAAACCTGATTCCTTTGCATATATTTGTTTTAAGTCAGTCTGTCAGTCTGCCCCAGGGCAGCTGTGGCTACAACCGTAGCTTACCATCACCAAGTATGAATGAGGAGTGAATGAATAATGGACATGATGTAAGCGCTTTGGGTGTCTTGAAAAGCGCAGATAAATCCAATCCATTATTAAGCGTTCAGATCCCTGCATGAATTCAGTTCTGAACCAGATTGAACCACTCCGCTTGTTTCAGGAGAGCGGAGCCTAACAGAAGAATCCTCATGGAGATGCGGTTATCAGGACAATAAAACCCTTCATTTCTTTAATTCTTTAAAGGTTGTTTACATAAATATGTCAGGAGTTTATCTAGCTCCACTTGTTAATCAGCACATTGTTGCTATTTTATGATCTGTATTATTGAAATAAGGAGGGACCAACCGGGGACTTGTCAGGGGAATTCTGTTTGTTTGTCACTTGACTGTTGTGTGCATGTTTTGAAGTGAAAAATAAAGGAAAAATTTCAATTGATCCAAAAAGATAAGGAGGGAAGATTGCCGGCTACATTGCAACCATAACAACCCTCAGCCTGGCAAAGCGATAACAAGAAGAATGCTGGCGCCGTTGGACAGGAGGTTGAACATCCAGCATGAAAAGCAGTGAACCCAGAACATTCTTTTTTTTTTTTTCTGTGTGCGTGTGCAAAATGAAATGTAAAGCAGCCGGCTTCTAAGCTCAAAGTACGCTTATGTAGTCAGAGGAAGGCGGAAACACGGAGGCAGAAGTTTGGCAGCCGAAAAACACATTATGTGTGAGGACTGAAGCAGAGAGCATAAGGCAGGGATCCCGGGCTAAGCCCTGCTTCGCAGTTACATGAGGAGGATAAAGACATCAGTCGATCTGAAGGTCAACACACAGACAACAAGCTCTGGCACCGATAACGTACCTATTACACAAAAAACTGTAACTGAGAGGAAAAGATCCATATCACGCATCAGATGCACTTAGAACTGATAAAAGATGGCCTAGATACTGCAAAGAACAGCAAATGATATTTATGTTTAGCGCTTTAGGGGACTTATGACTATATGATATGTAAAAGTGGCAGATCTATTTATTTTTCTGTTTTCTTTTCTAAATCCCGTTCTCCTTGTTGGTGTCTTTCTCAGAGGGTCTCAACCCAGAGACCAAGCAGCTTTTCTCCTTCGCCTCCAAGAAGAAAGGCAAGAGTAGCAGCAAAGGAGCAGCAGCGGTGGAAGAGGAGCCCAAGGCGGAGTCCCAGCCCGTCAGCGTTCTCCTGCGTTTTAAGCGATACGTCTTTGATCCGCAGAAAAAGATGATTCAGTCCTGACCCCTGCTGACCCCCGTCTCACTGATGTCCTGCTGAGGGCTCCTGCAGGAGCTCCGGTGACTGAGACCATGTGGACTTTGAAGACTCCTAATTTGATGAAAGACAGAAATCCAGGGAGTCATGCAGACATGATGATCACACTTGGTAGTGTGAAAGAGCTGGAGCTGTTCTTCTGTTCCATCACAAAGCCAAAAGCTGCTCTGCTGCTTTCAGGGCGTTTGATTCACATCTTTGCTGATTTCAAACACTAAAGGCCATTCTTCTGATTACAAAATAACACTTTTGAGGTTCCTATTTCTGTGATTGATGATCAGCACGAGCATATCAGCCATAAGACCAAACTTGATGCACAAGTGCCTGCTGGTCTCAGCTGATCCCAGCCTGGATTCTTTTGATTCTTTTGATTGTGGATCCATTTAGTTTTTGAAAAATTTCTACTCCAGTTAATATCAGGGGTGTCTTAATACGTTTACTTGATTTGTTTAAATATTAACAGAAGAAAAATAAAACAAGCAAAAACTTCTTTTGGATGTGTCACTGAAAGCCCTCAAAGTCTTTGAACCTGAGCCGTGTCTGGACTTATTGTTTTGATTTTCATACATTTAAACCAGGACTTTATGGATAAATATCAAACTACAGACAGTTTTCTGACACTTTTTCTTAAGATGTTCCTAAATAGTGTTTCTTGAAAGTGTTAGGGGAAAAATAATCTGCATCCAAGCAAAGTCGTATCAAACCCGTGTTGTTTTGTAAACCCCGCCCCCACTTCCCTTCCTCTTTGCTCAGAGCTCTTTTTAGTTTAGGTCCAGATTCCAGCTCAGACGAGGAAAAGGAAGACGTTCATGGATCTGTTTGTCTGACAGTGGAGGATCAGAATGGAGCGGGAAGCTGATGGTCCCCCCAGCGTATTCCCCCCCCCCAACGACATCATTTCACAACGATTTGAACAAAGAAAAATGCTACAAGAACATGTTAAAAACACCAAAAACTAGACTTTCATCAGGGGGGATCTTGGTGCTCAGAGTCAGTCTGATGTTTGTCTGCATGGATCGTCTTCACCACATAGAAAATCTGAAGCTGAAACTATAAGAGGCTTTGAACAGTTTGCCCAAACGTGAGCAAAATGCCAACGTTTTCAAAGGAGTTGGAGTGTGGCTTATAGGGGTGGAGGTTTCATTCCATGTGTTTGGGACAATGTCCACTTCAAGATTTATAGTGCATTACAATGTAAAAACTGTCAGAAGATGAAGGAACATTTGATTTTGGTAGATTCTTTCAGAGTGAAAAGAACCACAGAGAACATCTCCATCATGTTGTTCCGACATGTTCAGCAAAGTGTCTTTTTGGAAGGATCTGCACTTTTCTGCCTAACATCCTCTAGTTTATGGATCACGGTCTCCAGGTTGGAGATGTTCTGCTTGAAGTTCTCATATTGCACTGGTCCAACGTGGCGGAGACCTACACGGCCTTCAGGTGATGCGGAAAAAAACCCTCTACAATCACCACTTTAATAAAGAAATGTAAAATATAAGGTTACCAGGAGATAAAATCACAGGAAATAGTTGCAGCAATAGTAAGAAAATATTTGACAAATCCATCATTCATCACACACACACTCTGCTGCTCATCCCTCCAATCTATATTTCCCACTAATGTGGAACCATTTAAAGAGGAAAGAGGCCCTTTTCCAACAAAGAGATCATTAATTAAACACATTTTCAAACTTTTTCTAGAATGTGTAGATGTGATTTTCTTTTTTCTTTTAAATGAAGCCGACCCATTGAAACACCTCAACAAAGGAGTCTGTCGTCTCTGCAGTCTTTGTATTTTTGTGGCCGTCTTGTGCCGTTCATCAGGACGGTGCAGGACTCTCCGTGTGCAGCAGAACAACATCGGCAGACGCGCTGTGAGTTCGGCTCTATCGTCCCACAAATCTTCTGAAATTGGAGATTGAAGAGGAGGAGCAGGAGGAGACACTGGAAGGATTGTTCTTGTGAGTGACAGTCCTTTTACTCTTATCTCTCAATGCTACTCTTTAAAAAAAGCTGGGGGAAAAATCTCATTTTTATTCCCAGCGTCTTATTTATTTATTTTCGCTCCAGCTTTAGTTGTATTTCATGCAGTTTTAGACCAACTTGTTTGCCATCTACACTTGAAGTGTTTAAAAACTATTTTGGTTAATACCTGTGATCGCTACTGCTCTAGTCTATACCTGAATCATCAGATTAAACTATTATTTTCCTGCAGATACATTTAAAATAATGTTTTAACATTTAAATATATGAGTAAGAATTAAACGAAACCTTAAACTTGTTTTTTTTTTCCCATCAGATTAAGGTTAATTTTTGCGACAATGAAAGATAATTTACCGTACATCTCTCCTGTTCTGGTAAAGGCAGTGTGTATTTCCTGCACTACTTTTAAGTACGCATGTTAATCCTGCTGCTGAATGAGAGACAAAGGTTGTGGATCAGAGGCTGAACAATTTTGTCATCTTCTTTTAACAATATTTATGTTTTTTTTTTGCTTTTAATCTTGACTAGAATTTTCCACAACCCGCCGAGCTTTCCTTTAGAGAGATTAGACACAGCCGTCCTGGTTTTCCTTCCAATAACCCTGTCTCCTTTTGCAGGTGACCTCTGGGTCAGCCGGGAGCTGGGGGTCACTGTCTGAGCCCCTGCATGTTTATAAATGGGAAACTGTCACTGATGAGCACAGATAACCGGGATGGAAGAGGAGCATGTCGCTTTTTTGTTGGGACGGCAGAGGAAAAGAACTGAAAAAAAAAGGGATTTGATGGAGCTGAGCTTACAGAGACCAATTAGCAGCTATTTGATAAATGGATGCAACATTAATTAGCAATTTAACCAGTGGGGAGGTGGTTAGACTGCCAACATGCTCTCCTTTCCTCGATTAGTCTTCCCTTTTTCATTGCTTGACGGGGGGAGCTCAACTATAAGAACTTAAAGAATTGGTCTTTTGTGGAAAAACTTCTACAATCACCACTTAAATAAAGCAATGTAAAATATAATAAAAGACGGGAGCTTCTTTTACTCCCAGACAGCTCAACCCCTGTAATGAGCACAAACACAGATAGCATCACCCTCTGCCCCTCACTGCTCTCAGCCCTTGCATGCAAATATAATTAGCTACGATTAAAATAGTCATTGTTTAATTAATACTTACTGAGCCTCTTTCTGGCAACTTTTCCATTTCCTGTGCAGCTTATCTCCAAGCCTCCCATCAGCTGCAATAGGCTGTCAAGGTGTTTCTGTTTTCATGACATAAGCCTGGAACGATTCATGTGGGTCTGAATATTACATACGTGTGGAATTTATGCCAGCAGTTGTCTGCTGTTCTGCTGCAAAATCTTATTTACATTTTTATTTCAAAGTCTTTCTTGTGCAATCTAGATTGTGAGATTTCCTGTGTACATGGGATGGATAATCTAAAGGGATTTGGTAGGAAGTTTTTGGCAATACACTCCTTAAAGAAATAACAAAGCTATTTTCTTCCCATAAGGCAGTAAATGTTTGCACTGTTTTTTTTCTTTCTTTTAGCTTTTCTTTGTTCTTAACGCTTCATTCAGAAATCCCTCTATGGAGACAGACAGTTCTTAGTGAGTTTTTTCGCTGCATGTTTGAAATCCCTGCTGTGAAAGAGACAGTCATGACACACTGGGCCGTGCTGCTGCAGTGATTCACTTAAACCAGCAGGTGTTGTGTACAAAAATACGAGATTTCATTTCAAGCTTTTATTTGAATCTTTAATCTAAAAATAGGGCTGTGATAGTTCATTTTAACAACGATTCAATTCATTCCATAATTTGTGGTTGGTGATCTGATTCAGAGGTCAAGACTGGTTCATTTTGAACGATCTGATTCACTGACATGAATGGGTCCAGGGCATCTTTAGCCAAAATTCAACCAGAGTGACTCAGAGACAGTGAAATAAATGTACCGCACCTCAGTCTAATTGGTATTTTACAATATTTCCAATGTTTTACAATCCTATAAGTCCATTCAATTTGATGAACAACTTGTTTAAGATAGATCGATCTGGATGGATACATTCATTCATCACCTCTTCATGTTTGACACACTTTTGGATTTTTGCGCTGGCCAGTTATTGGTCTTTCATCATTCAGGCATTTTTTTTGCCTCTCTGCAGGTGTAATACCTTCGTCACATGCACCCGTTCAGGAATTGACCCCCTCGAGTGAGGCAAGTATTTTGGGTTGTCGTAGCCCGTGAACGGTCAAAGACAGGTGCGGCTGCATCCTAAAAAGGTTTGTCTTTGTTATGTGGTTTCTTGTCTTTTCAGTTTCATCTATACCCTAGCCCTTAGAGAAAGCTATGGACTCCCATGTCGATTTGTCAGACACCTTCTTAGCGTTTGGTTTTGGTGATTATTTTCCTTCTCGTGAGGACCTTAAAGCTGCCCAGGCTACTGACACAAGTTTATCCTCTTTGTTTGATAATGTTGTCCCGGAGGGCGAAGCTGACAAACTCCCCCATGCTTATTTCACTAGCAATGGAGAGTATTGATGAGGAAATGGATGAGCTAACCTGTGAAGACGGCTGGGGTAGTTTCTTTCAGGTTGTTGTCCCAGTCATTTTTCGTACTGAGGTTCTTCGCCTTGCCCATGATCATGGTTTAGCAGGTCATGAGTGTGAGGAAGACTTTAGACAGGGTGTCGTGGCTTTCTATTGGCCTGGTGTTATATCCGATGCGACACGCTACTGTAAAACCATGTTTGCCAGGGTTAGGAAGCCTAATCAGACCATTACTAGGGCTCCTTTACATCCCATTCCGGCTATTGGAGAGCCCTTTGAGCATGTCTTGGTTAATTGTGTGGCTCCGCTTCCTCGCACCAAGTCTGGGAATCAGTACCTCCTGACTATGATGTGCACAGCAACACGTTTCCCTGAGGCTTTTCCCCTGAGGACAAAAACAGCCACTGCAGTGTCTGAGGCCCTTGTCAAGTTCTTTACACTGTTTGGACTCCCACGGGGGATTTAAATAGACCAGGGGACAAACTTCATGTCCAGGGTTTTTTCTCAGGTGTTGCAGCAGTTTTCTATCAAGCACTGCACATCTTCAGCCTATCATCCCGAATCCCGAGGGGCCTTAGAGCGGTTTCATCAAACATTAAAAGACCATGGTAAGAGTTTATTGTCAGGAGTTTCGGAAGGAATGGGATGATGGGGAAGTTGAAAGAAATACCGAACTTAACACAGACAAAGAGCAGATAAGATTAAAAATAAAGCAAGATGGATATATCTCATATTTTGCACTAGACTAGAAAATGCAATTTACCTTTTTTTTCACCTCTGCATTCCCTGCTTCTGCTTAGTGGACAAACACTCCACCCTCGTCTGCCTCTGCGCAAATGAGCAGGATATTGTCCATGGTAAATATAAACGCCGCTCAGAAGTTCATTTAGGTTCTTGTGGACAGTCACAAGCAAATCCAAACAACATTAGTATGAATTATACTGCGCATTGTGATGACTGATCACTTTGAAGTATAAACTGCCGTAAGGTAAGCCAAACCTGCTCTCGCTCTGAGATGTGGCCACTCCCCTGTACAACTTTCCACGAACTGAGAAAACCCAAAAATGGGACAGCCCACTGTACAAGTGCATGTGACTAAGTCCTAACTAGTATGAAGATGTGTGGAAGGTTGTTGCCTTCTTTTTTGGCTTCATTTATCTCCATCTTTGCTGTGCTGACGACAACTGGTGTTCAGGTCTCTACATAACCCACAGCATCATTTTTGTTTTGAGGGTTTTTTCCGTGGTTGCTAGAGTTGTAAAATCATAAACCAGAGTGCATTTTGGGTAGCTTCGATTAAGTGTGAGGATTGCAGAACCATCTGCTAAGTGCAGAACAACAAAGAAAAAACTTAAAGCTTGCTAACTCTGCCCCAAAAAAACCCATTACAGCTGTCACTGTCATACACGTTTAGATGCCAAGTAGCTCTTTACTTCAGTCTGATTCCGATGCTGCTGCACTTATGGACCTGATGTAGTACTATTTCTTTCTAGGGTTTAGGTTGGTTCTTTAGATAGAAAATCAGCATTGATATATTTCACAAGAGATGAAGACAATAAAACTCACCACAGGTCTCTGTGAAGGAAGAACTGACGCTGACATACCACACAGCTCCCAGAGGACATGCTGATTGTCACCAAGCAGGACCTGTGATTGATTGTTTGGAATTTACAATAATCTAACTGTTTCAATAGCAAAATCCCTGCTGAGTAAGAATTGATCCTATCTTTCTGTGGTTCTGGGTGAGTTTGTCTTATAAAGCAATTTAAATCCATTAACTGAATTTGTTTGTCGGTCATTTTGAACTTTATCTTAAACATCTAACAAAGATAACAAAAAGAAATTTGCTTTATCCATACTCATTTAGTTTAATTTAACTACTGGATTTAAATATGAATGGTGCTTTTGGATTAGTGTGTCATTGGAGTTCACAAGTTGACTAGTTAGTTTTGCAAAACACCCTGATTTATTGCTACTGACACCAAGTTTCTACATTTGCATTTCCTCATAAGGAGGCCTGTTGGCTGATCACAGAACAGTTAGCAGTCTGCCGTAAAGAAAGAAAAGCTTTCAGACCTTCATTGTTCTCTCCAGCATCACTTGCTTGTTTGCATATCTCTGCCTGTGACCTTTACACAGTCAGAAAAAACTCATGCAAATAGGTGCTGGCACCTCGCTACACTAACGTATTGATGTACTGTGTCCATGCTGTAGCAACAAAAGCAGCGTTTCTGTGTGCGGCTGTCGGGCTCTCATCTCCTTGTTCTTCACCTTGGTACAATGTGGCTCCCAGTGAAAGACAGGAGCTGATGGCAGAAGAATAACAGTCGATCGTTGCGTCGCTGAGCTCAGCAGAGTCAAGTCGTCCAGGTCAGGGTTCGCGTAAGAACCCACCATGACTACAAACATCTCTTTTACAAGTCTGCTTTTGATGTCCTTACTGTACGTATACACACACGATTTACAGAAAAAAGACTCACACATTGTCATGAGGTTTAATTTAATCTACAGTGGTGGACAAAATCTTTGGTACCTCTCAGTTAAAGAAAGAAAGTCCACAATGCTCACTGAAATGACTTCAAAAGATCAAAAGTAACAATAAAATACAATTTATTGAAAATGAATTAATCAAAATCAGCCATTGCTTTTGAGTTGTTGATTAACAATAAGGGTTAGGGTTAGTTAAAGGGTTAATTAAAAAAAAAACGAATGAAATAGGGCTGGACAAAAATGATGGTACCCATAACTTGCATTATGGACTTTCTTTCTTTCTTTAACTGAGGGGTACCAACAATTTTGTCCACCACTGTATGTAGACCCCTTCAGACCAAAGATGACCATACAGCAGTTTAGTAGTGACACATATTTTTAACTTTTGATACTTGATCAATTTATGCTATGAATATTTTTTTAAACAGTGTTATGTCTATTTTACTAATATGGTACTACTATTTAATCATATACATGATTTTTTAATTAACATAATCTGCATATATTTTAGATAACTGATCTACATTTGCCATTTTGATTTCTGAAATAGTTACGTCTATTTATTTTACATAATAATTAAGTAATTCATCTTTGTTATATGCTTTATTGATACTTAAGGATTCTTAGTTCTGTCTGATAAAAGTTATAAACCAGATATTGATAAATCATGTAATAAAATGGTTACAGTAGAACTAGGGTGGGATTATATAAGTCTGCTTCCCTCCACTCCCTTTCAAGCAATCTTTAACTTAATGTCTAATTATCCTAAGTTTGATACGTCACTGTATGTATAACTGATGATTGTAACGTTTTTGTACATTATTCTTATTTGATTGCTTAAAATAAACCATTTCAAAACAAAATAAAAAAATTATCCTGTTATCCAAACTGGTTTTTTTAACACGCTCATGAAGCATTTTTGTCATGATGGAGAATGATGGACATTTACAAAGAAAAGTAAGTTTAAAATGTGCTTTTCTGAGTATTTCTTTGTTCAAATTGTTTTGAATCAGGAGCAGAAATAAAAATATGGAAAAATAACTGTCTGTGCTGAGATAGACAACCTGAGATAGAAAAACTGAAAAATGAGGGAACTTTCACTGTTAAAAGTAAAGATTATTACACTAGAAACTAAAGTTTTCTTTTCTAGAAAAAAAAGTACAAAATTAATTTATGGATTTAATTGGTCAATTCTAGAGACAACCTGCCAAAGTTGTTCCCTTCCTCTGCCCAACAGTGATTGGGACAGGCTCCAGCAACCCCATGACCCCAAGATGGATGAAATTGATCATTTCTCATTTTTAAAGTAAAGATCAGTTTATTTCATTAAACCATTAAAAAAAACAATACAACCCCACTTTTCAATGTACAACAAATTGCAAAAACATGAATATATACAGAAAAACAGGGCTGTATCAAAACAATTTCCTCCCCACCTGAATTCTGTAAAAAAAACATTTTGACACTGCATAACGCTGGTCTGTTAACTAGAAAAGTAAATGGGGAAAAAATGTCAGTAAAAAAGCAGATGATTAAAAAGCCTTTGCACTTGTCTTCCTGGTCACCTCATCAGGTTTTCTGCAAAGCTTGAGAGTAACTTTGTGTTAGCTGTTTGACATCCAGCTTTATCTACTGAGAAACTGCAGCGATTTCTGCTGCAGCTGACCAGTCCTGTGTGCTGAGAGTGTGGCGGTAAACCAGGATGTACTGGAGAGTGTTCAGAGGACACGTTGGCTGTGCGTCGGCAAAGGGACCCTTGAGTGACATTGGCTCTGAATGAAACTCAAACATTCACAGTTTTCCTGAAGGAGCACAGTGGATGACTGGAGATTGTAAGAGATCTGATGTGCAGCCTGTGGTGCCGCTGCTTATATATATGCACATATGCTTGCCCCCCTCCCAGGCAAAAAAAAACCCAACAGTTTTTATGGAAACAGTGGCTCGCTGCCCATCAGATACCAGCTTTGGAGCTGAGACACGGACAGCTCCTTGGGGAAAACAAAATGAAGGAAGAAAGACTAAATGACTAATGGGAAGAAAAAAACGGAACAAGATGAAGCAGAACACATCAAAGAATAATGGGCTTCAACAAAACTAAAACCAGTTTCAGACAATTTTCTTTATCAGCAAATATTTCTGATTCTTTGCAGTTTCTGCTGGTCTGAACGTTTTTTGACAAACTTTGAAAAACAAAAAGCCCTTTGTCGCTCACTAATCCTTCATTTAGTCTTTTCTCTCCTCTGCCCCTTTCATTAAATAGACACGGGTGTTGAGATGCATTCAGAGGAACCCCCCCCCCCCCAAAAAAAAAATGATGTACAACTTTTCACATTGTAGACCAGACTTTTATGCTTGTGTGGAAACAGAAATATATCTATTTTTTAATGTAATGTTTTTTTAATTCTAAGTGGCCATGTTCCACAGTAGTAGTTTAGCCGTTAGCTCTGTTCCACATGTCAAACATCTTTCTTGATGTTTTACGGAGAACAATGGAGTTCAGTAAGTTTAGTTAGTGAATCGTGTCTATACACGGTGTAAGTCTGGGTGCATTGCACATGTGCTTCATGTTTATTTCACTTGTCCTTGATTCTTTTAGTTATATCAAAGGCAACCGGGGGGGCAACTGCTTCTCAAATGTTCACATTTCAAATATTTTTTTTTGCTCTTTGCAGCTTTCATTTATTTTTCTAATAATCCCCTGCAGCGGCTGGAAGGCTGTTTACTGTCTTTGATTTGCAGTCCTGTAGCTTTCACTCCGAGCGTTAATTAACCTTCAAATCGAGAAAGTACAGAAGTGTGTGTTCATGCTTGACAATCGCACAACACGGTCACACACACACATAAGCAGCAACAATAGGATGTGTTTTTTTAATATTATTTCTCTCACAGTTGGTCTGAGATCTGCCTCCATACTTCTAACAAATAAGCCAGAAAAGATGTAATTCGTCATTTCTTCGTTCTCCTGGTTTGTTTTATGCTCCAAAGTCTAATTCAATCTGGGCTTCCAGACTCTTTGAACTTCTGTCAGAGCTGAAATAACAGTGCAGGTTCAAAGACTACAGCTATCTGTTTCTTGCTCAAAAGCCGTCTCAACATTGGTCTCTTTGGCTTTTTTGTCCCACATATCATCCTGCTGGGCTTTTCGTCCTTTTTTATGTGGCTGGTAAAACATTCTATTATTTTTGATACAGGCTCTCATTAGGTTTTTAGTTTAATTAAATGAGCTCATTCGTATGAAAATGGAAAGCTGATAGGGATTTCCTTCCCTGGCAACTATCATCCAGCTTGCACAGCAACTCTTAATTAGAAACCAGCTTGATTGACGGTGTGAACACATTATCCTCTCATGCACACCTGCGTACACAAGTGTTTTGGGAACCAATATGATATGACCTGCTGTAAAAAGTCATTTCATGTCACTAACTCCTTATTTTTGTTCATCTCTTGCTTCATTCCATATTTTGGAGAAATCTTCTGGTGCCATCAAACACTCCGTTGATGTCTTCTGTCTCTGCATCTGTCCCACTCTGACGATGCTCAGGATGAGCTTCCAAAGGGTCAGATCACACAGTCCGATGCAGTTCATCTCATGGTCTTCCAGAACTTCACATCATCTTTTTGTCTACTTGCTGTAACCCTTCATTTGTTTTCTCTTCATGTCTCGTCAGCGCTCGGATGGATTAATTCATGCAGTGTTTACTGTCCTGAAAAGATTTCCATCAGGTCTCTGCAATTCTTTTATCTTCCTGCTACCTCCCAGTGCGTCACCACTGCATATTAATTGTCAGGTGTGTGTACATAGCAGTGGTTCATAGAGGGGCAGAGTAGTGAGGAGACAACAGAGGGGCAGAGAGCCTTGGAAGGGTGACAGAACGCAAGTCACTGATAAAACAAAATGGGATTTTTCTTTCTTTTTTGTTTTGATTCAAACTCTTCTTTCTCTTTGTTGTGCACCGACAAAAATACATTTTTTATTTTGGTTTTGACCCAAATACAAAAATGTTCAGTCATTTAAATTCATTTATTTTAAATTAAACACTTTTTTGTTTTTGTTTTACTTCCCCAACTCTGAGAAGGTTATTGCTGTAACAGTATGTAAGGGTTAATGGCCTTCGAAGTGTGCATTATCACTTTTTAACGCACGCTGTGGAAGCCTGAACCGTCCCACGCGAAGTGCGTTAAAAAGGGATAATGCACACTTCGAAGGCCATTAAACCACTTATACCATGGTCACTTACAGCAAAAATAGTAATCATCTTTTAGTCCTTAATTTTTGCTTTTTTTTTTCAATTGATCGCTTTTGTCACAAAAAGCGGAGTATTTGTTACGTGGCACGGTGCGGCGCCGAACCACGTTACAAATAGTCCGCGGAGCGCCGCAACACCGCTGCAGTCAAGATTCGTCGATATATATATGCTGATCTTTCCGATGGGTTGAATAAAGCATCATTACAGAGAGAAAGTTCAACATTTAACCCTTGTGCTATCTTAGATGACCCACCCTTACATTGACGTGTTCTCCCTACCATGACAAAGGTGGATAAAGGTGGAAAGATTTCATGTAATCTATGGACACCAGTGAAGATCACAAATCATTGAAGAAAAAAGGTTCAGAGCACTGTCTAGTGGGTCTAGATGACCCAGCTCCCAAATGTTAAATGCCTAGGATAGCACAAGGTTTAAGCTAGGTGACCGGAACTTCTTTTTTCACCGTGCGGTTATACTGTGGTTTATCACTTTTTAAGACACACCCAGGAGCCAATCAGAATCGAGTATTCAACCGGACCATGGTATAATCAGGACTTTTCACATCAAAGTCTCAGCTTTAAACCTCTCCTCCGTGCTGAAAGTTCACATGATCTACCAAAAATGAGTCTGAAGGGCTGTTTCTACCCTGATGTCAGGCTTTTGGGGTAGTTTCCCATGGAATTGAAGCATTGTATTTGAAGGTTTCTTTATTTTCCTCCGTCTCCCTTTTCTTGTCTGCATTCGTTGTGGGGCGCATGAGGTCTGGAAGGCTGTTTGGAAATGAGTCATTAACATTTTTTGGCATTTTTTAGAAATAATCTACAACTTTGAGGTCAAAAACGTCCATGAAATAAAGAATAAAAATAACTAATATTAAGAGCAAAAATTAACAGTGTAAGAAGCAGTGAGGTAAACTGAATTTCAATTGTCACAGCAGGTCAAACCGCATAAAATTGTTTCTAAAAGCTAAAAAAGTACTTTCTTTCTTACTATCCTTGTAGAATTTAGGGACAATGTTTAGTTTTGAATTTTTTGTTACTTGTTCATCATAACATGAACACGTGAACCTGCACTGAGTTACACAAAAACATAAATACAAACCAGGTTTTTAGTTTGTCCAGCTTGTATTACGGTTGGATTCAAGATTGTCAAATTTCACCAAATTCAAAGTCAAAGAAGTTTTTGTAAAATCAATGAATCTAGGAAATAAAAAACAGAATATGAATATTTTTATTTTTAAGACAAGACAAACTACAAAGGAAGGGTTTCAGGAAAAGGTAATGATCTGATGTTCAGAAATGTCATTTTTACAGTTTTATTGGCATTATGAAATTCCTTTACATTCCACTCAGGTCATCCTTTCATATATTTTCAAAGCTGCCTCTTGTGTGGTCTTGTAATATTAATAAGCCAGAATCCAAAAACCATTGTCATTTTCTAGAACATAGTTTCTGCAGAGCGGCAGGAGTTCAGCAGAATTTCACCTCTTAGTTGTGGGGCAGGACTGTTGGCACGGAAGAACCCCGCCCCCACTTCCCAACACCTCTGCTTGCATCGTTCTCAGCCAGTTATTGTGCTTGGGGATGAGACAGAAAATGGTGAGGAATATTGGAGCTATCCCGCGAGATCCAGATTCCAGCTCAGACGAGGAAAACAAAGATGTTCATGAGCTATTTGTCTGACAGTGGATGCATCATCGGAATGGGGCGGATCAGGGGGTTAACCAGCATATTTTCTACATCACAAATAGTTTTTTAAAAATTTATTTCAGTTTTATTTGTCTCCTCCTGATTCGCAACGATTAGAAAAAGAAATACTCCGAAATGCAACTTTTATCTTGATTTCCTTCATGTACTCCATCATTATAAAAATGCCACACGAACATGTTAAAACACCATTTTTATTGGAATGGGACTTTAACAACCCTGGAGAAACATTATACACTGGGAAATATTGACAAACCTGTTTTTGTTTTGCTTTTATTTTTTGTGCATCATCAGCCTTCATGGTTGATGAAACGGACCCTTTAGTTCACATTTATGAGTCGGTTTTGTGTTGCAGCGCATACACCAATTTTTCAAAAACATTTTTAAAAATCTCTCAAACTGTTTTACCATCACTGATATTACTCATCTGGTCCTTTTTTTATCATCAGCTTGGACATATCTGTGTTTGTTTAAGGAAATGCAGCAGAGCAGTCACATGGAAAGGTTAGCTGCCTTTGCAAACTCATCTGGATGTAGTTTTGGCTTCTTTAAAAGACATCTTTATTCACTTAATTCATTTTCTTTATGCATTTTGATTTGCATTTTTTTTTGTCTTTTTATAATTGGTGTTCCATCTAAATCCCTCAACACTGTCACTCTGTTCCTTTTTAATATTTTTTTCTTTTTATTCGGACGCCCTCTGGTGTGATAGCATTTTACTGGTTTGATCATTTATAATTCAAGTAAACTTTATGCAATATGTTAACAAATAATATTTGTACATCATCCTGCAGCAAAATACAGTCAGTCTAGGTCCAGAATGACGGTTTCAAACATACGCCGCAGGTCAGTTTGAACTCACAATCCTAAAGTGTTTAGAGTCAATACAGAGATCGCAAAACTTTGCATTAGTTAAACTTTTTTTTCTCCTTTTTTTACATTTTAAGCATATGAAACTATTTCATAAAACAATTTAATTGACAAAGGTTTAGGTTTCCAGAACTAAAGATCAGTTAAAAGTAAAATAAATTAAACTTATAAATAAAACAAGCAATTTTCCATTTAAGTTTGGAGAGAGATATGGAGTTCTCAAAAATATGTTAGAGAGTATATGGAATCACTAAAATAATACATACATTCAAAGAGTTTTAGAAAATTGAGATTGTGACTTTTATTTAGACAAAGACATAGAGGTACAATGAACTAAATAAATGAGAAAAATGTGTACATGTTAGGTAAACCTTTTATTCCCAAAAGGGCTCAAAAAATGTAAAAAATCTTTTTCTTTTGCACAATTGAAATCACATTGTGATATTTAGATGACATGCAAACACAGATCTTGTTTTTCTTCTTTGATTTTCTACACATAATACACGAGATATAAAGATAAAAACATTACAATGACAGTTATAATGATAATATTTTAATATTTTAATTGTCTAGAATAAATATTTTACATATGGACCTACAGTTTTGAAGTAAAACATTTAAATTGGATCCAGATCTAATTGGATTTTATGTGGTCGACTCTTCACCCTTCTGTTGTTTATATTCGTCACATTTAGCCTGTTTTACTCTTTCATTGTGTCTTATTTGATTAAACTTTGTATTTGCCAAATCATATTCCTCATTGTTTTTTTAAATGCGATCACAGCAATAATCACATGGTTTGTTGTAAAATGTTAAACTAGAAGAGTTCTGATGTGTTTATATACTGGCAAAGCATGAAGCCAATGAGTGACAGTGATTGTTTACCCATAAACAGGCAAGCTAATAATTGGTAAACAGGAAGAATTAAAAAAAGTAGACTATTACAATTAGGTTTTCTACCACTTTGCTCCATTAGTCCAGACCTTGAGGCCTAGACAGCCTTTTAGCACGGTGCTTTTAGCTCTAAACACTGCGGCTCGTCTAATGAGCAGAATGCTGGTTTAATGACATAACTCCCACCTGGAGAAACAGTCTTTGAGCAGCCATTATGAGGCCTGCTGCAGAGATAAGGCAGCCTTTAGCCAGGCCCGATCATCTCATGGCTGCTGCAACAATGAGACTGGTCGCCCCATAACTGCGTCCACTGAGATTCACAGCTTCCTCTTCAAGCCTGTCCTCTGAGATGTGCTGAAGGGTATTATGAGTGGGTCAGAGGCTGCTTTAAATAAGCAATACATGTTAAATCTGCCTGACAGCTTCAGTATCCATTACTCCAAAGAGCATGGCGGGGAGGAGACCGCCATCAAAAAGAGGGAGTAAACGGAGGAGATGAAATCAATAGAGGCAGAATAGCGGATTGATTCAGGCTCTTAGATCTTTTAGATTAGTGGCTCAGTTAGAGACAAATATGGAGGCTTATTCATCTGACCTTCGCTGTGACAAGCTGAACTGAGGCACCAATTATATTCAAACCCCAATATCAGGCTAATGCCAGAGATTTTTGCATGACTGTTGGACAAAAATGTGTATAGACCAGTTTCAGTTGGCTCTGGTGCCGATTAATTTCTTTATATGCCTCTGAACCGAGTTTCTTCCGTTTTCTGATCAGTTCTGTTTGGACTTCACTCACATCTGTTTTCTGCAGTCCTAAAATAATGACCATATTTATAATGACCTGAAGTGTTGTCAAACAATGAAGGCTTGATGAGCCTGACAGCGGGAGCCATGTAAATGCAGGCAAATGTAAACGTGTGCACGTTATCCACTGACGCCTGTGTCTGAGAACTGGTCTAACAAGCAGGACTACAGTGTGAGCTCAAACGGTTTCACACACTCTTCCTTTTACTCCTTCTATAACACAACAAAGTCAAAATGGAGAATCCGCCACAAACGTTAAGTCAACAAGTGCATTTAACGTCAGAGCTTCAATTAATAAAAACGACCAGCCTGAGTTACAGCGTTTGATGTTGATTTTGATGCAACTCAGTGCAGGCGGCAGACATTTGTATGTCTCAGTCGGTTTTCAACGCCAGTTATCTGGTTACCAGCCATACCATGTGTGCTGGTGAGAATAATAAATAACGACAGACGCTTCAAACTGTCCCCGTTTTAAAAAAAGGTAAAAAACGAATGCTTTTACTGCACATTACTACCTTCTTAGAAGGCCCAAAGCGCTATAGTCACAGTCCCATTCACTCACACATTCACACGCTGCTGCCTTGTGCTGCGTTCACACTGAATCTGATTCAGACGTCTAATTCACGCCAGCCGCCTCTATTTGGACACGCGGCAAATTTGCTGCTTATTTTGAGGAGTTCTACAAAAGCATCGGTCGTCACGTCTCCATGTCTGGGTTCATGACGTCCTTCGGGGACTCTCCCAACGCGTGGAGGTTCACTCCTGCTGCAGGAGCTGCGTCTGAATGTCGGCCACTTTCGGCAGCACATCTATTGGGACACATCAATTCATGGGAACTCTCAGTCCAGATAGTCCTGCAGAGCAATCAGAGCCAGAATGAACAGCATTTCCCTCTCTGCAAACAGAACTACTTCAAAAAGAATTAGGTAATATGTGGTTTAGACTGATTTAACATTTTGTGCACTTTTTTCTGTTTATCTTGGTCAGATTACAAAAACAGCAATCCAAGCTAAGATGTCCAGACATTCCTCTCCATGGTCACTTACTCCAGCTCCTCTGGGGGAATCCCAAGGCATTCCCAAGCCAGTGTGTCCAGGTTTCTTCCTGGGATATTCACCTGGTTGAACATGCCTGGAACTCCTCCCCAGGAAGCATCTGAACCAGGGCTACCAGGACATCCAAACCAGGGCTACCAGGACATCCAAACCAGGGCCACCAGGACATCCAAACCAGGGCCACCAGGACATCCAAACCAGGGCTACCAAGGGCCAGGGCTACCCAAGCCTGATCCTTGAGATCACCTACACTGCCTGTTTTCCAGTTGTGTCCTCTCTGCTTTCTGCTGATTAGCTGACACAGGTGTCTCATCATTGGGATTGAATGAACACACCTGATCCAGGTCCTCAGCAGCAAGAAGAGCAGGGAGAGCTGGGAAACAGGCAGGGGGGCGGAGCTTGAGAACCAGGGTTGAGCAGCCCTGATCCAAACCAAGTGCGCCCAGCCACTGTTTTAGATTTTGTTGTACATGCAGAACGTTACAATGAGACTAAAAGCTTCTTCTATTCGTCTTCACCTTTACAAGACTTCCCTCCCAACTGTGTCCTGAATCTTTAAATCACAGCTGTTGCTCCACTTAAACCCTCCTCTCATGTCTGAACTGGTTGTTCAAACTGTGGTCAACAGATGAACCGTTACTTTAGAGACCGTTTCTCAGCAAAGTGAATTTAATGTCAAGTATCTATGAACCAAAAATAATAAAAAAAAACAGTTCACAAAAATTTTCCTGTTTAGCTTTGGTTCCACAGTTCCATGTTCTGACTGCAGCCCAGGGGGGGTTAGTGATTGACAGGGAAAATTCAGCTCTGTTTTCTCCTGAGCTGATTCAAGCAGACTCAGGTAGAACTATGAGCAATGAGAGAAAATGCTTTGTTCCCAATGTTCCCGCAGAGAGCTGTTGTACACTATATTTATTACATTTACAGGCCTAATTATTTTTGGTGCTTTAAGCTATTATTTTTTTTTAGGAAAAGTGAGGGATGCCATGAGAAAAAGGGAGGGGGAGACATGATCCCTGGAAAACAAATGCAGATGTGTTTGCTCACAATCTCTCGTTTCTGTTCATCGTCTCTTGTTGCCAAAAGGAAAAACGTTATTTTTTCAACAGTCTTTAGAATGGCACCCTAAATGAACCTAGTTTGTCCCATAACTCATTTATTATGCACGCTGACTCAAACATCATGGAGCTTCAATACAAAACAATTGACTGTGACAAAAGTCTGAATCTGCTCATGTCATCAGTGGTGTAATAGCTCCAGTCGGTCCTCATCTCAAAGTTCAATCCCACAGATGCTGTTTTTATGCCGAGTGTAATTCAATCAATTCACACTAACTCTTACCCCCTCCCCTCTTTTCCTGCTGAACTTTTCAGGTCATGTTTGGTGCCTTGTGTTTGATTGAGGCCTCCCTCTTGTGTCTGGGAGAAAGGGGAGTCGGGCTCCATGGGGGCAGACTCACATCGGAGCTGAACTTCCCCGAGCTGGGAAACAATTACAACTTCCCCAGTCCTGCACTTTCACCTTCCCCACCGTCTGTCCACTGCAGCTCTTTTCTTCTCCTCCATTTGCCGTCCCGGGGCACAATACGCCCCCTGATTTATTTTTGTAGGAAGAGACGGACGTGGACTTCCTCTCAGGAAAGAGGGGTGAGATGGAGGTGGGTTGTGACTGCGTTCAGACACATTCACATGCGGACATAGAGCGTACCAACTATATCGCTTTGTTTAATGCTGTATGCCAAACTTATGTTTGGTGTTGAGAAACTTTCTAAGCTGTTGACCTGCAGATGTTGCAGCACAGAACCTTGCCTGCAGTTTGTTTGTACTTTCATAGAGTTTGGTTATTAAGGGCATGTTCGTTAGAAAAATAAAACCTAATCATATCTGCTGTGTGGTAAAGCAACACAGATGTGGAAGGCCTGTTTAAATGTTTTGAACAAGCCTGACAAAGTGAGCAGGAAAGACCTGCGTGCAACACCTCTGCCAAAATATCAGAGCACAGAAGAAGAAGAAAAAATGCATGCAAAAACACAAAGCAGACTTGCAATTAGATGACAAGTTCTGATTGCAATGTGCACTTCCCAACTCCTTCCTGCACCAGACGTCAGCCTGACCTGAGGGACACCCTTCTGAAAGGGTCAGGGACTCCCGTTTGAGAGCTTTAGCCTGAAGGTGGAGGAAAGCGGGGTGAAATCCGGTTCACAGTGCCAGCTTTACACTCAAACTGATGTGTAATCACCTCCATCACTGCAGCATGATGGTGTGATTGCACCCTCCACAGTCTACACCCCCTTCTCTCTCGCTGAACTTCATTTCACTTTAAGTCAATATTTAATTTAATATTTTTTAGGACATTTTTTTTCTTTTCACGACTTGACTTGGAATAAAATGTGTTTTAATAAAATGAGAGGTGCTCTCCCTCAAAGATGCAGCTATGTTCACTAGAAAAAAGTAAAAGATTTTGATAACCTTTTTTAAATTATTTTTTATTTTCTTCTTGTTACTTGTATTTCTTTGCACACTTTTGTGTATAGTTGGATCAACTGTTTCTTAAGCTTGTAAAACTATATTAAATTTTTTTTTCCCAAAATGAGATGAAATAAAGCTGGTAATAAATAACCAGATTTCAGGAGTAGCAACGGTTCCTACATTGATTCCATATATTATTTATTTTTCCCTTTCTTTTCTTAAGGTTTCTTATCATGCATCATGCAAACAAACATTTTAACTGTCAGTGTTTCTACATGTGCACACTGGCCTGTGGACATGAAGGTGTTTGTTTGCTCTGCATCCCTGATGGCTGAGCTCATGGTCCAGAGCTGAGGACAGGGCTGCTCTCTCACCACTGTCTGCTGCTCTGATTGGTTTGACTTAGATTCCTGAGCTGTGATTGGTTTTTGTCCGCTCTCCGCTCCAACCAGGAACAACCTTCATTTACTGCAGCAATAAGTGCAGTTTTTAGGGATGTAAAAGACACAGACACAAATGGAAAAATGGCATTACTTAGGAGATGAACAAACCACAGACAATAACAAGATTATGTTGGTAAAAAGGTATAAAATCAATCCGGAAGTGAATTAGTGGTTTACTTCAGTTTCTCTTTCTGTTAATGCAAAAAATAATTTATCAGTTAAATTACATTTTCATGTATAGGTTTAAATGCCAAATGAACAACTTTAAACCCCATAAAAAGCCTCCTTATTTGTGGTAAATATGCACAATTCTTGAACAGGAAATATTTTGTATGGATTCAATTTGACCATTTTTCATTTTAGATCATAATACATTGTTTATTAATTCCTTAAATAAGTTGAAAAAAAAATTTTTTTCAACTTAGATGATAAATTTAATGAAAAATTCACTTTTACTGAATAAAAGGAAGCTCTGTAAATACAGCAAATATATAGATTTGTTTTGTTTGCATTGTAAAAAAAACAGTTGTGACATTCATTTTTGAAATAACAGACACTTGTTTAAATGTTAGCTTTATTTTTTAGAAGGTTTAACATGTATTTCTCTGGAGTTGTATGTGAGCACAGAAGCACTGCAGTGAGATTCTGCAGCATTCTTCACGCTGCAGCCGCCGCCTTTGCCGCTCGCCGTCTGAGGTGTTTGAAACCATCGGGGGCAAAGCCAGCTCTTCATGGTGATGTGCGTTCCCCTTGGCATTGTCATTGTAAGTGAGAAAACAGAGGCCTCATTGGCCTTACTTCTGCTGGGAATTGGAGTGCTGGTAGAATTTGAGGGGGTGAAAAACATTTTGTCTTTTGTCCAATCACTTCTTGACATCTCTCTAAATGAAGGGATTCTAGGTTCAGGAACTTCTAACAAATACACAGCATGACTACTGAGAGCTGCACGGTGTTGGAGGAATTTACAAAAGCTCATCTACGTAGACTAAATACCCAAAATCCTTCACTGTACACGTGGAATGAGAAATGAGATTGAGACGACAGATACCACCTTAAATGGGTCCTAGCATGTGAGATGCTTATCACGCACTTATCTTATGTAGCTGCATAAAATGTAGGTCATATTTCTCTTCCTTTTTTTTCCAATACATTTTTTAAAAGTGAAAAACAATAAAAGAAAACAGGTTAGTATGAATGAAAATAACATAAACATAAAGTAATAAATAAATTATCTATATTTTTTTTCCTCTATAATACTTTACTCAATGTGACTATGCGATTTTTTAAAATTAAATTGAGATTTTAAGTACTGTTTAGCGTGAATATGAGCAACTTTAGCATTTAAACATGATGAACATGAAACTTTCAAAATGGAATTTTTAGATTTTCAATTTATAAACTACATTTTACAGCCTTTCAACTTTTTCCAGCAGCAAAATTATTCAAAAGTATTTTATTGTGATAGATGAACAACACATTTAAGCTTATATGGGTTGTCATGATCTGTGTGACACAACAGAAAGTCTTGAACCCGGCCGCCATCCTCCTCCTCAGTCGCCAGCTCAGGCCCTCAGTTTAACGCGGTACAGGATATCAAACGCATCCAGATCTCAATTATCATTCTTAATGAGGGGTCTTCTCTGGAGGAATCCCTTTTCTATCTACAACCTTCAAAGGCCCTCAAAAGAACATCTGAGGGACTTTATTGGACAAAGTTCTTCCTTCATTTGAATAATTCTCTAAATCAGCCAGAGGGAGATAGCAAAAGAGAGGAGCGAGTTTCTAAAGTCCTGAAACTGAAATGAGATCTGGGTTTCTCAGGGAGGGAGACATCTTACTCTATGATATGGATTAGTTTAGAGGTCTGTATCACTTTACAGCAGATCCCACTTCTTTTTCTTCATTTCTTGGCTGTGTCGGTGTTCGTGGAAATGCCTTCACAAGTGTACCCATGCTCAGAATATGCATCACGCAGCTGAATTAACATACACACTCACTCGGAGGTCAAGAGGGGTTCAGAAGGTGTCTGAAGGGAAGAGAAAACGTTTGAGATATGAGTGTTCAGAGGGCCCGGATCTCATTACATAGGGGAATGATAGCCATCAGAGTCAGAATAATATTTAGCACATGCTGCCTGCTAATGAAGCAGCAATGTTCACAGACTGGAAATGAGAACCAGAGATAGCTCTGTTTTGCTTTTAACCACCTCATCTTTAACGCATTCTTCTTCCATCTCCAAGTACCACTCTGAAAAACTCCCTTTTTTCGTGTTTTTAGTATGTCCTCGTAGCAATTTTATGATGGAGGACATATATAAAGAAAATGCAGATTAAAACTGTGTTACTGAGTATTTCTGAAGTTTTTGTAAATCAGGTGCAGACAAAAAAATGCAGTCTGAAAAAGATCGTATCTGTGACGTAGAAAATACACGGGGTGGGCCTCAAGCTCCCTGCTCTGCTCCATTCTGATGCATCCTCAGAAAAATAGATCCGTGTACGCGTTTGTTTTTCCTCGGTGGATCTAAACTGTACGACTGTGAGGCAGTTTCCCATGACTGAAACTCCACACGGGAACGTAAACACACACGCACACACACAAGCACACATACGCACACACGCAAGCACACACACGCAAGCTCGCTCGCTCGCTCGCTCGCTCGCTCGCTCACTCACTCACTCACTCACTCACTCACTCACTCACTCACTCACTCACTCACCAAGCTAATGCTGGTTGGGTGGGTGACCACATTCAACCTTTAAGACATCTGAGCAAGTTCCCTGATAGTGATGACACACACTGATATACACTCAGTTAACTCCTTTATCATTTTGTGTGGTTTGTTTGGGTGTATTATGTTTATGCATTTTAAAATGTTTTCGCTGACTTGTCTTTTTTTTTTGGGGGGGGGGGGTCATCATTTTTATTTTATTTTATTCTATATATTTTTTAAAACACTTGAGGTTTAAAATTTGTGACAGTTGTATAAGGAGATCAATAATTTACAATTATAACAAGTATAGAAAAATGTAAACAACATGTACAAACAACAAATGTGGGATAAAATAAAAAAAATTGTAACAATAATTCAGAAAAATACAAACTTAAATAGAAAAGATTAAAATAAAAAAGTGGGTTACATAGACATTTTAATGATTCTTAATTTAGGGGGTTTTCTATAAGCTGCAAGTTACATAATGATACTTTTAAGTTCCATAGCAAGTTTATTTTCCATGAAGTTTACGGATGAAAAAAAGAGCTTCTTTATGAAATGTAAAAAATTATGGTTTGATTTTAACGAATCAACATCTATGTATATAGCATTTACCCAAAATGATAACATTTAAAATAAATTCTGTGTTTTTGTTTTCTAAAATAGACCCAAAAATGATGTCCTTAATAGAAAAGTCTGCTAAACATGGAATCTTGGGGAAGATCCAATAATGGATATTATCCCAGAAGACTTCGTAATAAAAATTTTCAAAGAAAAGATGCTCAGTCATTTCAATATCCAGATGACAAAAAAAACAACAATTTTTCAGAAATTCCAAAACGTTTTCCAAGTAATTCATTAGAATGGTAAATACATGAAAAGGTTTTAAAGTGGACTTCCTTGGCTTTAGGAGGTATGGGTTTTTAAATATTTAGCTCGTATTTGTTTCTTTTCTAAATTATTAAAATACTAGGTTGTGTAATTTGGATTTGAAATGTAGGGAAAGGATGTTTCTTTAAAGTATTCTCTGATGTGATGGTTGGGAGGTTTGGCAGTTAATATATTGTGTCCATTAATCAGAAGCTTGGGGACAGTAGGATGTCTGTAAATGATATTATGAAACAGGTCAGAAACTGATTATACAACATTCTGAGGAATGGCCTTAATAATTCTTTAAAAATTTATTTGTTAGTGAACCATATTTAGCAGTGAAATCATCAAATACATGAGAGTGGCATTGTCATGAAGAAGATGCATTAAAGACCAAATTCCATTTTCAAACCATTTTGGAACAAATAGGGATTTGTTTCTAATAGTGATGTATGGGCATTTCCCATAGGGGAGTGTTGTGTTGGACGGTAATTATGTTTATAAATGAGTTTCCAATAAAGAAAAACTTGCTGATGAAAAGATGAGAGTTGAATGGGAAGTTTCTAAATGTTGAAATCACAAATGAGTAAAAATTAGATCCCTTGTATTCTGGAAAATATTTTATTAGGAATGATAAAGCAAATTGTGATTTTGTTTATAAATGATTTTAACCAGTTTATTTTGAAGGTGCCATCAAGGTGGTTAAATTCTATAGCTTGTAGACCTCCATCTTCGTATTTTTTAGTCAGCGTACCTTGTTTAATATAGTGTGTTTTTCTTTTCCATATGAAATTAAAATTGGTTTGATTATTAGATGTAATGGCTTGTTTAGGGACACCTATAAATTAGGTTGGAAATATGAACCTTGATATGGTTTCAACTTTGGTGAGGAGAATTCTACCAAGAATAGAAAGATCTCTCTGTGCCCAGTTATTTAGAAGAGACGAAGATTTCTGTAGTTTGTACCGAACACTCGGGTTTTCCAAATCTGTTTTGTTTTTAGTTATATGCATTCCGAGGTACTTCACTGTGGATTTAATAGGAATATTAAAAGCATTCGATAATGTACATGGATTAATGGGTAAGATCTCACACGTGTTTAAGTTCAGTTTAAGGCCCAAAGCTTTTGAAGAGATGTCAACAGTTTTAAGAATTTTGGGGATGTCATATTTCAGGAAAATACCGTAGTTGTATGGTCGGCTAGCTGGCTTATTGAAATTTCGGTATTTGCAACTGACAGCTTACCCAAGTCAGTATGTTCAATGAGCAAAGATAGCATTTCTGTTGCTGCAATAATTAAAGAAGGGATGAAATGGGGCAACCTTGTTTTATACCTTTGCTAATGTTAAATCTTTGAGACGTCCCCTGAGGTAAACAAACAGAGCTACTGGTTTCATAATAAAAGGTTTTATGCTGACTTGTGTCTTACCTTTTTCAGTTTCACTTCCTGGGTCAAAGGACCCAAACTCTGGGTTTGGTGGGCTTTTGTAGGGCCTGACCAAAACGTCTGATATGGAACCACCTGGCCCAGGGGAGGGGGGGGGGGGTTGGTCCTCCCCTGGGAACCACCAGGAACGTCTGTGTTTCAGAGCATGTGCTGAAATTGCTGCTGTTTACCTGCTGTAAAATAAAATAAAATAAAATAAAACAACAGGCATGTTTTCATCTGGAGTGGTGTTTATCGTTTTGCTTTGGACCTGTCGGTCTCACTCCGGACCGGAGCGCGACAGACTGGATAGCTCTGATTGTGCTCACCATGTTTGTTGCACCAGTAATGTTAGCTCGGAGTTGTGAGGAGCTGGAAGCTGGTGGTAGAGCGTGTAAACAGATGGATGACGGGAAGTAGGGCTGGGGTTGCTCTGTCCCAACCGTCCCGCTCACAACTCAGATGTGATTTTCTAAAGAACTCTACTACCTGTGCCGTACATAACAACACTGTTTTTTTTTATCCTATTTTATTTTTAACGTCATTATTCAAAATTAAAAGACGACTGGGAACACTTTGGAAATAGATCAAAAGACGATCTAAGTGGGTCTTCTGTGATCATATGGGATGGTGATCAATTCTTGTCTCATTAAATCATACTTTGTTTTTTGACCAGCATTAATTCAATTTCAAACCTAAACAGTAAACTCGTAAACCAATAAGACTCAACGGATTTTAGAGCACTTTGCCATGCAATCTCTGCTTCAGCCTCCATGACATTTTAAAGCCTCACTCTTTTTTACTTTTAAAAAGTAGTCTGTTTTTGTCTAACATTTTTACATTTTTGTTCACAATCCAAATAAAACTTGAGATGGCTAAGACCAGTCTGCTAACAAATCACTGAAATATCGCTGCTGCGTTACTGTCACAGAAGCTGTGTTTCTTCCAACAGCATTTGTTTGTACAACAGTTCAACTCTAAATGTATCTGAATGCAGAAATGACTGTTTAAACAAGGATTTTTTGCTGAAATAACCATTAATCTCACTGGAAGGCCTTTGTTTTCTACGATACCCAGTCTGGATTTGTCGCTAACAACTATTGACTATTCTGTCTTCTACTGAATGGATGCAATCATCAATCAGTCCTGTGCCACATTTGTGGTTGTTACACTTGTGGTTATTTACAGATTCCTGCTTTGTAAAATTGTATATTGTATATACAGTACAGACCAAACTTTTGGTTTGTACTGTATATCTAAACACTGAAGTGTTTTGATGCCTTTTATTGTCATGAGTGAGACTTAAAGGGGGTTTTTCCTGTTCCAGTGCTGCTTTGCAGCAAACTTGATTGGAAATGGCCATTATGAATGTATTTGGGGCTTTTTGATAATCCCCTAAGTGAAGAAATACCTGTGTGTTCAGTTGGTCAGAACATTTTTAATTAACTACAGGTCCCATATGATTGTAAACAGTAAATCTCCAAAATGTCATCAATGGGCGTGTCCAAATTCTAGGGCGTCCTTCAATGGTCGCGGCCTTCCCGGTCGACGTTGGCCGGGTCCTTCGCCGGATTTTAAAGGCTCTGAATTTGGACGAGTCCAGCCTTTACATAATTCCAGCTATTACAACGGGGAATGTCCTGTCACCTAGCAACCATGGGCCCCAAACAGAGAGGAGCAGTGAACCGGGCATGGAGCTCAAAATGTTTCTGTCTTATTTGATCCAACTTTAATCTTGGAGGAGTGGGTGTAAAAAAGGTATCATCAAACGTCACAATCTTTGGGTTCAGCTGCAGTGCATCTTGGGATATGTACAGCGTAGAAAGATACACCAGACCAATCCTTGAAACCAGGAAAAGACGGCCGTATTTGTCGACCTTGGAGTCGTTGGATTTGGACAGCACTTGTCACGGCGCTGTGACGTAAGCGGCCTACAAACGCAACCCAGGAAGAACGCAACCCCTCAAATGTGGACACAGCCGATGTTAAACTGTTCAGTTTTTAACTGAACCAAATAAGGTCATTCATCTGCACATGTGATAAAAGTTTCCTCTTATTACAGTAATCTTTCAAAGCAAAGTTCATTTCATTTACATTAGTCTCCAGATCCAAAGATTGTGGTGTTATACTGAAAGTGACAGTTGCTCACTGTGCCTCTTGTCCCTGGTTACATTGCATTCTTAAAGCATTAGATTTTACCTCATAAATACGTCTTTATGTCAGAATAACAGCATTTTATGCAGACGGGTATCAGAGCGCAGCCTGAATGTGCTTTGAAGACTTTCGGACCACACTTGCAGTTCTGATCTTGGATTAGGTTTATAGTCTTAACATAAATTAGGTTTTTAAAGACACCATAAAACACAGAGCTAACCACACTCTGCTGAACTGATCTGTGTCTCTTTTGTTGCAATAAAGACAACTGGCTTCCATTTGTGGGCACTTTTAAGACACTGCTGTATTTCCACGAATTACATAATTTGACAGCTGATATGAAACAAAGGAAGATCTTAGTCCTAAAACTGTAAATATCATCGAGATGAATTATTTTCCAGAGTAATTGGATTTTAATCTTTAACTCCTTGATGCAGCTTTGTATGAATCAAATTTATTCCTTGTCTTTTCATTTCTTTTACAGTTTCTGCAGTTACTTTGATGCAAATTTAAATCATTTAAAAGTTAAACCAAAAAGGGACAGAAGAAGCAGCCTCGGCTTATTTGGTTAATGTCCTTAGGTCCACCCTGCATGTGCACAGCTTACCTTCCCCTCCCTCTTTTTTACACTTGCACATTCAGGAAAACACCTGCACAAAAGCAAACGTGATTGTTTCACTTCTGATCCGTGCCCCCTCTTTGCTCTCATCCCAGCCTTCTGCTTTGTCAAGAAGATTTACGTGCTCTTTTTTTCCCCAGCTCTTTCTGAAGAGACTGTCCTCCTGTGAAGACCCAGCTCCTCCCCCCTCCCTGCACAAACACAGCTGACAGGAAATGGAGACGCTGCTATGACACAGTCGCGTGCCTTTCAACAAATCCCTCTCAATCTAGCAACCAGCAGGCAGTGAATGGGCTCGTATTTGTGTGTGTGTGTGTGTGTGTGTGTGTAGTTTTTCTTTCAGCTGTTCTAGACTCTTCACTGATTATCTACCATTATTTCACACTTTCTTGCTCTATGGGTCATGATGTGATTTTATTGATTATTTCCTTAAAAAAAGGGAAAATACTGACACAATCGTAGCTCATTGACTTCTGGAGGAGATTGGACATCAAAACAGTCTACTGCCTTCATCAATCCTCTCTCAGATCGACGTGTCACCTCACATTTATGTTTAATTACCCTAAAATTAATCTTTTTTTTATTAATTTTTTCGTTTTTAGCAAATATTTACTTAACTTAAAAGCTAAAAGTAAACAGAAACACATTAATGCAAGTTCCATTCTTAAATTGCTAGTCTAGTCCATTGACTGTATCTGAGAACTGGATTGAGTCACTGTGACATCATCACCCTTAGCCTGCTTGAACGCGAGTCGCCGCTGTGAGCGTAGCTTCATACGGAACTTTGCAGGATTTGAACCGATGCAGTAATTTACTGCAAGATTTTCTTCACTTACTGTTTCTTTACTGCCATTTTAGTTGCATGTAGTAGCGGCTTTGCAGCTGTCTGCCACACACCAACACACACACCCAAACCTACACACACTCACACACTCACACACACACGCCCACACACAACAGCCCTTTAGCTCTCCTCAGTCCAGGGGGCAGTAAAGTGGTTATCTCTCTCTTTCAGATCCTAATCTGACAGCAGCTCCTGCCTGTTGCCAGGTTACCCCTGGGGCGTCAATCTCCATTTAAATCCTTTCTGCCTCCCCGCCCTCTCATCAACACCAGTCATGTATACCCACCATCCTCTGCTGCCCTCCTCCACTCCCCACTCACCCACCCTGAATCCTAGGGGGTCCCTGCTCTTCTCCCTCAGCCCTCCACCAGCCCCAGCTCTGACTGCCATGCTGGCATCAGGCTGGATCCACACAGGGCAGCAGGTGACACATGGATGCCTCAGAATGGCCTGCGAGCTGGATTGGGTTTTATAGTGTGGGGGTGTGTGGCTGAATGTGCTGCCGAAGCTCGCCACTGCAGGCCTTTCCAAGTGCTCTCTGGCACAGGTTCACTCACTGCCAACAACCTGGTTTTGTAGAGCTGGGGGATGTGGGCTAAGTGGGTTTGTTTTTGAGAAGGGCGGCAGACAGGGGGTCCTGTAACTGCAGGAGGATGTGGGCAGCGTCTGCGCAGTGAGTGCTGCCCAGACAGATGAGGGGAAATGATGGAGAGATGAAAAGATACCAGTTTGATGTCTGAGAGAACATTCCTTTCTTCTTCTGCTCCCATGTTTCTGTCTGCCGCTGGCTAGAGAATGGAGGTCCATTGTATATGTTGCATGGGGTCTCCGGCACGTTGACCCTCACCTAAAGGTCACACTGCTTGCATAGTGGATGAGGGAGAATGCACAATTGTTACAAAAACACAAAGAGAACTCCACATAGCTGACTTGTAACTGCTCTAAGTTAACTTTCTTATTTTTGTGTTGTTGTTTTTAAGTGAACTTTCAAGATGCTGATTCAGCTGAGCGGCTTATGTTGGCTCAGCGCTACATTTAAACATCGTGTTTCACAGTGTCGTGATACCATTTCAAGTTAGATAAATGTTTGATTTATCATCTTTTGTTGGTTTATGATGTCAGCCCTGAAGGATGAAGAATTTGTAATATTTTATTCCATAGAAAGAAGTAGGTACCATTTACATAAACCCTCTATTCATAATCAGTTGGAATCTTTTGATGCCTAAAATGTAAATAAATAAAGAAGAGCAAGTTACAACAAAGCTATGTTTGCACCTCACTACAAACCTATGAAGTTAAATCAGGCCTGGATTTAACCAGACCTATTATGGGATGCAGGTAGAACTTCTGGGGGAGCAAGTCTGGGTGTGCTGGGAGTTTAGGGTGTCGTATCCCACTGAACCCCTACAATGCTTAGAAGACCATCATTGTATCAGTTCATCTATCCATAAATATATCTTCTCCATATCTATTTGATGTTTTATAAGTTGCTCCATGCTCTTCAAGACACCACCGGGCTTGGAACCAGCACTAGCAGGACACTAGGTTTGTGTCCAGTTGAGACTGCATTTGTTTCTTTTTTTTCTTTTTGTCTGTTTGTCCATCCTTACATTTCTGTGAAGATTCTGTGGTTTAGTTTGTTTTTAAAGTTCTGTTTGGTCACGTTCTGAGTTGCCGGCTCTCTGTCAGTCACACCAGGTCCAGGTTGTTCAGCTGTCTTCATTTAGTTGATTGCCCTCAAGTGTCTGGTTTTCAGTTCCTTTGCGTCAGGTCAATCTGCTCTGCTTTGTCACTCTTTTGTTGCTCCCTGTGTTTTGGCATGTTTCAGTTTGCTTATCAAATGTTTTAGTTTCTGGGACCAAGCCTGGCTTCCTGCATATTGGGTCCTTCACCACCCGTTCCTGACAGTTGTTTGTCTTTACTTTTTTTTGTTGGGTTATTGTGTGTGTCTTTTTTTTCAACAACTTGCAACTTTTCAAGCATTTAGAAAGTTTCCAGAAGTTTCAGAAAATAAGTCAGCCATACCTTTGAAGATTACAAACCATTGAAGGACCATCATGTTTTTAGAAAGGCTAATGTTGTTTGCTTGTTTTTCCGTGCCACCGGCACAAAAAGTGATGGACGTTCATGTTGGCCGCACGGATTTAAAATTAAACCTAGAGTTGAAGTCTGCCACGCTCCTAGGTGTGTGAAATGTGTTGTCCAAATTTGATTCATCTCCGGAGGAGCGGTGAGCTGCAGAAACAGGAACTAATGGGTGGTTTAACCCTTGTGCTATCCTATGGGGTCCAGATGACCCCACCCTTCCATTGAGGTGTTCTCCCTACCATGACAAAGGTGGATAAAGGTGGAAAGATTTCATGTAATCCAGGGACACCAGTGAAGATCACAAATCATTGAAGAAAAAAGGTTCAGAGCGCTGTCTAGTGGGTCTAGATGACCCAACTCCCAATGTTAAAGTGCCTAGGATAGCACAAGGGTTAACCCTAACTGTAACGTGATCCTAACCTTAACCCTTCCTCTGGGTCAGTGCGGTCAGTCTTTTTCGTTTATAAAATTTAAACAAACATCCAACAATTTTTGAAGCAATACACTTCAGCTATTTAGATTCATGAAGTAAATTTGGCAAAAATCTAAAGTTCTTATTTGTGAGATATCAAAGAACTAAAGTGTTACAGGTAAAGATATTTTTCAACAAAAATAAATCTTTTGATAGAAACGTGAATTTTTACAGTGTGCTCTGGATTTAAAAACACACGTACATTTTATTGATTAATTTATTTACTTTAAATTGATCAAAAAATAAATAAACAGAAGTATAACAAGAAATAAATATGGGTGCAAAGTTTGAAAAGGGCTTTAGATGAAGTTTAACAACTTATCTATTCCAAGCCCTTTTTCAAGTTCAGTCCAAACTTAAATTTACACAAACAGTATTTGTAAAGAGTTACAAGAAATAAAAACTGAAAACAATCAATTATGGTCCAAAGAAAGAACAATAGTTTATTTGATAAAAAGTATGAATCAACAAACCTCATTGAGTCTCTTTTATCTATATATTGCATCCCCTTTTCTAACTGCTTTACATTTTTCAATGACTTTTTTTAATGTCGGAACTCATTTTGTAGAAAACAGTGAAAAAATGTTAGCGAAGAAATGCTGTCACTGTATCCACAAATATCAGGCACGTTTGGAATGGAAATGAAAACAACGATTGAGGAAGTTTTCACTGAGTCGACTGGCTGTCTGGTTTCAAACAGGAGCCTTGGGAATTCCAAAGTGTTGTTGTTTTTGTTGGAGGACGGAGTCAGAGAGTTTTCCCCCCCAAGCTCCTGTACCTCCCGTCTTATGTTTTTGTATCTCCACACAGACAGGATGCAGTGGACGGTTTTTGATCACCACATTACACTTCTTGAACACAAAAGTGCACGAATAAAATGTTTGTACAGATACGCAAACCAGCAACCTTAACAGAGAGCTTAACATCTTAACAGAGAGGACTTTGTGAGGAAACACCTCCATTCATTTTATCTGACAAACACATATGCTTTATATATTTTTGATTGTCATGGCATTTTTCAGTTTAAGCAAACATTTTGTCTGTGTTGCCAGGGACTGATGCAGAGACAGGAGGCAGAGCTGGAAGTAGCAGAGATGAAGATGCTGAGAGTCCCACTCTGATCATCTTTTGATCTATTATAATCTCATGAGTGTTCCAAGTGGTCTTTTAATCGTGATGATGCCATTTCAGTCAAAATCCAAGAACCTGTGTTGTTTTCCCGGACACAGTTTCTGCAGAGCAGCAGAAGTTCATTAAAAATTCACCTCTGAGTTATGGGAGGGACAACTGGTGTAAAGTAAGCCCACCCACACTACTCGTCATCCACCTGTTTACTCTGATTTTATTCAGTTTTACTTTTAAATCTGTACAGTTTCCTTGAGTTTTTTCAAAAGCGCTTTTAAATAAAATGCATTATTACTATTATTATTAATACTCTCGCTCCTGCTATCTTACAGCCCCTCAAAACCCTAACCTTACATTGCCGGTGCAACAGAAATGGTGAGGAATATCAGAGCTGTACAGTTTAGATCCAGATTCCAGCTGAGACGAGGAAAACCAAAACATTTGTGGATTTATTTGTCTGTAGGTGGATGCATCAGAATGGAGCGGAGCAGGGAAGCTTGTGGCCCCACTCAATATATTTTCAACATCACAAATACGATCTTTTGCCAACAGCATTTTTTGTTTGTCTGTCCTGATTCACAATGATTTGAAAAAAGAAATAGTAAGAAATGCAATTTTCAGCTTAGATTTCTTTATAAATGTCCTCCGTCAGAAAACTTTAAAAACACCCTTTTCATTGGAGTGGGTCTTTAGGGAAAAATCATAATCAGGATAACATGACGTATTTGTGTTAAGGTTTTTTTTTATATAAAATATATAGAATTCTAGTGACCGAGCTAACGAGATCAAATGTAAAAAGAAGAAAAGGAGAACCAAATTACCATTGTAGAGGAATGTTTAACGCAAAGAACATTTTGAAATATACCATTTTCAAAGGCAATGTCAAAGTTTGTTTTATAATGTTTACTTTTACTCCCTGTAAAAAAAAACTTTCAATTTCTGTTTTAAAAAAATGTTATCATCAGTGTCCTGCACTGAAACAAAGACAAAGCGACTAGAAATGAAGGATTTTTCCTCCAAAGTTGTGCCTGGGCTGCAGAAGATTAAGAGGAGTTGGAACTTTGGCTCTTTACTGTGTCACTTTGAGTCAGTTTGCCCAGGTCTGGACGGCGTGTCAGTCAGTATGCTGTGTGACAGGCCATGCTTGGTGGATCTGAAACCTTCGGGCTGACGGCCGTCGGGCACGGCTCAGCCTCCAGTGCTCCACCTGACCGATTGATGTGAGCGTGTTTGAAGTCCTCTCGGGGAGAATGAGCTCCTTTCATTGTGGCTGCAGCCGCTGCACTCCTGGCAGCCCCACCTCTCCCTGCTATCCCTTCACTCTGTTAACAGCTGAAATGCTACACTGCTCAGAGCTCACAGTGAGATGAGAGTGATGGGGAAAGACAGTAATATTATCAGAATATTTTCTGAGCTTTGGGTTTCCCACTTTTGGGTCTGGGTTAGTTGCTCTAACTAAAATATTCTGTGTTTTGGTGCCTGTCAAAATAAAAGCATTTGTGTCTGAGTTACTGTCAGTTGCTCCAATGTCAGTTTTTACTTGTTTACTGTGGTGATGGAGAGGCTGACAGATGAGGTTAGACAAGAGTCTCTGTGGACCATGATGTTTGCAGATGACATTGTGATCTGTAGTGAGAGCAAGGTGCAGGTGGAGTAACATCTAGAGAGGTGGGGGTTTGCTCTGAAAAGGACAGGACTGAAAAACAGCTGCAGTAAGACAGAGTATCTGTGTGTGGATGACAGGATGAAGTGGAATGGTGAGGTTACAGGGAGCAGAGGTGGAGAAGATGGAGGACTTTAAGTTCTTTGGATCAATAGTCCATGTGAGGAAACTGGATTTTCTAGAAAGGACTGTATTAATAAAAAATATTAGGTTGGTTCGTTCCCCTTCAGTTTCCAGCACACAGAAATGATGAATAATGACTCAGAGACAGTTACTTAGCTTTTGTGGAGGTTTTACTTCGCCCAAACACGAAGGGGGCAGACAGATGAACATGGTACATTCAAAGTCAGAACCAACGAGCTCAGGGATGGGCTTTGGTATAAAAACCCTGCATTTGCATATTCAGAAGATCGTCCGATGGACCTCGTGTGAAAATCACGCCCACAGGTTACTGCTGGAGGGAAGCTCCAAGGCTAAAGTGAAGATAATTCTGAGGCCTGCTCAGCAGATCACACATGCACAGAAAAGAGGGAGTATGAGAAGAAACTGTTAGAACAATAGTTTGGCTGTGCTTTCTTCAAATGTAATATAAATTTGAGATGACAATACATGCTCAGTGAATTAAGTTTAAACCATTAGTGTAATAAAAGTTAAAGGCAGTTTCTAACTATTCTTCACAGTCCAGAACAACATAGAGCGTGGGAAAAGGTGGAGATGCGTGTACAAGAAGGTTTGAACAGGTGGAGGGCGGTTTCAGAATGAAAGGAAAGGTGTGGAGGACTGTGGTGAGAGCAGCCAGGTTGTTGGTTAAGAGACTGATGCAGAGACAGGAGGCAGAGCTGGTTCTCTTTGAGGGAGACCAGGATGGATCAGGAATGAATCCATCAGAGGAACAGATCATGGTAGATGTTCTGAAGATAAAATCAGATGGAGATGATTTTAAAGGAGGAACATTGATGATGTTGGTAAAAAGAATTCTGAAGTTGGAGCTACCAGGACAGATTTTCATGAACCAAAAATATGTTCTTGGATGCGGAAAAGGATGGCATGAGGGTGGTTGGTGTGGGTCAGGAGGATCAAGAGGAGCGGGTTAGATGGATGTGGATTACTTGGAGCGGCCACCAGTGTGTGAATGTGTGTGTGACTGGGTGTGTGACTGTAAAAGCGCTTTGTCCTTGTAGGTAGAAAAGTGCTGTACAAGTATACGCCGTTTACCATTTACTCACTGTGGCGCCCCCTCAAGGGAGCATCTGAACAACAAAGAAGATTTTATCATCTTGATAGCCAGCAAAAACAATAAAACATTAAACTACACAAAAATCCTCAACAACAAAAGTAAAAAGAACGTTGTTAACAGTGGAAAAAGCAGTGGGAATAGATGACTTCCTGAACTGTTGGTTCTGTTTTAGCAGACTGTACATAAAGATGTATGGCAGCAAGGTGGGCCATCATCAGCATTAAATGATCAATAGGTTTAGTTATGTTGGTCATGAAGGTTATCCACTGTGGCAGCATGACTCCACAGTATCTACTACACAACAAATTATATTTAGTCATCTAAAATTGGTAGTTTGTGTTTGACTAAAAGTTTTTGTTCAATCTTCTCAGTTCAGATTAATTAGGATTTCCTGAAGCATTCTTGAATTCATACTGATAAACATGTGTGTACAACATTGCAGGACTGCAAAGAACCCAGTCGGGATTAATAAGTATCGTATGAATATGCGTTCCTGTTACTTTCCTTCTTGGAAATGCAATTTTACGTAAAATGTATTAGGAACTCCTTACAGTCACTTTGCAACCCCAAAGCTACTGCAGAGAAAAAATCCTGGAGCCGCCCATGGTCACACTCTAAAACTCTTGTTCCCAAGATGCTTTGCACAAACATCACAAATATCTGTAAAAGGAATTCACTCACACAAATCACACAGTATAGTGGGACTGAAAATGATACGTACAATGAACATTAAGCCTTTTAAAGACCAAATTCTTTGCCAAATGAAATAATTTTTCATTTATAGTATTTAGGTCAGTTGAAAATCTGCAGATAGAAACACTGCAGACTGACCCAGTTTGTAAACCATAAAATAATAATAATAATAATCCAGCTTTGTTTTATAGAAACATAAAACAAGAACATTTAGGATTCTTTATTTCAGATATAAATATATCTTCCTCTTCATCGTTAGTATGATTTACAAATAATTCAATATGTTAACAAGTCAAAACTTTTAATTATCACAGATAAATATTAAAAAAAAAAACGTTTCAAAGAAATGTAACTGAATATCAAAGATTGAAATCAAAGAAAAATCCATTTGAACAAAATTCAAATTCAAACTAAAAATGAATTAACAAATATTAATGCTTTTTTGAAGAATATTGATGAAGTCATCTCAACTTCCTTTCTTTCTCTTATGAGTCACTTAACCCTTGTGCTATCTTAGATGACCCCACCCTTCCATTGACGTGTTCTCCCTACCATGACAAAGGTGGATAAAGGTGGAAAGATTTCATGTAATCCATGGACACCAGTGAAGATCACAAATCCTTGAAGAAAAAAGGTTCAGAGCACTGTCTAGTGGGTCTAGATGACCCACTACCAATGTTAAAGTGCCTAGGATAGCACAGGGGTTAATAAAATCAAGAAGCTCATTGTGTTAATTTTGCATCATCTTTCTCTCCAAACGACGAGAATAATTAAGTATGAAGAATGAAGCTAAAGTGATAATTAGCCAAATGATTAATTTTGGGAGATACACACATCTAAAAAATATCAATTAAAGTTATGGACGAGTCAAGAACAGAAGACTGGAACGGGTTTAATAAAACTATAGCAATATTCAACCTGTATCAACCTGTACAATTTTAAAACACGACAGAGCAAGAATAATATGGAGGCAGAGACAGTTTTTTGAAACCAGACCTGTACCGTCATCCTGGCAAAGAGAAGAACTGAACACAAAACCCGTCTCTAACATTACAATTATAGCAACCAAACACCAGTGAGATAAGCTAAAACATGTTTTAAACTATTCAGAGAAAGCTAAAAATGCAGTTTAGATACACATGTCTGAAGGGTTTTTCTCAAGCCTGAAGAGTTTACAAAAACTTTTAAATTCAAACGTCTATCCAACAATTCTGCTGTTTCGCCACTGCAAAGTGCAAACTAACCAGTGTTTGATTTGAAGTACAATTTATCACCAGTTAGTTATGCTAATAATGTGTATTTTCTTCCATGAAGAGCCATCACTCCTGCATAGTTACTTTTGACACACTTTATGACATTGTATGTATCCACATGAATGGATTTGCTCCTATGAAGCCACATGTGTCATGTGAATGTGGAGCTGTGCAGTCTGTATCAGAGAGATCTGCTGCTGACAGACAAAGCCAAGGTCAGTTCCTGACCCTCTCACCACGCTTTGTCTGTGAGGTCTGAGGAATGTGCAAGAATGTGGACTTGGACAGGTGTTTAGGTCCACCTCAAACGCAGACTCCCAGACACAACCCTGAAACCCACCCCCACATTTCTGGGTTTCTGCAGACTGTTCTTTAGATCACTTTAATGGTTCTCCTCCAGTCGAGGACTGAAGAATGATGTTGAAGATTGATTGAAAGAAAAGGTAGACTTAACACCAACACAAGCGTTCAGGCAGTCGTGCTGGCAAAGTGTTGCAGTTTTCTCTGAGCATTTTAGTAGTTGGGAAGAAGAACCAATAAGACTGAAATGTGGGAGACATTCACATCTTGCAGCAGTTGGACTGTTGAGTCATTTCAGGAGAAAATAAATGTCCCTTTTTCGCTCCACAGGTTCATCTAATCTGCCTCAGCAGTAAATTAGACAGGTATCCTCCTAGTTTACCTGGGGAAATAACCTGCCTCGAGAAGACCCGGGTGAAACCACGACAACCCAGCCATCAGCCATCCTCATTCCCCATCCTCCCACCACCCTTTTCTCTCCATTCAGATTGTTATCGTCGGTTGGATTATTGCTTCCTGGACAGACCTGGAGCTGTCTCAGCCGTCAGTTTTATGTTTCTCGTGTTTCTTTAAAAAAAAAAAAAACCTGAGGCCAAGCAGTTACTATCCCCAAGTAATGCACTCCAAATACAAACCAAGAATATTTATTAAAGGAATTTGAGTGATAAATGTCGATAAAATATTAGAGTGACGAAGTTAAAATAGCTCGGTTTCAGGTTTACTAAAGCAAAACATCAGCAATGATTCACCTATACAGGCTGCAGCTGTCATTACTTTAATACATGCTTCCATAAGCTTTGGACAGTAATTATTTAGGTCGCTTCAGAGGACCTTTAGGTTAAAGACCCAGTACAATGAAGATTGTGTTTTTAATGTGTTCTTGTGAAATTTTTCTCATTATACACATACACACAAAAAAACTGGGATTAAAATCACGTTTCCCTGTATTTCTTTACTCAACTTATTGTGAATCAATCTTGATAGTTTTGTCTTGATTTATGCTGCAGTGCTCTGACAAGTGATGTCCCAAATGAAAACCAAAACTTTTCTTGATCCCATCCTTACCTCACCTTTCAAGTCAGTTTTCACATCCTGTGAGGAAGAGTTACTGAACATCTTGAACTTCTCTTTTCAGACTGGAGTCTTCCCTGCATCCCTAAAGACTGCCATGGTGAGATCCATTCTGAAGAAGAGAGGCTTAGATGTCTCCAATCTAAACAACTGTGGCTGCAGGCATCATTTTTAAGTAACATTTGAGAAAAGCTTGTTTTTACCCAACTGAAGGATTTTATTAATAAAAATAACATTTTAGAAAAGTTTGAGTCTGGTTTCAGACCTCACCACTCAACAGAGATAGCACTTGTCATGGTCTTAAATGATCTCAGGTCCAATGCTGACATGAAGAAAGTGTCTTACTGGACCTGAGTGCAGCCTTTGACACAGCTGACCACTCTATCCTTTTAAACAGACTTCACGACAGGGTTGGAACTACTGGGACAGCTATTAATTAGTTTAAATCCTACCTCACAGATGGAGATTTTATTGCTAATTTAGATACTTGTTCTTCTGGAAGGATTAAACTGACATGCGGGGCGCATCAAAGCTCCATCCTGGGTCCCACACTTTTTAACCTTTTCATGCTTCTGCTTGGTGATCATCAGGAGACACGACATTAACTTTCATAGCTGATGACACTCAACTGCATGTGCCTGTGTCTCCTGATGACACAGAACCCATGGAAAGCCCTTTAAACTGTATTTTAGATATGAAAATCTGGACGGGAGAGAACTTTTTGCAGCCCAACCAAGACAAAATGAAGTCTTGGTTATCGATTCTGAAGCCGAGAGAGAAGAGGTCAAATTTTATCTGTCAACCAACTTTATGACTATACTGTATGTGATACAGTAAGGAACCTCTAGATGCAGATCTGAGCTTTGACCAACATGTGAATCAAGTAACTAAAACTGCATTTTACCATCTGGAGGAATGTCATCCGAGTGAGACCCTTTCTCTCTAGAGCCAGAGCTGAGATTTTAATTCATGCTTTTATCACATCAAGAACAGATCACTGTAATGCTCTCCTTTCTGGTGTAAAGAAAACCACTCTCAATCGCGTGCAGCTAGTCCAGAACTCTGCTGCACGCCTTTTAACGAGAACCAGGAAGAGGGAGCACATTACACCAATCTTAAAATCTCTGCACTGGCTCCCTGTCAGCTTCAGGATTGATTTCAAGATTCTTCTAATAGTTTATAAGAGTGTTCATGGTCTTGGCCCTTCTTTCATATCAGACTTGCTTTTAGCTTATGAACCTCCCAGAGCCCTTAGGTCCTCTGGCGCAGGCCTGGTGAAAGTCCCGTGGGTCAGGACAAAAATCCACGGCGAGGCCTCGTCGGGCCTCGTCTGTGGAACAGTCTGCCTGAGGATGTGAGGACATCATCCACTGTCCAGGTTTTAAAAAAGAAATTAAGGACACCTCTGCTTAATTCAGCTTTTAATTAAATCTCACATGTGGGATCTAGTATTTTACTCTTGTGTTTTGTATTTTATCACATGTTTATTTGTTTAATGCTTTTTAGTCAAGTTGTACTTTTTTACGTCCTAACGTATTCTGATTTGTATTCTAGGTGTTTTAGACTTTTTATGCATTAACGTATCTTAACCTATATCTTTATATTTTATCTGTTTTTTTGTTTTCACTTCTACATTTCAGACTGTTCAAGAGTGTTTTCTCCCCCTTGGCTGGGGTGTTTGTGTGTTCAGGCCCCCAGTTTTGGCCCTGCTTGTCCTCTGGCCTCTCTTGTTCTGGGTCCTCTGAGCTGCCTGGCCCGGTGTGCCCACGTCAGGCGCATTGAACCCGGGGGTTGGGGGTCTTTGGAGCGGGAGGTGCTGAGGATGAGTTGTGCTCGTGCTGCATAGATGCTGACACCTCGGCCAACAGGAGGACAGGGCGGACGGCGCCTTCTGGATTCTCTCTCCTTTAGCTTTTTATAATCATTTCACACTATTAAAATTTAGGTTGGAGGTGTGAAGGGCTGTAAGCTAGCGGGAGAGCGTGTAAACGGAGAAGCTCTTAGCAACGGGCAGGAAAAGTGCAGCAGGGTTACTCCACGCCAACGGCCACATCATTTGTCTACAAGTGGATGCATCAGAATGGAGCGCAGCAGGGAGCTTGTGGTCTGCTGAGTGTAGTTTGTACGTAGCAACTACAAGATTTTTCCAAATGTGTGTTTTCATCTGCTCTAATTTTATTGTCTGCTTGATTATAAATGTCCTTCATCATGAGAAAAATATGCAAGAAATATGCAAACATATACAAGAATATGCTCAAAACACCAAGAACACCTTTCTCATCTGAGTAGTTCTTTAAAGTAAACTCATTGGTTGTTGGGTAACAATTTGTTTAGCATAAATCTAAACACTAGATTCACTGCAAAACACGATTTCTTCATTACTTTGAATAATATCAGACTGAAATGTTTTAGAAAGAGGCTTTGAACTGTGGAAACCACAGCCTTAAAGCTTTACATTCCTACCGTACAAGAACCAACAGAATCACACGTGTGTGTGTGTGTATGTGTGTGTGTGTGTGTGTGTGTGTGTGTGTGTGTATTGGAATGAAACATTTTCTGACGCTTTCCATAATTCTAACAGGAGGAATAAGTTACTGGTACTTTTACTTCAGGAACAAAGGCTGTCTGACTCTTCCTCCAGTCTCACTGTTCTCTTGTCGTACTGACAGAGACAGTCACTCAAGTTATTGCCTTAAAGCATCCTTTGAATATTTTTTTGCATCATAAGTTTATTCTTCACATATTATTCAAATGTGACGCGTCTACATCTGTGGCTCGTTCCTTCGCCGCGCCGTAATGCGGTGCAGCAGTGGCGAGCCCCTCCATTTCTATCATTGGATCACTTAAGGGGAATACAGTACCAATCAGACCCCCTTGACACCCACTTCGACGCTCACTGTACACTAAGACTTCTGTGTCCTCTGATTAGATTTGACCCTCAAATTGGATCATTCCCTGAAACAAACACCCTTTTATACACTTGAACAAGCACACAAACACACATAATCTGGACACTAAAGCCCTACTTAGTTGATTGTTTGCGCAGGGACTCTTATTCTCAGTAAAAGCTGCTAATAGGAGCAAATTACTGCCAACAACTTAGAAATATCAAGTGCCTAACTGCCTCACTGTAATACAGTTAACTGTTGACCAATCCAATTATGGTCCTGGAAGGGGCTCAGTGGAGCCTAAATGGGATGGAGAAAGAGGTGCATCGGCCTCGGGGGACAGGAGAGTAGAAGGTACCTGGCTGCTGGGCTGCTAACTGTCACTGTTTAGCTGTAATTGCGTTTGGAGTGAACGGCGGTGTAGAGTTGCCACTGCCATCCAGACTTTAAGTAGGGGATGTGATCTGATCATTGTGAGCAAACAGCGGCGAGTCTCTTATTCCCACATTATCAAATAATTAGTCCATTTTTCTCATTTGAACCTGTTAAGATATTTTGGATTTCCCCCCAGCTGCAGAAGACATTTCATTTATTGTAAATTCTGCACTATAGGGTGCACTGAATTATAATGTGCATTGTGCACCATCAAAGTACGGGCTGTTTTCAAACTCAAGTTTTATGTGCAGTAACTCTAGAACTTGTGACACACTACACGCAAGCCATGTCAGAAGCATTAGCCGTGTTAGAGTATTTGCAATACCTGTTACTCCCAACCTTGTTTTAAAGCAACATTACTGTGACTATGCTAACTCCCAACCTTGTTGGTAACACACACAAAAAAACACAGTCTGACACGCTACATGCTAGCTTATGGTCACATATCTCAAAATTTCACAGCGCGGTAACCTAAATGCAAATTTTTCAGCAAATGCGGCAGTCGCATTTTTACACGCGGTGTGGGGACTTCTGATGTTTTAAGAAAATGTTCAAATTAAACCCTGACGGCACAATTCTTTGACATTGGCCCAGGCACGTTTGGTGGTCGTGTCATTGCAGTCCAATGACTGGCGAGTGGCAATGGCTTGCTTTTTATATACCCCTGGTTCCATGTAGTCTTCCGGTGTCTACGTTTTATGACCACGCCAAAGATTTTCAAAAGAATTGGGCGACAGCGGCTAATCTTGAACATTCTGCCGATCATCGTGCGGTGGCAGTTTTATATGTGACCGTAGCATTAGTCTGGTTAGCCTGTTTACAATAAAACCTAACCTGTTTCCAACTCATAAAGAAAAAAAAAAACAGATTGACATTTAAACTGAGCGCCTTATAGCTCTCAGATTTACTTCAAAATTAGTTAAAAAAAAACTGAATTAATAGGTCTCTCCAGATTATGAGGTGTACTGTCATTTTTTAAAAACAAATTATGGCTATTAAGTGCGCGGAAAATGTTTTAAGCGACCGATGTGTTTTTAATGTATTGTTTTGTGTTTTGTGAGGTCCCACTTGTCGTGGTATGAGTTTGTTTTACTTTCAGATCCTCTACATGTTTGTTTTTGTTCTGCTTTGTGAGACACTTTACGCTTGCCGAGACCCAGGGGGGTCAGCAAGAACACAGCTTTCAGTTCACCGGGTCAACTTTGTTCGACGTCTGATAACATTGGAACCGTTTCTCAAATCCGGCCCGTTAATCAAACTTAATGCAAGTTTGATGCAGTCGTATTTCTCCCCCTATCTCCACTTGATTTACCCTCCATTACCTCCAACTCGTTTCCTCATTCCATGTCCCTGTCCTCCCTTCTTAACTTCACCCCCGCCCTTGGTCTTCTGTCTCCCCATGGTGCTCTGTTCGACTGGCTCCATTACTCTGGCCCCCTGCTCCTCCCCGGCCCCTCTTCCCTTAGGCATCCAAACCTTATTTGCACAGATATGTTTAGCCAGCACAGGAAGCAACCCATGCCCTTAACAAAATTACCGTTCCAGCCAGCGAATGAGCCGCGGGGCTGGTCTGTGGGGACCAATGACAGAGGGCCTCCACTCTACCCACTTCCCTCTCGGAAAGGAATTCTAACCTCAGAATCCTGACATTTATTGTATTTTCTCTGTATGTGGTGCAACTTTGGGCCAACTAGGACCTCTCCTCTTAGACAGTAACTAATGTGATCCATTGCAACCTTTATATGACGTGCAGCCTTCAATGATGTAAATGATAAGTGGAGTAATGATCCTGAAAGAAATGCACTGAGTGCTGCGTTAACAGACCCAGGGTGCATGGCCACGCGCTGATCACTATCTCTGCGGCGCCTCTGTAATTTAGCCCTAAAGTTTGCTCTACTAATGGGACGATGCTCTTCCTCTTCCTCCAACATCCTTTAACTCTCACCATCCCTGCATTCCTTTTTGAGTCACTTGAAACTTTGTTTTCCTTCAAAATCTTTCAGAGACTTGAAAGCTTACATGAATCGACTAAAAATCATCATAAACTTCCAAGCAAGTTGTCAAATTCATAGCTATGACAATATTAAGTACTTTTTTCTGACCCATTTACAAACATGTCTTGTAGCAAACATATACATCAATGGTCTTCAACCTTTTTCCGGTGTTTGAGACAATATTTTCCCGGACTGGTCTGTACGAGTCTAAAATGGGCGTCAAATAATTTTTTTTTTTCATTTAAGCCTCCAGTTTCCCTCAACTTTTAAGGGTAGAGTTTATCTTCATTCTCTGTGAAATATCTGCAGATGCTTTATACTTTTTTTTGTAAACTACATTTCATGTAGGAACCATTTTACCCTTAACCCGTCAAGGCAGAAGCTAAAAAATCCGACAACGCTTTTAGCCTTGTCAGACTTTTAACCCTTATGCTATCCTAGGCACTTTGACATTAGGAGTGGGGTCATCTAGACCCACTAGACAGTGCTCTGAACCTTTTGTCTTCAATGATTTGTGATCTTCACTGGTGTCCATGGATTACATGAAATCTTTCCACCTTTATCCACCTTTGTCATGGTAGGGAGAACACGTCAATGTAAGGGGGGGGGTCATCTAAGATAGCACAAGGGTTAAGGTGGAATGGATAGATAGAAAATATATTTAAAAATATATAAAATTAGTATTTTCTATATATAATAATCAACATAAATCCATCATTTGAGAAACTTTATATAAGCAGCATCCAAGTAACATTGGACAGACAGTTGCTGAAAATTGTTGCATATTTTGAGGTAAGTTTCCTGGTTTTTGTCAGTGGTATGCAGTTATTTTTTTAAGTCACAGACTCTTCTGTCTCCTCTCTGGATCAAAGAAACTTTCCAAATTCATTTGTGTTTTTGGTAACTTTGCTGCAGGGTTTCAATTTAGCGGTCGGTGCAGCCGCTTTTAGAAAGTAGCGGATGGACAAAGCGACTTGACATGCGTCAAGAGTGAGTCGTGGTGGAGGGAATCCAGTAGTTTTCTAAAATAAAACTTCCTTCAGAATCAGAATTAAACAGGAAGAAAAAAAGTTTTTTTCCCCTCTGCTGCCCGGTACCAAACTGTCCCTGGAGATGGGGGACCACTGATTTACAGCCTTAACTTTAAACGTCTTCTCATGTTTTTCATCTTTTCCCAAACACATTAGAAAGCCTGGCTTTGATTTTTGTTTGGTATTCCAGTGTCGTCTTGGAGGAACCACAAGGCCACTTGAACAACTCTGTCTCTCTTAAACACCCCCCCCCCCTCAAAAAACCTGTTTCAGTATGCATCAGGGACTCTGAAGGGTAGCCATGTGAGATATCTCTCCTCCCTCATTCCAATCAGCTCTCCCTCCATGCACTTTGCTCAGGTAATTAACTTCTACCTCCCATCTGGATCCTCTCTGTGCCCAGCCCCTGTCGGCTCCTTATCTGTGCTCCTTTCAGACTGTTAAAACTATCAACCCTCCCCCCCCACACCCCCGTCTAATTCCTCCAGCTGAAGGTAGGGAATAGGTAGAAACTAATCCAGACCTGCCCTCCACTTCCACCTCCCCCCCATCCTTCCCCCACCTGCTACATCAACTCACCATTTCCTCCACGCGTGACGTGAATCACTTTCTCTATTCACGTTTTGTCCATTTTTTTAAAAGACCACACTCTTTTCAAAGACTCATCTGTCTCGACTTCAGTTTGAATAGAGATTCAGGATTAATTGGACTAGTTATCCTGATCTGTGAAAGAGAAACTTGATCCCTGTTCGCTAGATCCTGATTAGGACTGCAGCGCACATGCACTCTGAGGGGGCAAGGTGTGCAAAGACTGACTAAATCTATGACTTTTGTAGGCAGCAGGGATTAAAGGGAAATTGTAATTGCTTTTCTCTCACTTTCCCAGTTCATTTGTATTGACAACTTGTTCCTCTTCTGTCAAGCAGCAGAGAGCAGAGAGGTCACAGCTCTGTGAATAGAGTTGAGATGCTGTTTGACAGAGACCGAACACGAATGAGGCGACAAAAAAAAGGGAAAACGCTATCATCCTTCCTCTTAATACATTAAAACCAAATTGTGATCTGAATTGAAACCTCTGAGAAAGGTGCTCCAGGTGGCCGATGTAAATGAAAAACACAAAGGTGTGATCTAATCACAGACATAATTACAATAGAGTTATAATGGGAGGGTGTTATCGTTGAATGTCAAAAGTATTAAGTGGGGAGGCATTAATGTCGATTTTATGCCGGTCTTTTTTCCCATCATTCCTGCTCTGTTTCTATCCGTCTCCATGCAGCAGCCCATGGTCCCTGGAGTGTGTGGTGCAGCATGCTGAGTTAGAGGTCAAATGTCAAGTGTTGTGTGTGTGGTGAAGATTTGTTCCAGATCGAGCACGGTTAAATGAGAAGAGACAAAGTACACGGTTAAAGACAAGCTGCACTCAAAGGCCACCGATGATTAAACTCAACTGGAACACGCAATGTATTTAGAGAAAAAAGTCTTTACCGTATAGATCCTTCATCTAGAATCAATGTCAAGAGATGTAGAAAGCTGATTTGTAAATTTAACTTCTAATAGAGTCGCAAGAAGCATGATCTACTTTCTTTGCAGGTTTGACATACGTTTTATTTTTACATAGACACACACTAATGCATTGTTATCATTTTGTATAGTCACAGCTGTCCTTTGGAAAGGGGCTGTTAAAAAGGGCAAATCTGTACGGGGCATGCAGGTGGCCCATACTACATTTTAAGACTGAAGTCCACTCTGTGAGCCCATATAGGGAGAAAAGGATGATGCACATTTTTTTCTATAGGTAAACTGTGAGTGACAGGTTGGAGCAAATACTTAAACTACATGGTAGGGTAAGACGCAGGCATGTTGTTACTGCTGTTTAAGGAATACGTGTGTACTCCTTGCGGTGCAGCCTGACCGTTACAATTTAGGAAATGAGACAATCAGAGTGTAGCTTGTGTGTTCATCCTACAGGTTCTTACGTATCACATGCACACTCCGTGCATGCAGCATGTGTGTGTTGTCAGTAAGAAGTCAGTGTGGACACCTCACTAATAATGAGATTACGGCGTTAGAGCACTGTACCACAGCTTAACCTGAAAATCACAACTGTGTATAACTTCCATTATCCATACAAATATTGTAAAATACATTTAAAACACATACAACAATGGTATATTCCATTTTTATGAGTTCCCTTGAGGTGACCTTTGGGACCGGAAGGGAACTGAAAGACACACCAGCTCCCCCTTTAAGATGCAGCCACTCCTTTCTACGATCGTCCACGGGCCCAGACAATCAAAAACCCCACGGCACCAGATCAAACTCTGCACGGATGATTATTCTAACAAAATTGAGTTAAATGTGTTTCCAATAACGTGCCGGACAATATGGCTCCCATATGCTTCCATCTAAAGCAATCAAGACTGAAGCTTATTTTAGGGATGCTGTCACAGAGACAGAACAGAAGCTGTCTTTGTCTGAAGTTAAGTCAGTTAAGAAAACATGTACATTTTTATAAATGCAGAGGATTAAAGAGGGACGCCCCCTTCCCACGATGAAACCTGTTCATTGTAAAGGTCTCCAGATCATCAAGTGTGATTGAAATATGTGTCCAAACAAACAAGTAAATTAGAATGAATGTTAAATCCATTCACATTTTAGTTTCCTGAAGTTCAGCCCACTGTCCCAAAGGGAACAGAATCCAAAGGGAACATTCTTAGAACATTCTAACACACTGTATGGTCACATGACTTTGCTAAATTCAAAGTGTTTCCACACATTGGACAGGAATGATGGACTGATCCGTTTTTGATGACATCACGTATGTGTAGTCTTCTGTGATGCACTTGGTCGTTTTTACCTTATAGCAAAATAAACCTACAAGGTCTCAGTCCAAATGGTATTTTCCAAGATTGATATAATCCATTTATATCATTTTAAAATGATTTTATAATGGGATATGTCATGACAATTCGATTAACAACTTGCCTCAGACAGATCAATCTGGTTGGATAAATGGATGAATCAATGAATCATTACACCCCTACAAAGTCTCGATTTTTTCACCGCCCAAAACAAGTTGGTGCCTGACAGACGCACCGCATCCAAGGCTCAAATCCAGCTGCAGGACCTCTGATTGCATCTGTACTTTGACTTAACATTGAAACTGGATGCTCCTGATGTGTAAATCATGTTTGGCGTGAACTTGGCTTTACAGTAGCTTTAGTGTACAGGAGACAAAAGTAGGGGGAATATTTTCTAGGTGTGCTTTACCTCAATCATCTCTATGGTTTACTTTGATAAGATGCCATTCGGTAGCTTGTGTTTAGGCCTGTAGGTCGCCTCAGAAATCCGTGCCATAGTCAACATGCAGCCACTACCGCTGAACACACGACCACTGCCACAGAATCTTACAGTCTGCAGATGAAGGGTCAGGATTCAACAGGAATGGGATGTTAGAGCACATGATTCTGACATAAACACTTTCCAATGTTCCGCCGCTCTTTTGTACTTCTGGTTGTCAGAAGAAGAAGACTTTAGTTAAACACATGTGGACATAATGCAGTGTCCCTTTGGGTCTTTTTCAGAGGCATCACTACATTAGGATAGACAGGTAGATGCAATGAGCAGGATGATAATGGCATTAGTACCTGCAAACCGAGCAGCTACGATCAGCCATCAATTCAAACTCATTTGGCTAGGATCAGTGCGATAACTGTCCATTTTAGGATGGAGCATCCACAATCTGGCAGAGTACAGTTTACGCATATTAGCATTGGTTCTTCAAAATGGTTTGAGAGGATCAATCAGATGGGATCGCCTCCCAAACCAGCTTTTCATTGACCATTTTTGGCTTTAGGCAACACAATGAGAAGTGACTGGCTGACTGGTTGTCATGCTGCTTTGTTCTCCAGATGAACTAAGGGTGTAGCTGTTTCACATAAACCACCGGTCCCTCAGTATCAACTAAAAATGTCATTGACAAGAAAAGGAAAGCAGAATGTCGCAGTTATGGTAAATTTGTGAAGCACAATCTCCTGCAATCTCCATTAAGAAGCAGTGAGCAGAGCGCCAGTCTGATAACCTGGCAGTCTGGAAGTCTGCACTATCTGCTAAAAGAAGACATCATTGGATTAAGGATGCGCTCCTGCAACCTCAAACATCAGATTTCTGACTGATACATGTCGTTATTAATTACTATGGGGGAAATTACAAAAGGTCAGATGGTTAAAAAAAGGATTACACCAGAACAAAAAGCCTGTTTGAAACGGAAACCATCATATTTTCTGATGAACAAATAATCAAATATTTGTGGAAAAGGATAAAAGCTAAAGTTTTGGGTATTTGCTAACATTTTACTGTTGTCGATGTCTCTCCTTACTGTCAAGTTTTGTTGTGTAGAAACAACTTGACAGTTGAAGGTTAACGTAAACCCCTTAAAAAGAAGATCTTTCCTAATTGAATTGGCTTAAACAGTGAGTGCTTTCGGTTGTTATCAAGAAATCTTAATGGTGCCAAGTTAAAGTAAAAAACAAACAAAAAAAAACTGTTGGTTTTGCAGATGTGTTTTACTTTTCCTAAAGAATAATTCATTTAAGAATTGTATTCAAATGTGTTTAAAAATGTTTTTTCAGGAACAATTACTGCAATAATTTGCTGTTTCATCTCAAACTTTATCATTGTGAACTGAAATGCTCTTCTTTGCCTTTAGTGCAACACAAAGATAATAATTAATTAAATGTATAAAAAGGATTTTTGCCCTATCAGTATTTTATAAGTACAAATTTGGGTCCTTGATTTAAAAGGTTTAAGCTTCCCTTTAGGGCTTTAAGGCTAGCCTTACCTGCTGCTTATTACCTAAGAGGTTTATCTCTCAGTAAGAAGGTATATTGACAGGTTAGCTAGCAAACATGGAGGATGCTGGCCCCAGAAGCCCGGAGCTTGAGACCTGTTTCTAATGTACCGTGACCCTAAAGTACAGATCATAGAAACACATCACTGTACATTGACTTATCCAAAAAGTAAAATAAGGTTCCAATAAAAGCAGATTCCATTATAAAAAAATTGAACAAAATAACAAGGAAACATTTTGGAAAATGAGCCTGTGATTTTTAAAGAAGAGGAAAAGAAGTATGATGTTCTACCTGAATTGTTGTAAAGAGTTATCAATTACTGAGCTTTAGCAGTTCTGTGGTCAGAAGCTTAAAGAATCATCTTCTATCTGTAGATATTGCCACGACAAATCAGTGATGTCCCTTAATACCTACCTTTTCCAGCAATTTGAAAATTGCTTTTGTTTTTTAAAATGTTTTTTTTTTGTTTATGTTTCTGCAAATTTAATTTTCCTTTCTAAAAATGTAGGCCTAATGGTGTAACGTTTTATGTTTTATGTTAATGTGTTTCTGCATTGTTAGTGTGATTTGCACTTCAGGGCCACCGTACTTAAGCTATCTGAAGTTTTCTTCCATCATTAAATGTGGGGCTTATGTTCAAAAAATAACCCACGATAGGTGAACTCCGCAAAGCACAGCTGTTTTAAGGCTGTGGAACTCCTCTCTACACACTTGATCCCCTTTTCTCAGACAAGCATGAACATTTTCACACTTTAAACTCTCAAAGTTCATAAAGAAATAGGTTCAGTCTCAGAATGAAAACAAATATTTGATCACGATCAAAGATTCATGTAGATTTGACAAACTGAACGAATTCTTTACAGGAGGATTGTGTTTACTTAGAGGATGTTGACAAGGTCAACAGCCTATCAGGATGCAGAAAACAGGGCGCTGTTAAAAAGAAAAAAGTATTCAAAATTGCTCTAAAAAATCCTGCGAAACAGCAAAAGGCGAGCCGCGATATAGCAAGGGAACACAGTAATTTGAAATAGCATATTTGCTTGTTTAAAACGTTTTTTTTCAAATCAAACAGTAATCAGATAATCTTTATTTTCTCGTGTGGCTCCAACTTACTGCATCAGTTCTGTCAGAGATGACAGAAAACCAATAAACCGCAGATGGAGTCCAGTCAAAGAGACAAAGTCAAGAACCTTGACAGCAGACAGTCTTCTGAATAGAGGTGCGCTTCTGAATAGGGGGACTGTTGCTCGGTGGGTTGAGCAGCCGTCTGCCAATCGGTTGGTCGAGGGTTCAGATCAAATCCCTTGAGCAAGACACTTAACCCCACCTCGCCTTGAATTGTAAGAAACCTGTATGGCACTCTGGGTAAAAGCACCTACTTAATGCCGATTTGTTTTCTATTCCCTGTAATTCAGCACCTAAAACTGTGCTTATTAGTCCGAGTGAAATACTGTACCGCTGCAGTAAAAGCTAATCCCGCTGCGTTATTTCAAAGGGAAGCACGACAGCTTGAATGAAGTTATTTGAATTGATGCAGCGAGAAAGCAGAGGCATTAACACAGTGAAAGTGGTGCAGTTCATTTGTCAGCAGATGGATTGAAGCCATTGAGAGCGAAAGCTTTTAATTTGTCTCCAGTGTGGTAATCAGGTTTCAATGTGTTGTGTTTGCTAAGGAGAATAGGGAGTGTAATGAAGTTAGTCATCTTTCTGTGTGTGTGTGTTTAAACAGGGGTTAGAGGGCTGAGCAGAGGTGGAGGTTAAGGATGCAACGTCTACATTTTTCAATGACCCTCCCTGCCTCTTACTCTCTAATTCATAATTTAATGTTGTTTATTGTGGTATCACTGTGCTTTTATACATTAGTTGAGTGGTCCTAACACATTACTGTAATGGGGATAGAAGACACAAAAAACAACAACACATTGAAACCTGAGATACCACTAGGTTTTTGATCCACTTGGTCTATCAGCTTCATCTTATTAGTGAGTCTGTTTATCCTACACAAAATATTTTCTTTCTGTCTGGCTGCTTCTCTTTTGCTTCCTCATCTTCGTTTTCTTCCTTCTGAACTGGGCTGATGTCAGGACACACGCACAAAGGACACGAGAAAGAGCAGGAAATCATGGACACAGTAGAACACATGAACATAAGAGGAGTTTGTATTTGATATGGCACAGGGAAGAACTAAAAGATTTAATTGAATATAACCTAAAGGGACAAATACAGGTGATGCCTGTCAGGATAGTGACAGGATGATCTTTTGGTCGCGTGTTCTCAGTTTGCACATTCGTGTTTGTGGATCCTCGTTAAAAGCTAATGTGCTGCATCGTAAGTGCTTCTGTTTCTTTGTGCACGCTTAAGCTTAACATATATGTGTGTGTGTGTGTGTGTTTGTATATTTGGAAGTAGGCACAGTAGCCACATGACGACCTTTGCGTGACCCCTGAGAAGTGTGTAGGCGCCGAGTTCAGTCTGACTCTTGTCACATGATCCTCTGCTGCCCTCCTTCTCAATTCACAATGGAGTATTAATCTGAGCAGCGCACATGCACATGGCACGCACGTCAGACGAAAACAGTCATGCTCTGCAAAAAGAAGGAAAAAAGAAGGAACACAAATGATTTCTTTGTCTAAAGTTGTCTGAACATTTTGCAGTTAACAAGCATTACTCAATTTTACATGCGGGTCTTTTTTTAGTTCATGTTAATTTTCAAAAGTCAATTTTAGAGAATATTTTCAATATTAATGCTTTTTTCCTCTCAACGGGTCTCCACTTTTTCTAACTTTAACCATCTCAGCCTCTGTCTGGTTGGAACGTACACGTTGGTAAATCTGCTTCCTCTTACCTCTCCGTTGCTCCCACGGTTGGGGTGCAGGGCCTCCAGTATCCCAGCATCCCCGGTGTGTGGGCCGACTCCAGCTGGCCTTCCTGTCATAGAAATTTGCGGAACCATGTTCCCCTCACACAGACGCGTGCACTGGAACACTGCAGGCTTAGGAGAACTTGCGTGTGATGTATACTTTGTGTGACGGTGGTGCTCACGCAACATAGAGCTCACCCAAAGAAGGCAATAGTTGCATAAAAGTAGAATGTAGGTTTAATGTGTGAATCAAAAAGACTCAGAAAAAGTTAAAGATGTGAAGCCATGGCTGAGATGCTTAAAGTAAATGAACGTATGAGAGGGACAAAGAGTTGGAAAACAGTGAAATAGTTATATTTAAACTTAAACTGAAATGCAGATTCTGCAAAACTGATGTAGCATATGAAGTAAATAACAGAAACATGCAAACCAATCCAAAAGAAGTTAAGCATGTATTGCAGTTGACAAGATTTTGTGATGATAAACAGTAAACTGGCTTATTTTAAAGTGATCTATTCACAGATTCCTCCCTTTCTAACCATAAAAGAATGCAGTGTTGAAATTTTACCAAACAGAAAAGAGTCTGTTCCAGAGGCAGTGTCTGGAGCAAGTAGATGATTGTAGATTATCAAAAAAATACAAATCAATAACTTGTAGGTAAAACATGATCATTCAGTTTAGGAAAATCTAGAAGACTAAGAGACATACTCCAATGAAAATCGTGTTTTTGGTGTTTAACATGTTCTCTTAGCTTTTCTCTCATGACGGTGGACTTGTATAAAAGAATTTAAGATCAAAACTGCGTTTCTGAGTATTTCCAACACGCTGTTTGTAAAAGCTTGGGTTCGTCACACAGCAACTGCGAAGGACAGGCCAAAGTCTCCTTATCTGTCTCAATTCTGATGCATCCAGTTGCAAGCAAAAAGGCCCATTTAAGTCTTCCTTTTGCTTTTCTGAGCTGGCATTTGGCTCAAAACTGTACAGATGGATAGCTCCAAAAGTGCTCGCTAAATTCGCTGCATAGTTAATGTTACCTTGGGGTTGTGAGGGGCTGTAAGCTAACGGGAATGAATGTAAACAAAGAATATATAGAAAGTCAACACAGGGGTGAAATTCTGAGGAGCCTCTGCTGCCCAGACAGAAAATATTTAAAAAAAAAATGTTGTTGTTTTTTCGCTAATAGTGGCAGGATCATAATTAAAAGAAAAAAGATACAAAAATTGATGGAGTGGGACTTTAAAGCCCCTCATACCTTTTTTTTGGCTCAATTTGACTTCACATTTTTCACACTTTTGTTTGTAATTTTACCCAAAACAAGCACGTACCAAAACCCGACCTCTGACCACATCGACCAGGACCTGGGCCTCCTGCACTCTTTTTATCTTTCCTGCACTTCTTTCCCATTTTGCTGATTATTGAGACTGAAGAAGCTCCATAGTGTTCAAACTGCAGTCGTCTGCACATTCAACATAACCACGTTGTACATCAGGTATAATTATGGAAGAAATAATTTATGGTCCACACCAAACTTTGCTTTGCTGTGATGCTGTTATGGCTTCATTTAAATCTGTGTACTTAGTTTTGAGAACTAACAGTCCTCATTCATGTTCCATTGGAAATGATCTACACCACAGCACCAAAGAAGCTGGATCTCTAAAAGTCTCTTTAATACTCAGATCACAAAAATAATGATGAGTATTTTATCTATGAGCATTTTTAAGGCACAGGATGCTACATTGTTGGAGCCCGAAAAAAGAGTTGTTTTTTCTTTAACAAGGACTTATCCTTCCAGTGAAATGTCACATTTTAAATGAGTTTACACGACTTTCCAATGAAGCAATCCACTACAAAGAGAGCAATATTGGTTTACAGGCTATCTAAAGGTGTATAAGTGTAATGGGACACAACACAGTGTAAGTTGTAATTTATAGGAGTAGAGGAGGGAGACAGGTGAGTATGAAGTTTCAGAACGTGGACTAATAACCATACAGTTGCCACACAATCCATTACAATTGTGCTGAAACGCCTAGGCTGTGCAGCGGTCTGACTGTCATTGTTCACGCTTGCACCCGGGGCATGAAGGAAGTGTTTTCTTAAATGACAATAAAAAGGAACAATAGGAGAAGGTAAGCCAGCAGTTTGATCTTGTTTGCCTCACAAAAGATAGAGTCACATGGATATCTTCTACTGAGCCTGAGGAAGTTAACCGTTGAATGTCTTCACGTTTCAGACGCATGATGCTGAAAACCACAAGTTTTTATCAAGATAAAGTTTGGAATAATTTTAGAAACATAATGTTTAATTAGTGAATTATGAATTTTGTGTAAATGATCAAACATAAGATCAAAGTCTTCAAGTTTAAGCTGATGTGATTGGCTGGGCTTGGGCCCACACTGACTCCAGAACCCCAACAATAGTACAGTAAACACATTGTACTAAAACCAGTCTCCTGCCCCCACCCCTTCTACCCATGGTTTGATGGTGCGGCACAGCGAGGGGCCACTGGGATGCTATCTGACTCGCACATCAGCCGGTCAGGAGAACAAACCCCAAGAAGGACTTGAATGGAGAGGAGAGTCAAAAGGTTTTGGTTTCAGCGCAGGCTTGCTAGGTTGAGACAGAAATGGAAAACTGCAGAGAAATATGTATTTCCTCGGCTTATACAGTGGAAATATGTTTTTTTATATTAAATATTTTTTAAATAAGTTAATTTATAAATTGTCTAGGAGTTTTAAGACTTTAAAGGCCCACTACGATGACAACTGTGTTTTGGGTGTATTTAACGTGGCCTTTTTTGGTGAAAAAAAAGGGAAAATTAGCTCAAAATTGCATTTCTAAGTATTCCTTTATTCACATTGGTGTAATTCAAGAGCGGATAAAAAAATTGCTGTTTGAAAAAGAGCTTATTTGTGATGTAGAAGCTAAAATTGTCAAGCCACAACTCTCTGATCCGCTCCATTCTGATAAATCTCCTAGCAGACAAATAGATCCATGTACGTCTTTGTTTTCCTCGTCTGAGCCTGAATCTAAACTGTACGGCTGCATAGCTAGTTGGTAAGATAAATACTTTTCCGAGGGAAATTACTTGGCTGTTCATTGCTTCATTTACACATCACATCGGATGCAATATTGGCCATAATGACAGGTTGGGGTTTTGAGGAGCTGTAAACTGTTGGGAGCACGTGGATGATGGGAAGTGGGGACGGGCTTACTCCATGCCAACAGTCCCGTCCACAACTCAGAGGTGAACTCTTGCTGCTCTGCAGAAACGATGTCCTCGAAAAACGACACAGGTTCTTTGAATTTGGCCAAAAAAAAACCCAAAAAAACGGCATTATTATAATTAAAAGACCACTGGGAAGGATTTGGTAACAGGTGAGCCGACAACAACCTTTACTGCGTCAGCAAAGGAAAGCAACATATATGCTGATAGTCAGTCATTGTTAAATAAATAAAGTATCAGTTCAAAGAGAAAGTTCCCCTCTTACCGCTTGTTTTTGTCCCGATGAGGAGGCAAAAGTTTGTTTTAAAGAAGCCAGTGCAGTGATACAAAACATTTAAGCTATGCGACCGGAACTACTTTTTTAGGGGTACAATTATGACTGTCTATGATCACTTTTTAATCCAAAGCCAGCAGCCAATTAGAATTGAGTATTCCCCCTGACCGTGGTGTGACTGTAGTTAATTTCATCAACTGTCACTTGAATTGTACGTCTAAGAAAAAGCCCTATTTTGAATTTTTACATTTGTGAGTTGTGATGTTTTTATTTATTTCACTTTCTTCATCAGAGAAAGCAGTATTGTTATCGGAAATGTGGTTAAAAATGGAAACAAATTGTTTAATTTTGGTATCTTGAAATAATCCCTTTTTTTGCTTTATTCCATAAATCTAACCGGTCCACTTCAGATACTGGTTTGAAGTAATCATATAGGAGAACAACCTGCATACATATACATACAAGTGCTGGTTATGGGGTGAGACTGTTTAGGAAACACTTATTGTCTTCAGGCAAACTGTGTTGTTGCTTCTAAAAATGCCTGCAGTGATGTCTGTCTGTAGAAAATAGCTCTTTTGCAGGTGACGATAAAGCCTCATTATATCAGAGCTGAATAAAACACAAAAGCACAGGGTGTTGTGGCAGCAGCAACAATAGTGCTGAAATTAAAGATGTGAAGAGGCCGATTAAGGGTGGGTGTCAATGGTTGCATGTGGTTGGAGGGAAGGCGTGCTGGGAGGGTTACAGGCTGCGTTTTTCTTTTTCACTGCCTCTTTTTCTCTCGGTGATCACATCCTTGTCTATAGTTTCCGTTGGCCCAAATTCCATCCCACGTCCCACTTAAGTGTGTGAAGGTGGTGTCACTGCATGAATCCTCTCAGGACACAACCTTGGTTAATATTTTAATCAACATAGATTCATCTGTTGGGCGCTTAAAGAATGTTTCATTGACCTGAAAATTGAAGAATTAGCTCTTTTTATTACAGAATTTGATAGACGAGGCTCAAAAATGTGGGGAATAATAGAAAAGCAATAAAATAAATAGGAAATGAAAACCAGCTTGACGATGGAAGGTGATAAGAAGTGAACTCGTTCAAAACGTAGTTATGGAAAAAACTGAAGGGAAAGTGAGATGTGAAAATAGGAACATGTTTTTTGGGAATATAATTTGTTTTTGTGTCTGTTCTGTGATTTCGACCCCGACTTGTATCAGTGGTGTCTGTGTTTGGCTATTGTGAAGAGAGACGATCCAGTTTTGAGCTACTGGTTAAGTTTGGGAATAAGGTTTGAGCAGATTAAGGTTAAGGTTAAATGCATGCTCTATTTTGGCCATTTGTCTCTGTTTTAAGGCCGTGTCACACAGCCACATTGGTTGGTGTCAGTGTTCGGCAGCAGAGCTGCCATCAGTGTGAGCCGTATGAGGGGGGCAAAAAGCGCTATACAAGTAAACGCCATTTACCATTTTCAATTACAGTTCAGTGCATCCATTGAGGGCAATGCAGCTTTAGAAAAACACTTGCTGCTGAGAGAATTATTCTCATCTTACAGTTAAATTTCGGAAAAGGCCTTCAAAGTATTTTGAAGCAGTTCCATCGAGTCTTGCTTGCTATTTTGTAATGTATAATTGTGACATAAACTGCAATGTACACTGAAAAAACAGGGCTCTTAGAAAATTGTCAAAAATCTGCCAATGGGTAAGAATTTCTTTTTATTTTACCTTTATTTTACCAGGGAATCCCACTGAGATAAGATATCTTTTGTAAGGGAGACCTTGGCCAAACGGCATCATTTCAAGCAAAAATGGTTTTGCTGTTGAATAGGTTTCTTGATAGGATTATTTTTCTTGCAAGACAAAAATGGTATTTTTTCTTGAAAAAAGGGTCTTTTTACTTACTTAAAACTCATTTCAATTCATATTTTTTTTCTAGCAGCTGCATTATCTGTGTGTTTCCAATTGGCACTGTATCTCATCATTGCTTCATGCCTGGCTGCCGCTAATGCCGCGGCGGGGCTCTTGGTGTGGGGATGGCTGGGTACTGTCCGTCCTTCTTTTCACATTCCATCACCCACCTTAGAAGAGCATAGATCCACAAAGATCCACTCAAGCATAGGTGCTATCTCACCTTTGCACAAATAGTTTGAGTGATTAAATGAAATATTTCAGGTGTTGGTCCGAATGCATAAGTATGAATGTGTAAACATTATGTTTCATAACCCCTATTGTAACAGTAAAACATGTCCAACACAAGAGGCTTTCAGCTCTCATCTGTCTGCTCAGCTGTTTTAAAGAACAAGTTAAAAAAATAATAATAATAAAAATAAAAAATTACCTTGGATCAGTATTTATAGAAATCCCAGACTGTAGAGTGTTGGGCAGATCTCTGATTATTGGGCGTGTTAATCACCCACCTGACAGTAATGTTAATATTGTATATGAATCACTATCCTCTGTTTTGAAGATGATGAGTGCTAAAGATAAAGCCTGCATTTTGCGTGGAAATTTTAAGATTGAAATAATAAATGATGAAGTCAAAGTTACAGTTCATTTTCTTAATATTGTTTATACAAATTCATTTGTCCCTCTTTTCAGTAAGCCAACAAGGATAACAAGCTCTTCTACAACTTTAATAGATCATATTTTTTACAAACACTGCAGTTATCTTGCTCACAGATACTTCAGATCATCTTTCTGTGTGTAATTTATTTACTGATGCTCTGCAAAAACAAACTAAATTTAACTTTGTGTTGAAATTTTACTTTAAAAAATGAAGTGCTTCTCAGAACATAATTAGCCAAAACCTATTGGGATGAAGTGTAAAAGCGTCAAGATGCTAAAGGCTTACTAATCATTTATGAATATGCTGACTGTTTTGTTTAATTAATGTTTTCCTTTTGTACAAAAAAACAAAGAAAGATTTCATAAGCTTTGGGTTACACCTGCAACAAAAAGTCTTCTATTTCAAAATCAACATGTATATAAAGTCAATTACAAGTCCGACAACATTTATTATTTCATGGTACAAAAGTTAGAAGAATCAATTTGTTAAAATTGTTAAAAAAGCTAAAATATATATCAGAATCAGAAATACTTTATTGATCCCACACGTGGGAAATTTGTTTGTCACCATAGCAACTGACAGCAGAGGGGGAAAAAGACTTAGAATGAAATAAAAAAGACAAGAACACAGGAAATGTAGCATAAATGCAAACATCAAGGTAGTATAATTTAAAAAGCTATTTACTCAGAGAGACTGGCAAATTCGTGCAGGAATATAAATAATACCTGGAATCTTACAAATTATACAAAAAACAGGTTTCCAAGTCTCTACCACCTAATTTTTGCAATGGAGCAAAGAGTTGTAATGACCCTCTTAATATTGCTAATGGTTTCAACAATTCTTTTTTAAATGTAGTTGCTTCACTGTCAAGAAGTATAACACCAGCAACAAAATCAAAGTCACCGATCCTAAATTTTATCTGAGTTGAACTCATTTGGATCCACCAACTGATATGGTGCCGCTGTCAGACTCCTCCCCCTCTCCCGTCCGCTTGGCTGCTGATTCTCCCCAGCTGCGACCACTTACCTCATCACCTCATCTGCCTTCATAAGGAGCTCCAGGATCATCAGTCTTCGCCAGTCCGTTGCCCCTGATGGTGCATAGTTGGTCCTCTCGTCTCGGTCATGGTGTTCTGTCTCGTTAAGCCCTTGGCTAATTTCTGTCTCTGCTCATCTCCAGGGATCCATTGTCACAAGTGGTCGCCTGCATCAACCTCTGTGTGGAACCTTCCCTCCGTTCACTCCTGCTGATCCCACCTCGAGCCTCTGCCGTCTTCTGCCATCTCTTGGACCCCCTCCGACGTCAACTCCTTCCGACTGCCTGCAGAAAGATCCAGCTGTGACGCCACTCGAGTTCGATCTTCACTCTCTGGGAACCCTAGATCCTGCACGGTTTTCTGTTTGTTCACTATTAAAAACCTCTTACCTCCCACGCTCGTCCTCTGTGTTTCTTCCGGGTTCCAGCGTCTGGGTCGAAAAGTGTTCTGTAGCCATGACACCAACACTAAATCAGGCAAAGCAGATACTGCTGGAAATGAAGGAAACAGCTCTATTATGACAAAATGAGAGCTGGTCACATGAAAAAAGTAGCTGCTTTAATAATTGTGCCGTTGATTTATATTTTTATTTGGTCACTTAAAACTGGGGTTATGCCAAACGAACTGAAGCTAGCTAAAGTAACTTCTCTGTTTAAATCTTTTGACTAGCCTATTCAACAATTATCAACCAATTTCTGCACTTGAAAAGTTGTTGACGTCTGAATATCGAACTATCTTTTACAAAACGGTATCTTATATAATCATCAGTACGGCTTCAGAGAACTCATGTCCACTGAATTGGCTTAGAAAAAACAAAATCACATCAAATTTAGAGAACATAAAAAACATGCCATTGGTATATTTTTGGACATGTCAAAGCTTTTGACACAGTCAACTATGAAATTTCCTTTACCAATCTTAAAAAAATATGGAACACAACATCATGTTTTAAGGTGGATACAGAATTATTTAGAACAGAGAGAGCAATTTGTTTTTTTTAATAATCAAAGGCCAAATAGTGGTAAGTTAGTTGCTATTGCTATTTAATTTTCTGAAAAAAAAGGTTCAAGGTTAAATTTTAAATGATAAAGATTTAAACTGAATAAGAAGCATGCAGTTAATACTTCAGTAGTTATTCATAAAGTCACTATTTAACTTCGCTCAAGTAATTACTAGAATTTATTCTACAATTATTTAAGTAATGTTACTAAAAAAAAACAGTTTGTCTTCTTTGTTTCTCTAATAACGATGATTCCCTGTCTTGTAGTGTTGCTTTATTGAAATTATTCTGAATTTAAAGGATTGTGTTACTGCAGTGGCATTTTGAAATTGGCTAGAAATATAAGCATGAATTCCAAAACTTTTGTTTTCTTCTTCCTTTATAAAGTGTGCAAAATGACTAACGCTAAATCCCTAAATGTTATATGTCTGAGGGCCTTGAGTGATGCGCTAAAGACTGAAGTCGTTCAGCTGGATTTAAAAGCTGCTGCTGCTGTGCACTCCTGCAGAGACAAGCTGGTCTCCTAAACCAACAAACATCAGGCTTCAACACTGTTTCTTTTTCTTGTTTGTTATTATCTTCTTTCATATAACTTCCCCGGCCTGTCTGTCATCACTGGCTGTAGGCTGTCACACATTACCTCAGCACGGCTTGTTCAAACAAAGGCAGCAGCAGCAGCAGTTAGCAGCATAACTTCCAGTCTGTCCAGTCCCACCACCACATCTTTACATAAACTTAAAGAACTGGACATTCTTTCAGTCTGTTTTTATTTGTACATCATCAAGCAATGGAGAACTAATAGATAGTTTTTTACATGTTCCTATGTGAGAAACATTTGGAGGCATAGAAAGACATGAGTTCAATCTTGCCAGCAGCCTCAGGGCGTCATCCACTGTTTTTTCTGCTATGCCCTTATTTACTGCAAATGCAGCAGCATGGAGACTCAGATTAGAAACATCATTTGTGAAACTGACTTAACAGATCCACCATACCTTTTATCAGTCATTTGAGCAATAAAACACTCGATTTGGTAATGTAATTTTATTAAATTGTATTTATTTTATATTTCCAAATGTTTTGTTGTCAACTAAAATGACTATAGCAATACTTAAACTGCAAATCTTTCATCGATTACAAGTCTCATGATCTAGAAAACATAGGAAATGAGTTTACTTGTACTTTGTCTTCCCAGCAGCACATAGCTTCTCTCTGAGTCTGCAGAATGGGTTTCAGTGAAGCTGGTAACCAGTTTACACAGCTTTGATATTCTTGAAACTCTTGAAGTTTACTGTTTAAATGTACATGTTCAATTTAGTTAAATCGCAATGCGCTGTGATACTCAACAGGGACAAATTCCCCTTAAAAGGTTGTATGAGCCAGCACTCCAGCTCTGACACGTAAAGGACCGGATAGGTGCAATGTACCTGAGAAGTTTTGTCCATCCTTCTCTCTTTCCTTCTGGCCTAGATACCCCGCCTCTCAAATTTCCTGAGGGCTGAGCCCTGGGCTTTTTGTCAACTTTGTTATAAGATAGTGGGGCCCAGACACCCAGTCCCAGGGGCCTTAACACAAGGGACATTGACCCAGTGTCTACAGTGTGGCACTGTCAGGCAGATGTAATTCTCCCTCCCTCTCTCCTGGACCTTCCTTCCTCCTTTCATTGGTGCAGTAGGTAGAAGAAAAGAGGTGTTTGTTCAGAGACGAGAGGGATGAATTTGTCTGCTTCGGACAGGAGAAGAAAAGCAGCTTGAAAGGGACTTGTCAGTGGCTGTGGATCGTGTACTTGAAGGGTGTCCCACTCCCACTCAGAGAGAAAACACTGTGTGCCAGCGTCTTTCCCTGTTTCTGCAGAGTCCAGTCAAACACTGTCTGTCCATAAAAGAGCGGAGGCCTGAACACATCTAAGATGAGTTGCATTGAGCATTTTTATTTAGAAAATAAGGCACCACAGCTGAACTTTCTCCTGGTTTTGTATCTTTCTGACTCCATGAGTCCCTTTTTTTGGTTTTGGTGGTGCTTCTGCCCCCCTCACTGGTATACGGATGGTAACTTTATTTTAAAAACTAGACCTTTTAAGATCTGGTGGAGGTATGCTGTGCCGGCCGGAAGATCAGCTGTGTGGCCCAGCTCTCTGCTGCTTTAACACTTATTCAGAAGCAGCTGCGGGCTCAAACTACCGCTAAAACTATGAGTCGGGCGGCTCTTTATCTCCTCATTTTAGCGTCTCTGTGGTTTTCAGTGTCTTATCATCACTAGTAAATGTGAGCTACATTGTTCTGTCCTTTCACGTTATCCACTTATTCTGTCACTTTCCTAAACAAACACGACTTACAGGGACCCTTCCGACTTGTTATGCAGGGTCGTAGTTTTCCAGATTTATTCATTTTGAATTATCTGATTCGCTGACCTAAAATGGATCCAGGGCATCTTTAGCCAAAACTTCAATAAGTGTGACTGAAGTTTTCCAGATTCCTCATATTTCTTGCAAGATAATTAAGTGTAAAATAAATGTGTGTAAAAAAAAACGGGTAAACAAGAATGAATGTCAAATCCATTCACATTTTAGTTCAGCCCACTGTTGTTTGATTTGATGTGGAAAAACAACAGCCAAATGTTGTTTTTCCACATCAAATAATTTGGAACTTAACATTCTTAGAACATTCTAGCACACTGTATGGTCACATGACTTTGCTAAATTCAAAGTGTTTCCACACATTAGACGGATCCGTTTTTGCTGCATCACATATGTGTTGTCTGCTGTGATGCACTTGGTCGTTTTTACCTTTTAGTAAATAAACCTACAATGTCTCAATCCAAATGGAATTTTCCTAAATCAATTATAATCGATTTATTTCATTTGAAAGAATTAAAATAAACAAAAATCAGCTTTTGCCCCTGGTTAAAACTAATGTTCAAACCCCAATTCAATTCAGTTTCAATTCCATTCAATTCAATTCAACTTTATTTATATAGGCCAGTATCACAACAATAGTCATCCCAACGGGCTTCATACCAGCAATTATATAGTAAACCTATAATCATTTCAATAGAAATATTCTAAACTGAACTAACTAAACAGACTAAACTAAACTCGGCATCTCCGCTCCTAGAGCCTCCTTCTCAGTGAGAAAACACTCCTAAAAAAAATGGATTCGGGAAAAAAGAAGAAACCTCAGGGGTGCCCACATGAAGGAGGGATCCTCCCCCAGGACGGACAGGTGGTGTACCAGAACTAATCTAACTCTACAACTACATGTTTAAATGGTCCAGCAGATGGGCTTCATCCAGATGGATTTGGGGGACGGCTGGGGCCGTGAGACGAACCAGAGGTGAGGTCCACGGCAAGTGTAGGAGCAGGAGCAGAGATGAGCCAAAGACGAGGAACACAGTCAGGTACAGGGGCACAGACGAGCCACAGGTAACTGACTGTTTTACACTTGAGGAGAACGTTTTGATGCAGAGCAAGTTTTGCCTTTTGGGAATAAACTCAGGTTTTGTAACCATTGCACAAGCTCCAAAAAAGTCTTAAAGACCCACTCCAATGAAAATCCTGTTTTTGCTTTTTGTAACATGTTTTTGTAGCATTTTGTTCATGACAAAGGACATAAGATAAGATTAGATAGGAGTTTATTGATCCCCGGAGGGAAATTTAATTGTTACAGCAGCCAAACAATAAAAATAACAGCTGGGGAAACAAATAGCAAGAGAAAAAGACAAATGTAGCAGTGAAAAATGGTGGTGAGAATACACGTCATTAATAAATAAGTAAATACAGTAAATATAGCAGCAATTTCAGCATCCCTATACCGTGTTATTGTACAGTCTTACTGCTGTTGGGACAAAGGACCTCCTGTAGCGATAACGTATAAAATAATTTAAAATTAAAACTATGTTTCTGTGTACGACTTTATTCAAATTGTGGCGAATCAAAGCAGATGAAAAAATGCTGTTTGAAAAAGCTCTCAGTTGTGACTTAGAAACTACAACCGGCGGGTCCCAAGCTATCTGTTCCACTCCATTCTTCCAGCAACATTGGAGCTAACCAGCTGTACAGCTTTGAGCCAATAGTGGATGCATCAGAATGGAGAGGAGCAGGGAGCTTGTGACCCGCCCAGCCTGTTTCCCACGTCACCATACACAATAGTTACAGTTACAACGCAGCTCTCCAGAGGTTTGTACAGCCACCTTAAGGCCCATCGGGAAAATGGAACGTGTGTGTAGTAATGTGTCTCGTGAAGTATTTGTAAAGTAAATGGAAGTTACACGCACTTATGACGGACGGGAGGTGCTGTTGTATTGTGCCCTTACGCCATACTCCTTTCATTAGTGAGGTGCAAGTACTGGCTTCCTACTGACCAAGCGCAAATGCTTCACGCACCGGGGGGTGCACGTGACACGTAAGCGTCCGTAGACTATTCACGCAAACTGCGCTCTGATTGTCTAGTTCCATCATTCCTATCAGTCAGGCTGCAAGCACAGAGTGTGCAACAGGAGAGGCAAGAGATGCACAAGGAGTGCGGTCATATCACACGATCAGCAGTAACGGGCCCCTTGCACAGTGTAGAGGGTCTGGTGGGGTTGATAAAAGGAATAATCTGACGTTCCTGTGTCACGCTTACTTCACCCTTACTTTAGCCTGGTCTATACTTCACAGCGATCAGTCTTCCCATCAATTCTATCCACAATTGCCCGGTCTAGTTAATACTAAAGTAGGCTGTTTTACTTTCAACTGTACGTGAGAACTGCAATGAACCTCTGAGTGGTGTTTATACTTTTCAAGTAGCGTGGTTGTTAACGTGAAGGACATCTTGCCCATCCCCTTGCTCCTTCTGAAAACGCACAGGTACACCATAAGGCAGAGGAGGTGGTGTGTCCATCAACTAGAAGCAGGCACTACAGAGGCGAGAAAAAAATGAAAATTAAAAAGCAGAGGCTGCTGCATTCTCTAGTGCTGCAAGATATGGGACATATATCTTTCCAGTAACTTGCTCTATTTTCTATCCAGTTGTCCGCTCTCTTTGTGTCTGTATGTGAAGTTAGATATTCCTAACTTCTTTAATTACGTTTTCATCATCTTCAGTGTTAAAAAGTAATTTTTCTGGACAGGTTGCTCCGTTATCATGTACTCTAATTACTCAGAATTGTGTAAAATTCCAGCCACTGATGGTATCATCAGCAGGGGTCACATTTCCCAGTGATTGGGGTGATTCCGCTCCGATGGCCTTGCGACCAATGCAACCTATGTGATTACAAATCACTTTGAAGTACAAAGCTAGCCTAACCCTTGTGTGTTGTATGAGTGTTCACTATGACTCTTTGCCTGCAGCATGTCTGTAGAAAAAATGTGCATGAACATTTTCTCTCTACGGGTTCATGGAGTGGTCCACATCCTTAAAATTTTGTGTTGGCTACTTGTGTACCCCAAACAAGTTTATCCGTTTTTTGCCAACAAACAGACCACCAATATTATGACTAAAGCAAAAATGGGCAAAAACTGCCCATTGAAAATGAAACTATGAACTCCAACATCTGTTTTCTTCTACATTTTAATATTCTTGCCTAAATGCAAACTGTGTAATCCTGTATTACATTAATAAGTATGTCTAAAGCTTTGAGCCAATGAATGTCGACATTTAGGACTTTTTTTTATTACTTACTTTAGTATAAAAATGTTTAACAAAATCAAATCCATGCTATTTGTTTGTTTGTTTTTTTAAATCACGCTGTTATTATTTTTATGATTATTTTAAAAAATAATATTTAAATGTGATATCATTGTCCATAAACACCCCAGATATGTTTTACAGGTAAAATAATGTCTTTGGAAAACCTGCCATTTTGAATAAATCCTAATCATGTTGAAAAAATGTTCTCCAACTGATTACTTGTTCTTTTATTGATCATTTAATCCCATCAGGGAGGCACATGATTGGCCCCACGTGTATTCTAGCAGGACAACAACCACAAACAGCCAAAGTCAGGAACCATGTTCACTGCTAAGAAGATCAAGAAGTGCAAAAAATGATGGCATGACTCCACAGAGCCAGAAGGTGTCTGGAAATACACAAAGAGACAAGTCAACATCCACAGAAAATCTGAGGTTAGTTCTCTATGATGCTGGAAACACCCAACCAACCGAGTTCCTCAAAGACAGGAAGAACTGATGCTGTTTGAAGGCAGAGGGTGGTCCCACCAAACTGATTTGGTTTGGATTTTCATTTTGTTCATTTACTGCATTTTTTTAAAATCAGCAGATTTCTTTTCCGTCAACTTTTAGTCTCAAATGCATGCTACTAGGAATTGAGGGTTGTCAAATGCTTTCAAGCTTTGCATTATAAACTAAAAATGACAGGCATACAACTATCAGGAATCCAAGTTAGGCTAAAAGCTGTCTGCTACTTCTTTTCCAAGTCACAATGGTTTGTATCAAGATCAACCATCCACAGTGTGGATCATTTGCATCCTGCCTCTCTACAGCCCTATGAGCGGCTGTCATAGACTTGTTTTTTTTTTTTTTGTTGTAGTTGTTTTTCTTTCAGATTTCTCAGTAATGATGCTGAAATTCTAAAAGTCCTTTATTTTTGCGCTTTTATGTTACAATGACAGAAAAGTCAATTTCATAAGAGCTTATCCAACGAGCAGATGTGACTGATTTTGCAACTGGGGAGCGTAAGCTTCTTCCAGCTCAGTTTCTATCAACAGTGCTGATCTCTGCTTTCAGGAGAAGACGGCTGTTTATTAGAAAACGGTGGGATGTGTCAACAAGGGTTACCTGGGTAACTCGAAACTGCTGATACTGTGGTGAAAAAACATTTTGACAGTTCCATCGCTAACTTTCCATTCTTTTCTGCTCAACGACTATTTTTATGATCAGGATTCATTTAATTTCTTTGCAGTTTTTGACGATTAGCAGATCCAGAGCTCAAAACTTTCAGGTTTCCCCATTTAACCTGAGGTAGCAGATTTCATAAACTCCCGATCCAGTTTTGGAGGCCCCTGTCTGGCTTACTTCAATGTAGCTTCAACAAGCCTATTCTGATGTAGTTTTTACATTTCTGCAGAATTATAACCCAAAATATTGAAATGATCACAGAACATGAGCCTTTGTCCAATATTGCTACAAAGTTCTGACAGCTGAGGATAAAGTTGCAGTAGCTTCAGCTCTGTCATCTCTCTTTTTAAAAGCCAAGTGACACCATTTTTACAGAAATGTGCTGAATATCCAGCACTCAAAATAATCCTGTACCATTTGAGCAAGAGATCGCTACTGTGCAGGTTCCATAGATAGCAGCGTTAACCACTGTTCAAACCCCTAAGCCAATGGGCTCTCTTTCTATTCTACATCTATGTTTGCTTTGAACGTTCTCAAATCTTATCTTCTACCAATGAGACACAGTTTCAATATAATGGCAATAACTGGTGTCAAAAAAGGGAGGTCACTTTTCGTACTCACAGAACAACCGTTCTCACGTCAACCCTTTTCAAGCAGCCCTAATAATAAAAAATATTGGTAATACTTTTTTGCGAATTCCACCAATCAGGTTATTTGTGGAACATATCACTGCGTGGGAACAATGTAGTACCATCTCTAACTTTGATTGTAGTTTTACTGACATGTTTTGATATCATCTTTAAAAGATTTCCAATAGAATCAGCAACAGATATGTTCCATCAGTGGTTGAATGAGATTTCTGGCAAATTCACAAGCAACCGAAACCATGAAAGTACGTGGAAGTGGCCGGTATTTGAACCATAACTTTTTGGCTATTAAGCTACGTAAACACTAAAGCGTGTTCTTGAACATGCATTTTACCCATGGTGTTTACACTGGATAAGCATGGAGAGGATACTTCTTCTTTTTCTTCAGCTACTGTTTACTAGCTTATGTCTGCCTCCTACGGTTGGAGGAGCCTTGGAATGAAATGTCGCGGCGGGGCAAATCTTGTGAATCTTGCTCCAGGCTTTTTCTGTCATGGCCTTATTCGAATACATGAAAGACTTGGTGTCATATAATTCCGGCCGAACACAATCCGTAATTATAGTTTCTCCATCATGATGAATCAATTAAAGGTCCTATTTCATGCGAAATCAACTTATTGAGCTTTTAGGTACAAACTAATGTTAATTCCTCTCAAAAATCACCCCCAAAATAGTATTTTGCTCCATTCACGTACTTCTGAGTGAGTAGTCCTCTAAAACCCTGCACTCTGGACACCAGCCCCTCCCAATCATGCAAAAGCAGTGGGTCCTCACATTGTGACATCACAATGTGAACAGCAGCCCATTCCAGCAAGAGTACGCACTGCCAGCTCCGCCCTCAGGCCAACACACACCCGAGTCGTCTTACTTTTGGGTGGGAAAATTTGCCTTTAACCCTTGCGCTATCCTAGGCACTTTACCATTGGGAGTTGGGTCATCTAGACCCACTAGACAGAGCTCTGAACCTTTTGTCTTCAATGATTTGTGATCTTCACTGCTGTTCATGGATTCCATGAAATCTTTCCACCTTTATCCACCTTTGTCATGGTAGGGAGAACATGTCAATGGAAGGGTGGGGTCATCTGGACCCCATAGGATGGCTCAAGGGTTAAACCACCCAATAGTTCCTGTTTCTGCAGCTCACCGCTCCTCCGGGGATGAATCAAATTTGGACAACACATTTCACACACCTAGGAGCGTGGCAGACTTCAACTCTAGGTTTAATTTTAAATACGTGCTGCCAACATGAATGTCCATCACTTTCTGTGCCGGTGGCACAGGGTTAAAGGGGCCGCCATCCATACGTCACTGCCTGATCGAAGTCCCTGAATGGTCGAAGTTTAACTGGTCTGACTTGCCACAAGTGTTCAATGGCCGTGCGTTTTGTACGCAGTGCTTGAAAATGGTTGTAGAAACTTGCGTAGCTATGCGTGAACGTGGGAGTTTTAAACATGGAAGCCCGAAACCGGGTTCTATAGACTTTTCATTAGAAGTGGCTGGTTGAACACTCGCTGCAGATAGAGGGCGATGTGAACGTAGCTTTAGACAACAGAACTAACCGACAAACCGCCGTGGAGCCTGGGTTGTTGCAGACACTTCAGTAATTATCAGATTGGAGGGATTTTTTGTTGTATTGTTTTTTTTTTTTTGTTTTTTCAGGGACTTTCTAGATTTCCTTTATGCTGGATTCATAAGTATAAACATGAGCCGATAGTTAAGAGACCATAAAAAGATGACATACTTTAGGCCTTCATTCAGTCCGACCATGACAGCTTAATATATCGTCAGAATAGAAAAGTCTTTGTTTACTGTTTGACACTGAAGTGCTGCATTCTTGACTCTGGAATTCCATGAAGATAAATGATTTATTATTTATTTTCCAAACTTGCGGATCCCTTGAGGAAACCTTTGGAAAACTGATTTATCTGTTCTAGGACTCTTTTCCTACCAACACTTAACAGGCATGGTTTTAGCATTCCGGTTTTTGGGAAAAAACAAAAAATAAATAAATTCATGAATGACTGAAAGCATCACATAAATGTCATGTGCACTAAAATGTTAAACTTCTTGTCTTGTTGTACCATGTTTGCACACAAAACTAAAAAATGTGGTGAAAGTTGTACCACTGTAATCATCTGCAGGAACAGTAAAAACGGGCTTTATTTATATCCATGGAACCCCATCACCAGAGAAATGAATTAGCTTAGTCATGACTTCAGATTAGATACATTTTTATTTTGAAATCAACAGTATGCAATGGCAATCAGACGTTCAGCTTTTAGTGACAGGCAGCTGGAAGCACGCATGTGCTCCCTCCTCATGAGTGATTATGGTTTGAAGAATGAAGATTTGCATACGCTTAGAAGATCTGTTACCCCGGTTAGGCTCAATTGAAAAGAGAACAAAGTTTCCTACATTTCAGGTAAATAAAAGCGTTGGATGTTTTGACTTGTTATTTGCACATTCCTCATTAGCATATTGAACCTTTCTATCTCAGACTGACACAGAACAAGCAGAGCGGAGAGAACAATAGGAACAATCTCTTTATTTCTTGAGATCATGAATGTGGCGCTTCGGCTAAAAAATAGACTCAGATCTGGTATAACAGCCTCAGGAGCTAAACAATAGTTAAAATAAATTATCTGAATAACAATATTAATTATTATAAAACTTATAATAGACAGTGTAAAATCAGAATTCATAAACCTTTTTTATTTGCCAAGTGAAAAACTGCTTAAAAAATGTCCATGAGCAAAACAACAATATCACATTATTTAGTAGTGAAGGACAGTTTTGTGTCAGAGATCCTCCCTCTGGAGACACATATTTACAATATTCACACTAATTAGAAAACTTCCCATTTGTGAGCAGTCAGGGCGTCAGTGGAGACCAGACCCTCTTTGAGCTTCTGTCTGTACAACAGGAAGCCAAAATGTTTCTCCGTTAAATTTGGTACCATCATTACTAAAAGCTCTTCCTTTCTTACAATCACAAAGTAAAGACGCCCTCCGTCTGCACCACCAAGCAAGATGCGCTCCACTCAGTCTGTCCTCGCCCTCCACGTCCCCATCCGCTCAGGCCTGGCTCCTCTTCCTCTCAGCCCATTGCAGTCACCATGTTGGAGTGGTGGGGGTGGCTGAAGGACGGGTGTATAGGCGTGGGCGTGGGGAGCATGTGTCCAGCATGGCTGAAAGGCTGCAAGTGGCTCATGGACATGTGACTGGCCAGAGAACTGAAAGGAGAGTTCTTGTCGTGCAGGCTTTTAGTAAACTCTTCGTAGGCGTCGCCGCCCCGCTTGCTCTTTTTAGATTTGTTGGACATCTTCCTGTTGCGCGTCTGTATCCCTTCCTTTTTCATGGTGAGGGGCCGGTTCACCTGCAGGAAAGAAAGGAGCAATGAGGAGAATGTTTGGAAGGACACAAACAATAGGATTTAATTACGTCATGCAAATCGTCTGGTTTTTAAAATGTTTTAAGATGAAAGATAAAACCACAAACAAACTCAATTAACTAACAGGTGGAAAGCTCTGAACTTCACAGGTTCTCCCTTACAAACATGGATCCTGACAACTTTTCTGAGCCTGGTTTCTCTCCACGTATCTGAATAATGATCCTTCAGGAACAAGATTTTATTCCTCGCTCTTAGTCCAACAAAGTAGGTTTGGTGATAATTCTGTGATAAATCTGTGATGCCGTTTTAGTATTAGGTATGTCAGAAAGGCATCTTGGGATTTTTTTTTCCTTCTTCTGTGCTGATCTGCTGCATTTCCACACTGTCCAGAAGAGTTTTTGGATTCAGTATAAAAGCACTGCTGTTAATCATCAGAAGACATGCCACAGGGTTGGCTGAGGAGCTTCAACGTTCCTCTTTGCTGCAGATCTATATTTCCACAGGAAATGCTCGTTAATTCAATCAAGTGTTTGTTTTTATTTTCTTATTCTTATTCCTGCAGGCTTGATGCCGTGGATTTGGATAACTACCTTCTGGCAGTCCCGCTCAAAAACAGACTGAACGTTGGGACTCTGTGGGGATAACACCTTTCCTGGAGACAATGTGTTCAACACTACTACACTCTGTTAACACTCAAAAACCTCGGGGTTCACCCCCTAACTTCTTGACTTGAACCCACACTGGAGATCTATGGTCAAACACGTACATTATGCAGTTTGTAGTAAAGGCCACAGGCGTTGCACACCGGATCTCCGCTCGCGTTGCGCCTCCAGAGTGTGGTGGTGGTCGTCTGACAGTTGGCGCAGCATGTGCCCGCTCGTCTGGCCGCAGACTGGAGGAATACAAGGAGTGACCTTAGCTTACATTTGTATCCCAGAAATGAGAAGAGTACAAGTAGCAGTTCTTCATGGGAAACAATCACAGCTAAGATTGTCTGCATGACACCCATTTATCACCTCTTTGCTCCGTCTGATGCTCCTTACTGTCACCCTTTCTCATGTCTCTTTTGATCAAATCAAATGGAGGAAGAAAAAGAGGAATTCTCAGAAGTGGAGCCTTTTAAAAAAATTTACTCTTGAAATAACATTTTGAATGTAAATGCCACCAAGAAACTATTGTCAAAATATTTAATTTACAAAAAATAATCATATGGATTAAATTAAATCTGTTTCTGATACAACACAGAGAAAATATCAAACAAATAGCAATGTGTGTTTTGAACACAGGGTCTCAAATCTGTAAAAAATGCTTTATCATAAAATGTTTTGTAAATTATCTCCGTCTGTATATGGGGGCATTTAAATGGAGCATTTTGTCCTCAATGGCTTCTTTAGCAGCAGCTTCATGCTTTTTATGGCAACTTGCATTGCAGGAAATTGCTGTAAGTCACACTCTAACCAAACGTCTTATGTAATCTAAATACACATGAAATCTATATTTGGTGTATTTGTTATTTCAATTATATTTTTTTTAAACGAAAAGGGGGTAAAGGGCACATGTCGCCCTGTGGAGCTGACAGCCTGCGTCGAGGCTCCACTGGGTGTTTTTTTGACCTCAGTGCGTCGCTGCTCTGCGGCTTGACCACTCGAAAGTGAGGTCTGGGCCTGAAGTCGGGAGGCCGCAGGAGGAGGGCTGGCTTTATCCGGACAGTCAGACATCCGGAGAGGAAGCAACTGGAAAGCTGCTGCCGCTGCGGGCAAAGACGCAGCGCTGCGCTGCGCGCCCCCACCGGGCTGCGCGGAAACCAGCCCTGATATATGGCCGCATACTCATTTATAGGCATTATTAATGGCGCTGAAAATGATTTGTAGGAAGCAGACAGTTGTTTTCCTGCTGGATTTTTTTGTCGCTGTTTAGAAAATTGAGCTTTTAAGGCAAACGATTGTGGGTTAGTGTTATATACGATACAGATTAAATCAAACGTTTTCCCCTCTTATGATAAAGTTAAAACAATCTTTAAAGTTGTCAACATTGATGGCATCTCTTCAGTGAAATGGCTGATCAGGGGTGCAAACATTGATGTCATTAAAGAAACCCGTCAGCGGTACAATTATCCATGCAGAGATCCAGTTCATTAAGTAAAGCCAGTATTTTAATAAATGACACGCGCGATCGTGGACACTGCGTGCGTTGCTACCAGCTGCTTTTACCCAATAATAATAATACAATTCCTCCAGATTGTTATCACTTTTGATGCCTTCTGTTTCACATGAAAATCACATTTCATCCTGATCAAAAACTGTTTTTTTAACGTTTTAAATTATTTAACAAAAAGCTAAACATTGATTTCCTGCAACTGCATTAATGAGGAAGTTTAGCACCGGGTGCCCAAATCTAGAGTTGATCTGCGATCTTAGACATTTAATGATACAAATAAACAAAAGTGATCACTGATCTGTAGTTAAGCCTCAAGAAAAACGAGGATTTCCTAAACAAAAAGCATTTCCAAGAACAAAAACCTGTCAGAATCGGCCAAAGTGCAGACATCTGAACATCTCAGCTCTTCTGGCCTCAAACCAAAACACAGCCAAATATTTCTCTGATGTTTAAAAGGGTGAGCAGGCCAGACCTGTGAAAAATCCAAAAGCTCTGTGTGATTTCATGCTGGCCCTGCTATCAGTGTCAGTATCTGAAGGAGCTATAATAATGATAACAGCATCAACACAGATGGCCCCATTGCCTCTGCAGAAGAACCAAGAGGTGAACCGACAACACAATTGCTGGAAACTGATTAGGAAAATATAACTTTCCTGGAATTGTGTGACCTCCCCCCTTTCCCCCTCAGGTTACGCTCTTATTTACTGCCCTTCACAACACACACACATGGAGGGAACTCACCAGCCTGCGTTTGGGTTTGATGAGAGGTCTGTTCTGGCCGTTCATCTTGTGGTAGAGGCCGCAGGCGTTGCACAGGTAGTGTCCAGTGCTGTCACGTCTCCACAGAGGTGTAGACGTTGCCCCACAGTTCACACACTCGCGGCCTTCTGTTGAGGAAAACAGAAAGTATTTAGCTATAATTTTGTAAAATTGCTGAAGAGCAATAGACCTTTCTGTAAAATCTCCAATAAAAAAAGACCTAAACCAAAGACTATACTGGAAAGCGTGCATGACACTCTTAAAAGGAAAAATTACGATACCTTTGATAAAAAAGGCTTTAAGCTTCTATTCCTCTAAACTTATTTAAAAAAATAGAATATTATTTTAATGCACCAAAGCAGAGCATTTTTGATCATTTGCTTTAGCTTTAGAGTAAAAAAAGCCAACTCTGTTTAATTTTTTAAGCACAAGTTAGAAGCAAACTCTCCTTGAGTTACAACACAGTAATAATATACAGATTAATATTTTCATTGAACAAAATAAAAAACAAAACAAAGTCTGAGATGCAGCATAAATAGCAGTAAGTACAAAGGGTTAAAGCATCAACCAAATGATTTTTACTATAGTTTAAGACCAAATCTGCCCCCCCCCCCTCCGCGCGCGCGCTTTATTTTACCATTTTTAATGTTTCGATGGATATCATGAAGCATCAGCTACGTCACAGCCCGCACGTTTACAGAAAAGCCCGATCAAGACGTGATTTTTTAAACTAATAAATCAAAATATTCATATACATTTATTACTTACATTTTAAAAAAAGTTTGTTTTAATTATTAAAGGTATTTTTTTCCAGAACAAAGCCTCGTTTATAAATCTTTCCATTTAAGGGTAATTTATTTTTTATAATAAAACAAAAATCTGTAATATTCGTGTTGTGTTTTCTAACGATAATGTTGTGATAACACTGTAAATGGCGCAATTAAAACGCGTAACGACGCGTTTCTGCAGCTCTTGAATTTCTTTTTCTATATTCCCACTCGTGTTTTATCTGTGAAACTGCCTCGGGGCCGTGGCATGATCCGCACAAGGCGGCAGGTTCTGCGCGGCGGACTCACCGGTGCAGGAGCGTGTCTTGCCTTTGTTCTTGAAGCTGGACGGGGATCCCAGCAGGCTGCCCGGGTGGAACAGGCTGCCGCCGTACTCGTGGGCCGCTGGGAGGGAGTACGGAGAGTAAGTGGGGATGGGGTGGTGCGTGGAGGGAGTCTGGGCGCTCATCGAGGATAGGCTGCTCCGCAGAGGACTGGATCCCTCCATCTTCATGCTTTCGGGCATTTGATATTTAATAGAGTCCTTTTCGTCCATCCTGGTGATCGGGGAGGACGGAGACGCGGCCCCCGGATCCGGAGACACGTCCTTTGGTGGCGTGGGGGGGAAAGCGTACAGATGGGAGCTGGGGTGGGACGGCGGGGTCAGGGTGGACGCGGACACCGCGCTGGAGTTGCTGTTGCACGGGTAAACGGCGGAGAGCGCGCCGGGGGACGCGGATCCCGGGTGGTGCAGGCTGGGCTTGCTGAAGGGGCTGACGGCCCAGGCGTTGTGGTGGTGCGCAGAGAGAGCAGCTTTCCCCCCGTCCAGCCAGGAAATGCCCGGACTGTGAAGGAGATGAGGCCGGCACACTTGAGTCCCCGTCAGGCGCGCTGTCAAACCAAAGGCATTTTTTTAAAACACGTAATGCGTGAACGAGTGCGTAAAATGTCAAAACAAACCGCTTTATTATCTGTTTATTTTTTGGTGCAAGGAACTTTACCAACAAAAACAATAAAGACTTGTTGATTTAGTGGATGTGCTGGCAGGTAAAGCATGATTCTTTTCCTGAACTACTCCGAGTTGTAAAAATTAATTATATTTGTATTACATATATATCAAGAATTACATGTGAATCAAAACAAACAACATTTTCTTTATTTTAACATAGGAAAAACATTACAGTTACGAGGATGAATACGTTTGTATTTTGGTCTGCATGCCGCGTCCTCACCGTGCGCCTGGCTGTAGGACACCCGGGCCCTGGCAGAGTTGTGGTAATACGGGTTTCCCTGCGAGTCCAGGTGGTTAAAGAAAACGTCCACCTCATCTGGAGGAAGCAGCTGAGCTGCGGGCTCCATGTAGTTGTGGCCCAGGCCAGGGTGGTGGGAGTCCGGGTGCTGTCCGTGGTTTAGCACGGGGTGGTGATGCAGCCAGCGGGGCTGGTCAGCCGCAACATCCATTTCTGTCCTCCTCTGGTTTCAGCAAGTTGGAGGCGAGAAGACAGACTTTTGTTTTAGAGCTGTTTCTCTGTTTTCACAGTCTGTTCAGTGAGTCCATTAGCAGCGCGAGGCGGCTGGTGTTTAAATGAATTCCCTCACGTCTCCTGGACGTGGAGTCCAGTTTGACCTGCAACAAGGAGAGATCAGAGGTCGATATTTTTAAAAATAAATGTCATAAACTCAGGTGAAAAAACCTCTGTCGCGATGAATGTACAAAATAATAAAAAATGATCTTATTATAGAACAAAAAATGAAGCCTTCAATGTCTTGTCTGTTGCGCTCCTTTGCATAATATTGACCTTTTTAATCCGGATCCCCGCAGCTCGGTTCGTTTTGTCTCCGGTTGCAGCTGCTGAATGTCGGAGTTGGGCGTCCGCCGGGACTTGAAGCGACAGTGCGGCTGTCAGCGCCGGGCCAGGCTTGATAAGTGCACGTGGGCGGGGCCTTCAATGAAGCCTGCACCCAGCCAATTACCTTCCACCTAACGAACGCGCAGAGACGCAACCGCTCGTTCTCCTCTTCAGAGGAGGGAAACAAACCGAAAAGTCAAGTAAGTATTTATAAACGGAAACAGGCCGAGCTGATGCTTTGCAGGTTTCAAACAAACTACAATGAAGCAGCATTTTTATCTGCGGCAGACTCTCTGTGGTGAGCCGCTCACGTCGTATTTCTGCGCAAAACTCGCAGAAATGAAAGTCCGATAAATCCGTCTGCGCGTGCGTAACGCAGCCAGAAACAGCAGCAACAGCAGCGCGGCTTTCTTTAGGCTCTATAGTTCATATTCTGAAGGTTATCAACGTTTTGCGGCAAAAGAATAGAACAATCACAAAATTATGAAAGAAAATATCAAATTGATTCAAAACAGACAGAAGGAAGGAAAGAAAAGGGACTTCAGCATTTTGCATCTCACCCCCCTTCTCTCCCGCATGATTGACAGACAATAATTGGAGAGGGAGCGCGTGCTGCCCCAACCGACCGGCGCTGCCGCCTGCTTGACGCCGCTTTCCCGCGTCACTGCAGGACAGGAGAGAGAGGAAGAGAAGAAGAAGAAAGATTCCGATTTAGCAAAACAGGAACTTTTTTTTTCTGAGCCGAGCTGGTCCTGTCCCGGCGGACGGACTCCAGGAAGAGCAGCGATATTTACACAGTGGAAGCATTAATAATACATCAGCAGCCTGGACCTGCATGGATTACGAAGAACAGAACAAGGAGCTGTGGAGGAAAACACAAGAAAACACTTAGATTAGATTAGATTAGATTAGATTAGATTAGATTAGATTAGATTAGATTAGATTAGATTAGATTAGATTAGATTAGATTAGATTTTCTATCTATAGTGGTGTAACAATCAATCAATTAATCAATTGACTGATTCATATTCCTAAGATCCAACCCGATTGATTGAAATAAATTGTTGATCAAATCGATTTATACCATTTTAAAATCTTCTCACATTAAAATAATCGACTATATCAGTCTTGGAAAATACCATTTGGACTGAGACATTATATAGGTTTATTATGATGATTGTCATCATACAAATATGATGACAGCAAAAATTTAAATTCTATCTATCTATCTATCTATCTATCTATCTATCTATCTATCTATCTGCAGGTCTTGTATTTAGGCTCCAACTCAAACAGAACCGTCCGTTTGTTCAGATGATTTTCTGAAGGAGCTGTGATTCAGGCTGAGGACAGCGGAACATATCGGGGTTAGGAGCTCAGTATTAGAGCTCATCAGCATGATAATGTGGAGATACACATGCTTGGAGTCTGAGCCCCTGTGATTTGGCCCTGCGATAAAACCTTATCGGCGGCAAACATCCACTTCCATTTCAGCATCTGACATTAATTCAATCCGCCTTTTTATTTACGCCCACTTTCCTCACGTGAAAGAGCGATTCAGATGAGAATTTCATTATCAGACTGACACACACACAAAAAAAAAACTGATAAACACATAAAAAAAAGAAATGATTCTTGTTATTAAAATCATCGCAGGAATCCTGCTTTAGATGCTTCTGCCTCGTAGGTGCGATGTGCGCGTCAGAGGAGGAGAAATCCAGCGAAGGCGTGATTCTTGGATGTGGGTGATTATAGCCCTTCCCGGGGTAATTTTTCATCGGGGCTGGCTAATCTTTGTTCTTTGTGAAGATAATAAATAGCCTAATCGTTATCAGCGCGCTGCTGGAGGTGTCAGGGAGAAAGGGGCTGATCGGCCCACAAAATAGGCTCCAAAGTGCGGTGGAATAAATGACATTTCTTATCTCTCCCTCCCAGATTACCGCCCCCCTCCTTTAAACTCACAACAACAATCTAAGGGGGGGGGGGGTCGCTCATACCGGATCAGATCTGTGCGCATGATTATCAAACACATGAGAAGGGGCGGGGTTGCATGGGATAAAATACTATTTTCCTCACCTTCACCATTATTTTTTAATAAGAAATAATAATACTACTAATAATAACAATAATAATAAAACCAAAAGTTGTGTCTTTGATGCATAAGAAACTCTGCTTTTCTACAAGGTTAAAGCACATTGAGCTTCAGGAGGCCTGTAGTGTAGTCAGACTGAAAAAGGTATTTTTCCAATAAATACAAGCTGGGTGCTTAATAACTTGGCAGCTGCAGCAGCCTTGGGCCCTGCTGATGGTCTCCATGGTAACAGAGATAACAGCTCAGTCATTTTTCATATCTTACAGTCTATTATATTCAAGGATTATTTCTTCTTCCTGAAAAGGTCAAACATAAAGTCAATCCAGCCAGGAGAGAGCCTCGTCCTCCTCTTCCTCTTTATCATACCCTCTATTATGACAAAGGGATTTGCCTTTTTTCACATTACCTTGTTAAACCAGTGTCATGCCCCGTGCAGACGCAGTTTGATGAATGCAGGCCTATCAGCAGAAGACAACAAAACTCTCCTAATCTTTTACAGACTCATTTGGGTTGTGGGAACACAGTTTGTCCCTTTCAGTCACGACTTTTTCAGAGGTGTTTCTTCAGTTTTGTGTCTTATTGTAATAATTTTCTTTCATGGGACTTATTTGTTGCTTCCTTTTAAAATTCAGAGGGAGAAGAACAAGAAGAGAGCAGAAGATGATCTTCTCCTCATCATTTGGAATGCTGTTCAACATTTGGTCTTTGCTGCTCGTTCAGAGGTTGGACACTTTCTTGTTTTGCCCACAGAGTGAAACACTCAAAAAAGAGGATAAAAAACCAAAGGGCCAATCTTTAGTCCAAATAGGATTTTTTTTTACTCCCACATCTGCCAAGCCGTTGAGGAATTTGAAGTGCCGTTCTTTGGTCTGTGTTTTGGTAAGATGTGACAAAGATGACCCCATGAACGGTGATTTTTGCTTAAGGCAGAGACAGAAGATTATCAATTTGCTTAATTTTATCCTTAAAAACCAGTTTATTGTGTTGATGAATTTCACACAGTCATACTGTTTTCAAGTATTCAGGTATTTGTCTAAATGAATTAATTTATTACTTCAACCATGTCACCCAAATTCACATTCACAAATTTGAACAAAAACTTAGGCGATAAATTATTTTCAAATCATGACCAAATTAAAACAGAATATTTACATAAAGTATTTTATTTTCCCAGTTTTTCCAACACTCGAAAAAGTCAAAGGTCACTGCAAATAACAGAAAAAGAAAGAAGAGCTTGGAAGTGTGTTTGTGTGAATATTCCTGCCTCTTAGCTCCAGCTCTTAATGCTTTGAACAGCGTATAACCAGAATGTTCTCCTGGAATAACCGAATGGTGACGTTTGCGTCTTCTGGAGTGCATGTAAGCCTCCTCATGATAAAACCCAGCAGTCTGGATCAGCTATGTGAGGAGGCTCCGTCACCTTGTGGTGGGTTAGAGGTGATTAAAGAGTCACAAGCCGAGCATTTTTAGTGATCAATGCAGGGTTGGAGGAACTGAAAGTTGAGGATAACCAAGGTGCTGGAGCGTGTAAATTTATTAATATTCCACCTGATACTGTTAAAAAATTGATGTTTTTTAGCAGTATCAGATGGAATATTAATACATCTACAAGCTGCATGTGGTTTGTCACGTCTGTTAACTCTGTCAGCAGCTGCGGTCAGTGTGATGACGTCACTTCTATAGGATTACACAATGAATACATATATTTTTTCTTTTTCTGCTTTACCTCTGTGATTGACGATTTCTGTGAAAGGTTGAAAAATAATTCAGTTTTAGCCATTCAACAGTCTGATTACATTTGAACAAAAACAAGTCACTTATTAAAAACAGTTTCTCGGATTAATCAATTATGTCTCATAATAAATGTTTAAATATTTATTAAGGTTTTATAATATTTGTTTCAAAAGTTTGAAAGTTGAATGTTATCTTTGGAATTCAGATGATGAGGGGGTGAATCATGAGTCAGCAGTCTGAGACAGTGTGTAACGAAAATTGACTTGTAATCTTTATGAAAGGTTTTTCAGGACAACTGATGCTGGAGAACAGTGCAAGGTTGAAATATGTAGATGAACAGTGACACCTAGAGGTGATGGTGATGCAAACTGGCGTAGCTGCTTCATCACCTCATTTCAGTCCTTTTGGATAGACGGAAGAGTGTGGGTAAAATTCTCTGATAAAACAGTGACATACACTTTAATTGTTCAACTGTGTTTAAGCTTTTACTCTTTAAATTAATTACAATATGTTTGATATATGTTTAAAGAAATTCTCCTCTAAACAACATGTATAAAAATCTAAGAGAGTTCAGACAAATAAGTTATCTATTTTAGGAAGAGGCAAACTTGTGTGATGTTTTCTAACTCCAAAACTTTGCATCCTAAATATTTTTTTTTTGTTTTGTTTTGGCATTTAAACTAGGATGTGGCTTTGACATTGGTTTTGCTACTGCATTTTACTTTTAAGCCATTTTGGAAAAAAGACTCTGCCAAGTGACCAAATGTAAATGTGAACTAAAATGTCTTGAGAACATTTTCATGTTGCTCTATATCACACACACTCAGTATTAGGCACACCTGTCCAACTGCTCATATCTCAAATTTGTAATCAGCCAATCACATGGCAGCAACTCAATGCTTTTAGGCATGTAGACGTGGTCCAGACAATCTGCTGCAGTTTAAACCGCGCATCAGAATGGAGAAGAAAGGTGATTGAAGCGACTTTGAATGTGACATGGATGTTGGTGCCAGACGGGCTGGTCTGAGGAGTTCCAGCTGATAGAAAGACCACAGGAACTCAAAGAACCACTGGTGTCAACCGAGGTCTGCAGAAGAGCATCTCTGAACGCACATGTCCAGCCTGGAGGCAGATGGACTACAGCAGCAGAAGACCACACCAGGTACCATTGCTGTCAGCTAAGAACAGAAAACTGAGGCTTCAATTCACACAGACTCACCATAACTGGACAACGGAAGATTGGAAAAACATTGTCTGGTCTGATGAGTCTCCATTTCTGCTGCCACATTCTTATGGTAGGATCAGAATTTGGCGTCAACAACATGAAAGTAAAGATCCATCTTGCCTTCTATCAACGCTTCAGGGTGGTGGGGGTGTCATGGTGTGGGAGATATTTTCTTGGCCCACCTTGGGTCCCTTATCACCAATTTAGCCCGGTTCCAATGCCATAGCCTGACTATTGTTGGTGACCATTTCCATCCCTTTATGACCACAGTGGACCATCTTCAGATGCTACTTCCAGCAGGATAAGGCAGCTTGTCATAAAATCTCAGACTGTTTTCTTGAACATGATAGTGAGTTCTCTGGACTCAAACAGCCTCCACAGTCACCAGAACACAATAGAGAACCTTTGTGTCGTGTGTCCGCCACATATAACATACCAGTCCATGAGAATTTTGCCAGACATCAAACCGGTCCGTAGTGCAATAAAGGTTGGGGACCGCTGGTATATGGCGTATACTTATATAGGGCTTCTACCTTCCTTGAAGGTCCAAAGCGCTTTACAGTCATTGTCCCATTCACCCATTCACACACACATTCACACGCTGATGGCAGCTGATGCCAAAGACTGGCGCCAACCTTCCACCAGAGGCAAGGAGGGGTTCAGTGTCTTGCCCAAGGACACTTCAACACAAGGGCATGCAGCAATCTTACGATAAGTGGTCGACCGGCCTACCACTACACCACGGCCGCCCGATGGAGGACATGTATGAAGAAATGTAAGATGAAAATTGTGTTTCTGAGTATTTCTTTATTCAAACCATTTTTGAACGGGATCAGACGATATGAAAGAGCTTGCAGCAGTGACATGCTAGAATTGGCGGGCCACAAGCTCCCTGCTTGCATCCACTCACAGACAAAAACATCCATGAACGTCTTTGTTTTCCTCGTCTGAGCTGGACTCTGGATCAAAACTGGCTAGCTCTGATACTGCTCACCATTTCTGTTGCACCGCTAATGTTAGGTTAGGAGACAGTGTGACCAGAGAGCTCTCAGATATGGGTGACGAGAAGATGGATGTGGTTTCTCTGCACCAACAGTTTGTCCTACAACTCAGTGGGGAATTTCCAATGAACTCCTGCTGCTCTACCGAAACTTTGTCTAAGAAAATAACTCAGGTTTTTAAATGTTGCCTAAAAATGGCATAATCCTAATCAAAGATCACTGGGAACGACTTTACAATCGATCAAAAGCTGATTGGAGTACGACTTTATAACATCAAAAACACGATTTTCATTGGAGGGGGGTCTTTGATGACACTGTTTTGTTCCCTTAAACCAGTGCTTCTCAGATAGTCGGGCGCGCCTCCGTGCGCAGTAGTAGCGGTTTTAGGTGCAGGTAATATTTGGCAATTGCCCGAGGCAATTTCAACAGGGGGCGGTGGCGGGGCAATGCTTGGAAAAAAACTATTGTCGGTGAAGGTTCTCATTCATCTTAGCAACTGGGCTTAAAAACTTCTTCCTTGACTGATGAAGCCAGTGGTGAAGAGGATTTCAAGTCCAGTTGCTGTGCCTCAACTTCAAGACACTTTCAGACTCTTACAACCAAATATATTTGACAGATTGCTACAGTCAAACAGAATCAGTCCAACTCTTTTTAACATCCTTTTGGGCTAAAATTTGTCCACAAAGCTCACTTCTTGTATTTGAACAGTGAGTGTACCTGAATTTTCCACTGTATCTATGCTAGTTCTGCACTGATGACACGGTTAGATGTGTTTGATTCAAGATTCAAGAACAACTTTATTGATCCCCGAAGGGAATTCAAAAGGGAATTTGGCACGCAGTCTTTTTGGTGGCCTAAAGAGGACCATAAGACAAGTTTGTTATGTTTCTTCCTTTTTGTTTGTTCAGAAAAAACCCGACTTTTCCATCTTAAAATCCAACTTCCTTCACAGTCTTTGTGTGTTGGGACCATGCTAATGCAGCAGAAGCACTTTTTTCTGTTCTCACTCACATGTGGACAGGGCCCCAACCTCAGTTGCAAAGTTTGACTAAAAGTATAAAAAGTAGCATGAAATGACACAGTTTCAGATCTTTCTCAGCATTGCATTTTGTGACCTAAAAGATTCACAAACTATGCGTTTATTTTTAAATACTTCTTATTTTGCAGAATGTTTTGCGAAAAAAATGCACAAACGAGAATGTAGTGGGATTTAGAGAAGATGCAGCAGTGAAAAAGATGTCGGTTTTGCCAGATTTCTCCAGGTGCACCACAGAAAGCAGCAGACTGAAGAGGAACACAGCTGACCATTGGGCTGCCTTACCACATCCTTTACCACCCACGCACTCAAACTTTCTCGATTTCTTCAGAATTTCACAAACACGCCTTGTAAAATAAATGAATGCTAGATTTTAATCAAAGGTTGACTTTGAAGCAGGCACATTTCTAACCACATTTTTTTAGGGTTTTCCTATCAGCCAGTATTTTCAGATGAGTAAATCCTTGGATTTCACAAAGATTGCCTTTTTCTCTGCCTTTCTTGCTGTCTGTCTGTGAAAATGAGAGAGAAGCAACAGCTGTAGCAGCTGGAACATAACACAGATTTGATGCAGGAGATCAGCATGACTGAGACAAACTGAAAAAATTACTACAGACTATTGGACCTCAATGTATTCAAAGGCTCAAAAACTTATACACAGAGAAAGCTCTGAAGAAGTGCTGTTGTTTATGCACACACAGCTTCATCACAATACATGTATGTAAGACTTCATCACCTGTTTCCAACATGGTTTATGAACTCAGTGTATTCATAACTAAAAAAAATCTGCTAGCATTGGTTGCTAACAAAGGAGCTAACAGCACAATTTTATTCCTTTTGCTGGTAAACATTTAGACATAAACAGATTTTCTGTTTCCAAACCACAGTTCATCCGTTTGAGTAAGAAAAAAAAAGAAAGAACAAGGATGCTTGATTACTTTCTGTTGACACATGAGCATAAAAAATGTATATTTTTTGAATAGGTTAGAAAGGGAAATAAAAAAATCCTCCAATCTTTTAGGTTGGAAAAGGATATCTCAACACCTACCATAATTTTTTGTGGAATATATGTTTTTCAAGTGTGTATTAAAAGTACAGCATGTTTTCTAAACCCCACCCCCCCCATCCTACCGTATGCACAACCGTCTATGTAATGTGACAATTTAGACAAGAGATGGAGAGAGGCCTGGCCTCTGTATCTTCTCTCCCTTCTCTCCCCTGCTCACCCCAGCTCTTCACCACATCAGGATACACTTGTTTTACTGAATTCCGGTTTCAAACGGAACGCTGCCTTGCTCTGGTTTTCTGCAGGGCCAGTATTAAAAGCAGGCATGTGTTGTCTCTTAGTGGTCCTGTGGTCAGGGACGGGGAGCCCCTAACGGCCTGTCATACTCACACACCTTTCAAACCTCACTAGCTCCTGCTTCCTCCCCACCCCTTGGCTTTCCTCTCCTCCTTGCCCCAGACAGCCGCAACATACACACTTATCACCACTGGAACATATTAAAGAATGAAAAGTTTCTTCCATGACAGGCCACAAAAGGCATCACTTCTTCCCGCTTTTCTTGTGCTGTCAATTTCTTCCGGGGTGTCTTCAACTGATGGGTTTGTGGTTTATTTTTTCCAACGGCACTCAATACTACTGAATTAAAGTGAAAAAGTAGGTGTTGTGTAAAAATAAACGTACAGTTTTTCAATCCGTGGAGAGGTTTCTTCCTTTGACCTATGACCTCCATGACATTGCCCCCAGTGCTAAAAAAGGGCACTGCAACTGAAAACTTTTAGTCCAAAATTTAAACATTTAAATATTTGAGTCATATTTCAATTTTTAAATGTATAAATTTTTTTGTTTTAAGTCCAAAAGGTTTTTCTCTTTAAAAAAAAAACAACTTAAAACAATATCATACTTCTTTGTACTTCCTGTTATTAAAAAAGGACTTATCACAATGCAGATTTTTTTTTTAAAGAGAAAAAAATAACCTTGGAATTAAGTGCTTTTTTTTTATGTCTGCAGTTCAGTTTTTCTGGTAAGTTATTCTGATTTTCTGTGTGCAACAAAGCCATCTAAGGGTATATTCAGACTGGGACAACCGTTTGTCTTAGATCCAGTCTGCTTAATTCGGATGGATTCCTGAACCTTGCGTTTGGTCTGTATTCTGACTGCCATCAAGCGGCCTTTCCTGATTCGAACCAAAGCTAGTAAATACAACCACATGAATAAAATCTCTTGACTCTTTGGTCATGAATTACAAGGATGGAGCAAAGCAACTGGAGAAAGTAATTATGGAAGTCCTGAGCTTTGCAGTCCTTCTCAGGGTAGTTCATTCAAGCTTAATACTTTGCTGAGCAATTCCTGTATCAACGTCAGGTACAACGTCAGGTACAACACTTTTCACTGCTGCTTTGGTTAGGCTGAGCTATGCTGCAGCGCGGTTACTGACAAGAAGACATGAAGGCACACTGAAGTGTTTATGACAGATAGACTGTTGGGAAAACGGTGAGAAGCAATGTGTGGCACGTTCAAAGTTGTTTGAATAAACCTGCATTCATCTGACCACGTTTCAGTGAGTTGCTGTGTCTCATCGTTGTGGTGTTATGGCACTGTTTTTAAGAGAGTTCTGTTTAGGAAACTACAGGGTAGCTTATAGGATGACATCACAGCAGCGCCTGCCGGGCGTGTACCGCGTGACGAGACACAGAAAAGCATGTAATAATTGTAAAATAAATGTTCTAACAAGTTAGGAGTGGGACCCTTTTTTACTGTTGTCATCTGTTGCTACATTCCTACTCAGTTAACATCACATGACCACCGGCTACGGTGGCCGTTTTGGGTCAGTTGTTCCGCTCCGGGAACAGATTGTTTTCAGACGAAGAAATCTCAGAGCAGACCGAAGCTCAGTCCGATTGGAAACGAACCAAGTCCACCTCAAAAGATGGGTCAGAGAGCAGTTCCTGGTCCCAGACCCGGGTCCACTTAGATGTATTCAGACTGAAAATTTGATCCGGATAATCAGGGAAACAAACTCTGGTTCACTTTAAGAAAACCAAATGTGTCCAGTCTGAATACAGGCTACAGTAATGTAACAACCTCAATGTGTGATTTCATTTCTGTTAACAATTGTTTTGTGTGTTATACATTCATGACTTGTTTAGTTTTATTCATTTTCTGGTATTCATTTAAACCCAAATGCACAAATTTCTTTATTTAAAAAATAACAAACTTACTGCAACCTCTGCTGTAAATCTGCCTGATCTTACAAGACACGTATCTTTTCTTATTATCAGTAAAAAAAATTTTTTTAAATGTTTTTAAGGACAATGAAGTGATTTAACTGGAGGGTTGAAGAATTGCCTTTCATGGCACAATGCATTGGCAAATACTCATGGCTGAACAATGATCAAACAATTGCTTTAAATTTAAACTAACCCACTGAAAAATTGATGGAAAAAACTGATATCAGTTAATAAATCTAAAGAATGCTATTTAATGGAAGAAAATGCATTGACCCACAAAGGCCAGACAAAAATGACTACAGAGTTTTGACAAACTGCTAAATGTCAATTAAGCTCAAAACACTTTAATAAACGATTTTAATGTTTGAAAATAACAAGGAATTACTAAAAAAAAAAGATGTAATGAGGAAAATTTGGTAAATCATGCTCTAAAAATGTATACAATGCATTTACATGATCAACCACGGTTCCTTAAATTACATTATAGTAAACACTTGATTTTAGGGGTGTAACAAATTAATCGAATTAATTGACGAATGAATATTATTCCTACAATCCAACCAGATCGATCTGTCTGAGGCAAATTGTTAATCAAATCGACCTATGCCATTTTAAAATCGTCTCGAAATGAAATAAATTGATTATATCAATCTTGGAAAATACCATTTGGATTGAGACACTGTAGGTTTATTTTACTATAACGTGAAAACAATCAAGTCCATCACAGTGAACAACACATATATGATGTCATCAAAAACGGATCAGTCCATCATTCCTGTCCAATGTGTGGAAACACTTTGAATTTAGTAAAGTCATGTGACCATACAGTGTGCTAAAATGTTCTAAGAATGTTCCCTTTGGATTCTTTGGATGTCGAAAAACAACAGTGGACTGAACTTTAAGAAACTAAAACTGTTAATGGATTTGACATTCATTCATGTTTACTTGTTTGTTTGGACACATATTTCATTTACACTTGATGATCTGGAAGAAATCTGAGGAATCTGGAAAACTTCTCTGTTCAGTAGCAGGAATTTCTCTCTGAGTCTCACTGGTTGAAACTTTGACCGAAGATCTGAAGAAACTGAAGAAAAGAAACTGAAGAAAATGTTTTCTCCGCAGTGGACACCATTTGTTTTTTGAAGCCAAATGTCCTCTGGTTTGATGAGAACACTGCATGCAGGATGTTTTGTAAGGGACAGGGCTTCTCCCTATCCCTCTAGTTGCATGGGGCATTTGGATGGGTAACCCTCACGGCCGAGGGCTCTGTATCCCTCCGCCACGAGGGTAATGATGTTGTTGAGCATTTTCCGAGTGCTGGCAGCTACGTGCTAATGTGGATGAACGGCGACTATTGATGATGTCGTTGAGTGGGAGTGATGTTCGAATTAGAAGACATTTTTTTTCCATATTTCTCGATACCCCTAAAGTTTAGGGGTACATTTAGGGCCTAAATGTAGGGGTAGGGGAAACACAACTGAAGACACGCTGGTATTTCAAAAGTAAACCAACAGAATCTCATGTTAGAAGCTGCCAGCCTTGTTCCAAGTCTGTGCAAGAGGTGAGTCAAAGACTGTTTAGTTTGGTGGCTGTGGGTAGGAGGGCTAATGATGGCTAATGATGGTCAGCAGCATTATGTCAGGACAGGAGCTGAGTACTGAGCGGGCGGAGTGAAAAACAACCTCTCTAAAACCACAAAATTGTGCGTTCAAACTGTGAAATTTACTTTAAACTGTTGCTCCTCTGAAGTAAGATCTAGCAGCCAGATTAGAAGAACAAAAGTGTCTTTTTCTTCCAAGCTTTAGTTGTTACATCATCATTGCATTGGCTGTTGAATTGATGACAGTTTATATTTTAATGCTATATATTTAGGAAACTGAAAAGTCAGTTCAGGTTATTCGTAAAGTACCTGTTCACAGCTAAGGTTGTCTTAAAGCGCTACACAAATTCAGTCAGAAATGTCAAACCAAGCAAAACTATAATAATCAGTGGTTGTTGTAATTAATTTTTTGGCAAATCCATTTAAGACCCACTTAAAGGAAAATGACTTGTTTTTGGCTTTTTTTGTTTTTCTCAAAAAGCTTAAAAACTACAGTCGGCGGGCCACAAGCCCCCTGCTCTGCTCCATCTGCTCCATTGTAACGCATCCATTTGAAGATTTCCCATTGAGGTCCACACGGGGGGGGGGTTACCATTAGGCAAAGGTAGGTGATCGTCTGGTGCCCCCAATTCCCCATAGGCCCCAAGCCAAACACGTAATGCAAATGTCTAAAATATATTTTACGCCCAACTGTCATGAAAAAACACCCCAAAGATCTAATGGACAGTTTTTAGTCTGACTTTGCAGGCAGAAATAGCTCTAGGTGGATGAACATAATTTGGGATCGGTTCAGGAGCTTTTAGTTCCTGGTTGAAATACGTTTTTATGTCTAGGGAGAGGCAGGTGCACAAGCAGTGCTTCACCTGTTGTCTTTCCCACCTGCCATCATAAGATGTAAAGCCTACTGATGATAACATTAATATGTTTTCACATTAAACTGTTCAATAAATGCAAGTTATTCATATCATTTTTTATCCTGAAAATCACCGTATTTTGCTTATTACCTGTTTAATCTTAGCGCAGTCAGCGAGCTCTGCTGCATAAGAGATTACACAGTCCTGAGGGAAGTCGGGTTGATTGTTCCTTTAGTTTACTTAGCGTATGCTAATAATGTACAGCCTTTTTTTTGGCATCCTAGACATTTGTATTTGCATGTGCGCCCTCTATATAATTAGGTTATGTATTTCGCTTCAGATCTGGCCTGAAGCTGCACTAAAAAGACAGAATGAGTCAGAAAAACAACTGATGTTTGTGATATTAATATAAACAATAGATCATTTGTTATATGAATGCATATATACGTTTTTGGGAGGATTTCTTTGGTGCTTTTTTGGAGTCAGCTTAGGAGATATTTGATTTACTTCCTAAGGTATTATTTAATACTTGTAAAACTTCTATTCACAAGAACCGGTTTTCAAAAATCAAACTCGTATTTATTATTTTTCACAAGAAACGTAATAAACAAATGCTTTTATGTTATCCCACCTAAATTCATGAGAAGTCAAAACACAAGAACATTTTCCAGTGTTGTTCATGATAGACCAATAAGTTCAACAAGAACTTCAACAGTGTTTAAATATTTGTGTTTTATTCACTTTTTTTTGTGATTGTTCCTAATATTTGAGAAAGACATCTGTGGTTGTTACTAAAGTTCAATGAGAGTCCATTATTTTATGTTTTTCTCTGACTGACTGCAAACATGGTGGATGTAACATCATAAAAACTCAGGAAATAATACATAATAGATGATAATTAATCATCTATTATTTTGGGGTGTTTTTTTGCTGGGTCCAATGGTTTTTAGATGATTTTAGGCCGGATGTGCCCCATGTTCTTATTTGCCTGGGGCCCCCAAACTGCTGAATCCCCCACTGGAGACATTGAGGTCCACTTATAGATCCATATACAGTACAGACCAAAAGTTTTCTTTATTTTCATGACTATGAAAATTTCAGATTCACACTGAAGGCATCAAAACTATGAATTAACACATGTGGAATTATCAACCCAATTTTTTGGACTGACTGTCCTTCTTTTCTTAAAGCAATGATGGCCACTTGTTTTTCTGTGCTTAGCTGCTTTTTTCTTGCCATAATCCAAACAGTCTATTCAGTGGGACTATCAGCTGTGCATCCACATGACTTCTGCACAACACAACTGATGGTCCCAGCCCCATTTATAAGGCAAGAAATCACACTTATTAAACCTGACAGGCACACCTGTGAAGTGAAAAACATTTCAGGTGACTACCTCTGGAAGCTCATCAAGAGAATACCAAGAGTGTGCAAAGCAGTAATCAAAGCAAAAGGTGGCTACTATGAAGAACCTAGAATATGACATATTTTCAGTTGTTTTACACGTTTTTGCTATGAATATAATTCCACATGTGTCAATTTTTAGTTTTGATGCCTTCAGTGTGAATCCATAATTATCATGAAAATAAAGAAAACTCTTTGAATGAGAAGGTGTGGTATGTCTTAGTTTTCTTAGTTTTCCTCATCTGAGTTGGCATCTGGATGTAAACTGTAGCAGGAGAGAGCTATGTCTTAGAAAACAACACAATTCTTTTTGCATTTTGGCTAAAAACATATAATAATCACATAATATAATCACGATTAGAAGAGCACTGGGAACACTTTTACAAGAGATCAAATGAGGCTTGGAGTGGGACTATTGTTCCTGTCTAATTAAGTCCAGATCACTCCAATAAGGACATAATCTTCACACTACAGTGATCCCTTGATTATCGCGGGGGTTACGTTCCAAATAGAACCCGTGATAAGCAAAACCCGTGAAGTAGAAACCTTTATTCTTTTTACAATTATTATACAATGAAATACACTATTATACATTGAAAAGAAAGAACAAACCATTTAACAGGCTAAATCAATTGTTTTTTAACAAATAAAAGTACTTTAGAAACGTTTTTTCAACAAATAACTTCTGTAGTGTGCTGTCAAATAATAATTTCAATCATCGATAAGAACAGAAGGGTTCAAATTGCGGAGATTAGCCCCGCCCACCGCGACCCGAGTGGATTAAATGGAGGAAAATTTAAAATGATTATGAAAAAAATAAAAAAGTACAGTGGGACAGATAGTGACTCCGGTCTTCTTTTTCACTGCTCTTCATACTGAGCCGCTGCATCCTCTGCAGCGTTTTTTCCTTCTGAAGCCCGCGGTGCAGCTGCAGGTGTGTTTGTTCGGGAGAGGAACATAGTGATAGGCAGTTGTTGTCGCTCTTTTTTCTTCTTTGCTAAAGATCCTTATACACCGACATGCCACCATCGATTATGTTGGAGAACTGTAATGAACGGCTCATCAAAGGGTCCCATTCTTGAGCTACTCGCTGAGTGACTTTTTAGCCAATCAGAATGCAGAACACAATGCACAATCCAAATCCGTGAAGTAGCGAAACCGTGAAAAGTAAACCGTGATATAGCAAGGGATCACTGTACATCAAAGAGTTTTTGGTATAGACTAGTTGTTGTTTTTTTCCATCGTTAAGCATCTTCAAATTACTTTATTTAGACAGAAGTGTGAATGCAGCGGTTCAAATCTCTGCAGTCACACTCTCTTCAGGGAGAGTATGCATGTTTCTAAGTGCAAAAGAATGTAAAGTTGTGTGCAAACATTGTTTTTTGTGTTGTCACAAAATCGAACATTGAACAATTTAACTCAGGCCCAAAGGAACTTTTTTACGTTGTTCTTTTTTATTTTAGCAGTTTCTGTAAGCGTTGCATGTCTACTTCGTCAGAAGCTGTAGCAACATAACTGCTTGTACAATGTCTAACCAGTGAGAACGTTTCACAGTACAGTAGTAAAATATTGACTGTTAGGAAACTGCAGGTTGCAGCACAGTATAGTAAGTGGCTGGTTCAGTACAGTCACAGAATTGGAAGGACATCCAGCACAAACCGTCATTCCAAATCTCTCAGGCTGTGTCAATGCCTGAAAACGGGCAACAGCCAGGAGATCAACAACTGTCGTGTAATGGAGTCTGAATGGATTCTATAAGTCCTCATAACCTGTCTGTCTTTGAACATTTTCAATGCATAGCAATCTGTTTCTGTAATATTTCTTTGTAATACATGTACCATCCCCTGGCATTCTCGTTGTTATGACTATCGTTCTTGTCATACATATTTGTTGTATTTGTTTTGACCATTAAAGTTAAAAAAAAAAGTCCGTATAACAAAACCCAGAAGAACAAAACCTCATCTCTGACTAAATCTCTGCTTTCACTGAAATATTTGCTTTTGTTGACAATCATCCAATAATCATTGCATTTGAATGGCAGCACCAGACTGACCTTTACCTGACCTTTTCACACCCTGTCAGAGAACTTGTTTTTTTTAATTGAGAGAGTGCAATTGGACATGTGCTGTTGGTCATCAGATGCAACATTTGTCTCATTTTAACACCTGTGGAAATAAAATAAGAACTGGTATAGAAGTTCAATATTTTGAATTTTTTAATCCCATAGCTGCCGTTAATTCATCTACTATTTTAAAATTCCCCAAACCATTCGTTTCATTTGTGTCTAATACGTGAATTATAGGACTTTTTTCTTATCTTGCTCCAATGACGTTTTTTGGTCTTGTCTTCATCTCCACCCTCTTAAAGGAGTAGCGTTCTCCTGTCCGTCCATCTGTCAGGATGTACCATGTCCCCCAGTAGATGCCATTGGTCACACCGCTGTAACGTCCACGGTAATACCGACCATTCAAATTAGCTGCCAGGCAGGCATCAAACCACCACCCTGCTCCGTAGTATTGAGCACAGTTTCCAGAGGTGTAGCGGTCATGGTCTTGATCAGAGGTGCTGAAGAATCTGCCATCATGGTTGTAGTGTTTACTGTAGCTCAGCGCGTTTCCTGCATCGCCGCTGTATTCTCGAGCTGTCAGACGAAACCTGGAATGAAAACATGCGACATATTTTAAAGGACTATTAGTACTTTCTATCTGTTTCTGCACCAGGCATGTAAAATGACCACATATTGTGGAATTTAGAATCAAACTGTGATAGTTTGGAAGTGTTTTTAACGGCCCACTTTGATTTTCCTTTAATCTATGCTCAAAGCATTCCCAGTGCTCCTTTCACTGTGTCCTTTTCCAAGAAATAGCTTCTGCAAAGTGGCAGTGGTCAGGGGCGGAGCTACAAGGGGGCAAGCGGGGCAGTTTGCCTCCATTTGCCTCCAAGTTTTGAGTCAATATTAGTTTCAGTATTTACAAAGATTAGAAATCATTAACACAAGCTTCTTTAAGCTGAAAAATAACAAAGCAATACTTTTGAATGATATTTTGAGACCCTCAAAGTATTTCTACAGTCCCCTGATTCCTGGAGGTTGCACATGCAGCACTGCAGCTGAGTAAGGCGCTCTTTGAGTTCCCAGGTCTGCAGAGTTTAGGCTGTTTAAATTAAAAGCTTATTTTCATGTTTTCCCTGAATTCAAATGATAAATAAATGAAAAAAAATTGCGGCTGTCTTAGAAGAGATGGTGCACCAAAACACCCCTGAAGGTTTCCATCAGCCATAGATACCATTGTGATGAATTCATGTGATCCCGTCTATGATCCAAGATTCCTTGCAAAGCATCTAAATACCTTTTCATCTGAAATGTCCTGTAATCTCATCCCATTAACTCATCTGCTTTGAATCCCTTTTAATGAACTGACAGCCGTGAAGGAATACAGTTTGAACCTAATTGAAGTTTCTCTGACAGTTCTAGTACATCGCATGTCCGTCCTGAGAGAGGATCCCTCCTTCATGTGGACAACCCTGAGGTTTCTACTTTTTTACTGGAATTTGGAGTTTGTCCTTACCAAGAAGGAGGGTCTGAGGTTTAACTTAGTCAGTTTAGTTCAGTTTAGCAATCAGTTATTGTATTTTATAACGGATTTTATGTTTTCTTAAATTAATGAAGCCCGTTGAGACAACTGTATATCTGGCTATATGAAATAAAACTGAATTGAAGTTTGATTGAATTTCTCAAAAAACTAAACCATTTAGGAAATCCCAAGGACATCACATATCATTGCAATGGTCCTCATCAGCCACCACAGTCTCTCAGTTGCTTTGATCTTGTAGCGATCTAGACAAAGGTGGATCTGATTTCTTCTCTGTGTTTGTTTGCAGCCATCATCAGTCAGTAGATGCTTGTTAACATCTGAGTTCATGGCTACGACTAACAGTTGAATGGCTCATGCATGCAGTCAACCCTTTCCAATGGACGTTTCTCCAACTGTGTCCGACTCACCTCAGGCACAAACACCACCAAAGGGCGGTTCCAGAATTTCTGTCTGAATTTATTTGGCCTTGCTTGTTTGTGTAAGCTAAATTTTCATTGATGATACTGGAGAATTTCCATTTTTTGCATTAGTGCATGTTATATGATTGTTATTTAGATTAGATCAGCTATGTTCTTGCAGTGGGCGTCACCTCTGTGCCTCCGAGGCCACTTTGAAGTTGTTGTAGGTGGCCTGTCGCTTCTGCTGGTGCCAGTCTTCCAGCTCAATGCAAAGTTGGTGTTGGCCTGTGGAGGTGAGGGCATGCAGTGCTGCATTACCCAGCCAGTGCTCTGCCTGCATGTTGCCAAAGCCATCCCGATATTCCTGCCATGTCCTGTTGAAGTCCACTGAGCCATCCTGTCGATTCTGGATCACCGTCCACCCACCACCCGCCACCTCCATGTCACATTTAGCCTGAGCCAAAACAAAAAGTGCTCTGACAAAGCCTAGATTTCACAGCCCTGCAGACAGATTTCTAAATGAAGAGAGGTGAGACGGGGGTCAGTCTGCGTGTTTTATGAGTGTGGTCAATCTGAAATACCTCCAGAGCTGGGCTGTGCAGATCAGGCTGGATTGTGTAGATTCCATTCTCACTGATCCCAAGCCTATAAATATCTGCACAGTCTCGGGGATGTAATCTTTCCACGGGGGCAACTGAAAGCCACACATTTCAAATTTTTGTCACCCTATCCATGAAAAAAAGGAATGTCTATAAATACCTTCAGGGCTCTCACCTGTGGGTGGGTTTTGTGTGATGCTTTTAAGAAAAAGCAGCAGATCCTTCTCACCCTCTCTGCTTGCCGCAGCAAGTTCTGTCAACCCGGAAAAGGTCAGGTTATCATGGAGTCAGAGGGGCTGTATACATATTTAAATATAGCGATAGGGCTCTTGCAAATGAGTTGTATGACAACACCTTACAGCTCCTTAACAAAGCTTTGCATTGTGTGTATGTGTGTGTGTGTGGGTACACGTGTGCATCTACCCACGGTGTTTAACATGCTTTCCACTGCAATTGAATTCCGATGCACTCACCTGTAACCTGCAGCCCAAAGGGAGGTTCTGTGAGTATGAGAGAGAGGGACAGCAGTGGCATTTGTGTGTGTGTTCTCACCCAGGCGCTTTGCCATTGCTCCAAGGGTTTGGCTGTGACAGTGTAGGTCACACTCTGTCAGCACGGCAGCCATTAATGCCAGGATGGCCCCCAGAGAGTCGCTGTCCTGGCTTCCATGACTCCAGCGGTCCCTTGATTCCTGGAGGTTGCGCATGCAGCGCTGCAGCTGGGTTAGGCGCTCTTTGAGTTCACCAGTCTGCAAAGTCGTGACCACAGGGCAAGGTGTTTCATATTTTATTAGATGTTTCTGTCTTTTTTGAACCTTGCTTTTGGAGAGTAAATGACTAGACTAGACTCAGACTAGTTTAATAGAAAACTTTAAAATCAGTCAATTAAAAGCAACTAGTTTTTTGACTGAATGACTTGAACTAAGTGGCCCTCGTATTCCAAGAAAGAAGTACCTGATGGCCCCGAGAAGCCAAAATCCCATAAACTTCTAAAAAGAACTAAACAGCTGTTTCTCCGTCATTCCATTGGTCAGAATAAACATGACCTTTTTCTTAACATTTTCTTGATAGTCCTCTTTTTCCATGATGTTTCTTTAGTACAAGTTATTCAAGATATAAATTGACCTATCAGAAGCCTCAGTAAAAGGAGGGGCTCTCATGTCCCAAGTGTTTGATTGATAGATTTTGTGTGTAACCCGCTTTCAGTGCTTGGGGTGTGGCCTTCCATTAAGCTCACTCCTGATTGGCACGAGTGGTTGCCACAGAAATGTTGACTCGGACCAATTACTACTTAGTGACGACATCTTATTCCAACGTGGTGATGTCCATGTAGCAAATAAATACCGACTGAATTGATTTTATTTGGTTGGAACCGGAAGTAAAAATAAAGAAATAGAAATTACTTTAACCCATTCAGAACTTAATAACTTCAACAAAAAAAATGAAAACACAACACTTACCGGTACTTTTTGTCTAGAATAGATAAACATCAAATTAGTTTATTCTTCCAGGTATGTTAATCCGCTTTGTTTCACACTAAGAGACGCAAATTGCTCAAGATTAAAAATATAAAATGTAGAAATGTGTCACTCGTGTGCTTTCGATCAAATAAATAGATGTGTTTGGAGGCATCTAGTAAATCTCTGCTCGTGGTTTATTAAATCTGCTCTCCTGCAGCTGCAATTACTTGGTTCTTTTGTTCAGTGTATCTGAACGTGATGCACTTTCTTTAATTTACACCCTTTATTTATCCACCACACCCTCGACAGGTCTCTGAATAATAAAAAGCCACAAAAAAATGTGTTTTTTTACGTGTCTAAACCATATAAAGTCATATCAAAGATGAACAAACCATAAAGAACCCATCCTTTAGTTTTGTGTCACACCACGGTCGAGTTCCTCATACACCTGTTGCTGATGAGCTCAGCACAACCATATGATGAAGACACTTTTAAAGCAGATCTATTTTTATCCCTTCTTTGATTGCAGACAGTTATTGCTCCATGGTGGTGCCAAATATAGCGTCCCATGAGAAAGAGCCTGCAGCCCGATGAGCGTATGCTGTTTGCTGCCACTGGCACAAATGAATAAAAAATCAAAGAAAACTTATAGTGTTGGTTAAACAACATGAATATAAAATGAAATTATAAGGTTTATAAAATGGAAACAGCAGCAGTTGTTTCCATTTAAAAGTAAGGAAAAGCTTACGTTAAACTGAGTGTGTCTGTGCTCCATCCTTCGAGGAACATCAGAGATGGCAGGGAGAGAAAAGCCCATCCTGCATGCACCTGTCCCAGCTTGACTCTCCGCCTCAGGCCTCACCCTTGCTCCTGACCCCGTTGGGATGGGCGCAGCCACCAGACTGTCCCTGCAGGGTTCCTCTGTGCAGGCTGGAGATGCATCTGAGGAGGGCACCCCTCCCAAACACAGTGACAGCAGAGGAAGCACGCTCCAAAAGCTTGAAGGAGTCCCTGGAAGGTGCTTCATTTCCAACTTTAAAGGGAGGCTTCGTTCTTGCGTTTTTCTTTTTTTCTTTTCTTTGATTCTCTCTTGCAAATGTTTTGGGCACTTTTCTTTTTGTCCTGAAAAGCACTTCTTTAAAAACCCTTTGCCAGCACGTCCTTTTTGTCTAAACGTTTGCGCCCTTGACCTTGTTGGGCTTGTTTCCTGCCTTCTCGTCCCTCTTGGTCTCTAACTCCTGGTTGTCCTCTTTGCCCTGCTCAGTCTGTTAGTAAGGCTGCTTTGGCTCAGATTCCTAGATAAATGCGGCACTCTTTGCTGTCTGACACGGACTAATGCACCCACCCCCAACACACACACACACACACTGTCTCCCCATCACCTCAACGCATCTCATTCTCTCCTCTACACTCCCACACAACCACACACAGATGCATGTTTGCACACAGTCAGAAATAACCAGACTCTGGGTTAAACATATCTTAGATGTTGTCCACTTCTTTTTTTCCATTAAGACAAAACTAATTGACTCTTTAACTCCTCCTAACTCTTTTCTTCTGTTAATAACGTTTTGGTTGCATTGCAGCTTTCATGTACTGAGATCTGCAAAAGCCATGAAGAGTCTAAACTGAAAAGGTGCAGGAGGAAGGAATTCTACTGTAAACAACAGAGTGATCGTCATAGTTTTGCAAAAAGCACACTCCCAAAAGTGAGGAGGACAAACTGGATCATATTACTTCTTTCTAAGCGTTACTAATTATGGACACTAAAATATTAAGAAGTTTTATGTTTTTATTCTGATGTATATGATATTAAAATAGACTGTTTATGAATTAACAAAAGTCTGTTGATATCAGATTTTCAAAAACAGTTGTGACTCTTAAAGGAACTTCCAAAAACCTTTCGAAGTCCAGACTAAAAATTAAATTAAGTAAAAATATAATTCAATGATTTCTAAATGATTTAGTTTTTGGTCATAATTCAAAGTAATATGCCATTCTCAATTTACAATTTATTATGCAATTTGTTCATGCAACATGAAAATACATGTTGTCATTTAGAATTCAATTATTTAGATTTGCAATAGAATTGGACAATCTTTTAAATAAAATGTTAAAAAACAACTTCAAGCTTTTTTTTTAAATACCAAGCTTTCGTCTGCTCCTGATTCAACATGATTTGAATAATAACATACCCATAAATGCAATTTTAATCCTAATTTTCTTCATTTATGTCCTTTAACATGAAAAAGGTCACAAAAACAAAAAACGCATTTTTCATTGGAGTGGGTCTTTAAGCATTCTCAGAACAGCCTTGTGGGACTGTCTGACACAGTTTTGATGGGATTAAACGTGAAAGGTTTGACTTTTTCTCCTATCAATGTGGGTCGGGGTTGACCTCTAGCTTCATAGCTAGGGTTAGAATAGAATAGAATAGAATAGAATAGAATAGAATAGAATAGAATAGAATAGAATAGAATAGAATAGAATAGAATAGGTGTTTAATAATCCCTAAGGAAATTTATATTAAAAACTTTATTTTTTGCTAAAGAAAAGAAGATACAAGCAGACTTTTTAAAATAACTTTATTAACAAATTTTGCACATACAAAATACCAAATACAATACTCCACACTTTGTGCAAAAGACGATTTTCACGTTTGCCATGGAAATAAACAAAAATTCAAAAGAACATAATAATAACAATGTAAAACAGGTTATCAAAAATAAAACAAAATAACAAAGGCAAAAGAATATTTTAGAGTTTCAAAAGAGACCATGTTTCAACTTTTCTAACAGCTTTTTTGTTAGTAGAGGATTTTATACGGTTTACATACAGTACAAGCAGGGTCGGAAGTCGGAAGCACTGAAGGGATTTTTCTACGTAAACGTCCAACGTCATGACGTCAGACGCACGGTTCTCTAGGAGGAAGTGAAAGGGGAAAACAGAAGCTCGCGCTAGTAGCTAATTAGCATGCAGGCAGGGAAGTAGTCCAGGAAAGTGCCAAATTTACACAAGAATAGTAGATAACCTGCCCTCGTCATTTTACAGAGCGGGGCCGTCTTTGATATTAGTAGAGTAGGAATTACATTTCTTGGGAGAATTTGGAACGCGGCGTCTCCGAATTTACGCCACTGTTACCAAATAAGATTCCGGCAAAGCTGACATAACCTCGTTAGCCGCCGTCGCTAGCTATCCTGAACAATAACAGCCGGCTCTCATCCGGGAAGGAGTCCGCTCGCTGCTCCGTTTTAACTTCGAGGTAAGTTTCTGAGACTGCTTTGACATTTTATCTAATCTCCATTTATTTGTTGTCTGGTGCACGCTGTGACTGACTGAACAGCTAGTACGGCTGATGCCCGGATTTTGGGGAAGCTTGTTGGAAAAACTGAGGCCTGTAACTTCTGTGGATCGAACTCAGACAGGAGGAGAAATGGGGAGTGGAGCTGAGTGTAGAAAAATACCAAAACCGTCTTCATAAGCCTTAGTGGAATGGCGTAGATGTGTTTTTCTGTCAAGCTAATGATGTTGTTTACCCTAGTGAACTATGGGGGTTTTATGACCTTAAATGATTTAGCTTGTTGTTCCGATGTCATGGTTGACAAGTCACCTCGGGAACAAACTGCAGCTTTTCGCTTTTTGTGTGTGTGTGTTACTGAGAGCTCATTTTCAGGTTTCGTTTCGTTTCGGACTCTTTGTGTTCAAGAAGGGAAACCCTCCTTAAATTAACCCAGTCCACTGTGTAAAAGTTTGACGAGGTCCATTAAGACTACCCAAAGAGAATATGGTCCAAAAAATCTGTATTAATAGATGCACAACAACATTGAAGCTGACATTTTGAACCAACAAAACCAAATTTTTCCAACACTTTGTGGACTGGAACTTTATGTTCCTGCTGTTTTTGTTTAAAGACTTTTTACATGAAAAATTGCAACATTTTACTGAGAGTTGGTGCAGTTTCGCTGTAAAAGGCATTAAAGTTACCCCCCCCCCCCAAAAAAAAAAAAAAAAACTACTTAGCTTTTCCTACTCTACTTCAACTATTTGACTCTTGAGTGTGGTCTAAGCAAATCTATAGTTCAGGTCATTCTACTGTCAAGTATTCTCTAGTTAGAAGTATTTTTGCCACTGGAGTGCTGCGGTTTTTCTGATAAGAAGAGAATTTGAGTCTTGCACTCAACAAAAGCAGGTTTTTTTTTTTTTTGTATTTCCCAAGAATACTTCTAGAATCCACTTTTTGTTAGAAGTTCTCATTGCTTTAGGTTTGGTCTTGAGCTGATGTTCCGGTCATCTGATGATTTAGAAAATTCTTACCCAACAGGTTTGGATGTTTTTACTGCATTAGCTGAAAGCATATTTCCCTCCCATAATGAACGACAACATTGTGTTTTGATGATAGTGAATGTATTTATTGAATACAGTGTTGGTTAGACCTAATGAGATCCATTTATTGTGGCAAAAATGCTGCTTAGCATCAGCTTGAAGCAGCTGGTGCTTCTGCCATTTTTACGCTGTAATAGACTTTTTTTGGTTTGTTTCTTAGAAGGCAATAAAGTGACATTTATAAGGAACAGAAATAGTGAAGTCTTGAAAAAGAATTCTTCATACAGTTTTCATGGATTTAGGCTTAATGGAAACAGTTCACAGCTAATCCCTGAACACTGGAATCATGTTATTGCTACATTTTCATAATTTCATATGTCAAAAGCACACATTTCCAGTTCATTTAGATTCTAAAGCCTGAGTCTGTCGTAAACCTGGCTTTAGGCCTGCACCGTAAAAAGGACTTGGAGTGACTTCATGTTTTTTATTTGGTCTTAGTGAAACATGAAGTGTGATGACACATGTGTAACTTTGCATTTCCAAACAAACCCTGTCTTAAACAGAATATCGGAACAGTTAATGATTCCATCCTTTAGTAAACTGATGCACCGTTAAAAAAAAGAATTGGTTCGTTTTATAGTTGTGATCTCATTAGGAGGGTAAGATTGAAAGGGTTTCCTATAGAATCCATATACGTCTGCATATGTGTGCCCGTAAAAAAAGGGAGGGCAGGCGGAGGAGTGATGGGATCCTCGTGATTTTTTTTTTTCTCCTGCCAGCAGCTGAAAAATCACATGACTGGAATGAAAACTCTGATGTAAACCATGAAAACCATGCTGATGTTTGTGCAAACTGTAATCAATCCTCTGTGCTTTAGGGTGGATTTCACCCTTTCTGAGAAGTTCTTAGACAAATAAAACAAAATAATTAATGATGGTTGTGTTCTTTGTAGCTGTGGAAACATGACTTCTAGGAAGAAAGTGCTGTTGAAAGTCATCATCCTGGGAGATTCTGGGTGAGTGATTTTTAATCTGCATGTTAAACTGTTGGTCAATGTTTTTGGTCTATAAAAACATTTAGAAAAGCACCTTGTGTACTTTATTAGTTAGCTATACTGTGGTGTGTTTATTGGTGTCAGTTCAGTGGAACTAAATGAAAGCAGTTTCTTTATGCTCTGCTGCTTCCTTGATGGGAGGAGCCATGGCATAAACTGTCTCTAGGCAGACTGAAGCATTAGTGGCTTCATATATAGAAGGATTTTTTAATCTACTTATTAAATCATACTTTTTATTGAAATGTTCCCCTATTTTCGCATATTAGTGTTTGAATTACAACACAGTTTTAGTCCTCTTGTTTTGAGCACAATTGAAACGGTCTATTTCAGTTTTTTAACTTCTTTCTGAAAACAACGTGATTATAGTTACAAACATCCTGTTATGGTTCAAATCTAGGAAATGAAACTTTATTATTATTTAATCCGAATGTATATATCCTGTGTTTTTCTGCTTTCCAGAACACAATTGCCTTCTATATTTAAATTACGTTCATTCTTAGCACCATGGTTGTTGGGGCTGTGCTGTAATGTCTGTCCTCAGTGTTTGCTCGGTGACTTTGGCCAAAACAGTTTTGTCACAGATGCAAAGCTGCTCCTCAAACATCTTCTCACATTGATGGTCCATCTGTTATTGTGGCATCACCTTTTCATAGCTACACTCCATTTCACTTTCAATGATGACAAAAAAAAAAAACATACAGCAATAAGACTGTGGATTGTTACTCACAGATCAAACCACGTTTCTTCCTCTTTATTAAGATTTCATCTGAACAGTTGCTGTATGTTTGTATTTTTACTGGATGTATACAAATTGAAATAATTATTTAATCACTAACATTTCTATCTTTATTTAGAACAGGAAAGCAGAATAGGCAAAACATAACAGACAAAAACACAAAGATATAGAAGGAAATGGTTTTTATCCCTTTAAACCAAATCCCACTCAAACGTTTTTCTGTCAACTGCCTGGTTACCTTTAGCAGTAAACAAAACATAAACCTGGCTGTTGTTTTAGATCATTGTAGAATAATCCGGAAAGACTAGCTGACTACAGAACCTGTAGATCCATGACAGGAAGATGGTAAATGAAGACACTGCAGCTTTATTTACTTTCAGGAACAGTATCACATACGGTTTCTGTTTGTTCTGCATTTTAGAGCAATCATTTCATTGTTTGAAGTGCATTTTTACTACACTCTACTAGATTGATAAAGATTACGAATCAGCGGCATCAAATATTTCATATTTGTGAATATCCAAGTCTTCTGATATTCATTATAGCCTTATACATTCATATTTTTAATGTTAAAACTGTAAAATCCTTATTTTTATTACAAATGTTTTGTTTCACTCTGAAAAAATTAATTGTTATCAATATTGTATCCTCACATCCCATTTTTAAAATACTATTTTTTTTTATTTAAAACCCTGTGCAGTACGTTTATACCAATCTCAAGACAAAACTTGTTTTGATTTTATTAAAATCACATCGACCATTTTTTTAAGACCCTATCTCCTAACGTTTTTTTTTTTTTCGCCTTGTTGTCTTTTCAGTGTTGGAAAGACTTCACTAATGAACCAGTATGTGAATAAAAAATTTAGCAACCAGTACAAAGCCACAATAGGAGCCGATTTCCTGACCAAGGAGGTGATGGTGGATGACAGACTTGTAACAATGCAGGTAGAGTTGCAGCTGGAAGCCTCTGTGTGTGTGTGTGTGTGTGTGTGTGGGGGGGGGGGGGGGTTACACTTGAAGCCACTTTAAATATGTTTTTTTTTCTTCTATTTGCTGAATGTTTTCTTTGCTGTCATGATCCAGATCTGGGACACGGCTGGCCAGGAGAGGTTCCAGTCCCTGGGTGTAGCTTTCTACCGGGGAGCAGACTGCTGCGTCCTGGTTTTTGATGTGACCGCGCCCAACACCTTCAAAACGCTCGACAGCTGGAGGGATGAGTTTCTAATCCAGGCCAGCCCTCGAGATCCCGAAAACTTTCCCTTCGTGGTTCTAGGCAACAAGATCGATCTGGAGAATAGACAGGTGGTTCTCTGGTTCAGACTTGTGAGACACAGACCAGGACTGGAGTCCATGTAATAACGCAGCGGCAGTGTAGATTACTGATAGCCCGACTTTATGATTCTTACCTTTTTAATTGAGTTTTAAGAACTCCATGTGGCCATACCATGAAAGTGAACACTATTTAGATACTTTATTTAGTCCAAATAATGTAAATTAATAACTTCATAAAATGAAAACCCTTCCTAATCCTTGTTCATTTATCTCTGTGCACCCAGGTGACCACCAAACGGGCTCAGGCGTGGTGTCAGAGTAAGAACAACATCCCTTACTTTGAGACCAGTGCCAAAGAAGCCATTAATGTTGAACAGGCATTCCAGACAATCGCACGCAACGCCCTCAAACAGGTCAGTTACAGCGTGTCAATGATTACAGCTGCTTTTCCGTTAACAATCTTTTTAACCCTCAAGACCAATTTTCTTCTGGGCTTTTAAAGTTCATTTGATTTTTTTTTTTTGTTTTTGTTGCATGTTCATTCTGGGTTGCAGCAATTAACAGCAGCTAAAAGGAAAAACATGGAAGTAGACAATTACATTTAAAAAGCAGCCAAATCTGACCCCCATGGGTTCTCCGGGGTTAGAATCCTTTTTAAATCTCTTTGGATTATATATATGCAATAATGATAATTGAATGAGTTGAAGCAGTGATTTGACGGTGGGTTAAAATGTATAAATTGAGGATGGAACTGGTTCTGTGTGGGTTGAGAACTTGCAAATGACCTTGTTTCATAAATTCCACCAGAACATGTAACAAAATCAATCATCAAATAAATATCAATAACCAGGTGCTTTCAGTTTTTATTCACAACCTTCCAAATATTTTCTGAAAAAAACTTTCCACTGGCCAACAAAAGGCAAAAAAATCCCATTTAACTCTATAAACGTCCCCTCAGTAACACGCTCTTTGACACGCCAAAACTCTTTGACCATTCAGCGGACAACAGCTGATTTTCATATTGGCTAAGCAACCGATATGAAACACTTTCCGTTAAGGATGTGATGCATATCAGTGCAAAGCCTATAAACAAACCTCAGCCCAGCGACAGAATCAGCAGGTTTACATTATTGAACAAACACTTTGTTTTAGTAAAGTGAGGGGAAATCGCATGAATTGGGCAAACCCTTAGAGCTGAAGCCCTGGTGTAAAAGCATTAAAAGGAAAATGTTGTAGCAGTCAATCAAAGTGTAATAATCGGTTTGACCCTTTGTGATGCGCAGAAGTTGATTCTTGAAACTGGAACAGAGAAAGCTAGAAGACATTTTCCCCTAAAACAGCAACGATAAATACAAGCAAAATGAGTTTCAGTTGGGCTTTTTTTTTAACTTCTTCTAAAGCTTTTCTACATCATTTTTACCTGACAGGCCAAAAACGGCCGTGTCTGATTGTAAAAAATAAAATCCTAATGTCATCTTGTGGCAGCAATGACAAAGAAACCCGCATTAAGGCGGATTTTACTTCCTGCTGCTGAATGATGTAGAAGTTCATCAATGTGAGGCTTTGAGCTCAGCAAACCCTCAGGATTGAATGAAGGTGATGATTTGTTTATCTTCCTTGAAGACCCATGGATTCAATGTGCAAACAATGCATTGTGGGATTTGTAGTGCATGAGCAGCACATGTGGGTCAGCTCTCGTAGTAAACGGTTATAGCAGCTCAAAAATGATAACGCTGTGGACTGAACCTACGCAGAATTTGACATATCAACGTGGTTTTAATCTTCTTTTATGTGTGTGTGTGTCGTGTCACAGGAGACAGAAGTCGAGCCGTATCCCGACTTCCCCGAGCCCATAAAACTGGATAGAAATGACCGAGCTAAAGCTTCTGCAGACAGCTGCAGCTGCTGAGGCAGAACTCGGAGCGTCTTTTCACGTGGCTCTCTGAAACATCCCGTCATCACCTCCACCTCGCTCCTAGGGAAAGAACTTCCCCACCGGTCTTCCTCTTTCACACAGCTCTTCACTCTTACCGTCACAGTCCCTTCACGCATTTTGTTGCACATGGATGTATCTCTCCACATTTGGTACACAAACTAAGACATTTCAGTGTTTTCCTTTTAATATGTAAACAAGTCCAGTGTCCAAAGAACACACAGGAAGGATGACGCCCCCTCATTGCAAATGAACTGCCGATTTCTGCTCCATGTGTCAAGCGGGACCCTTACAGACAAGGCCAGGTTGGGGGCTCATGTCCAAAGAGTGCAATCTAGGTGGACTGACCGTTTGTGAGATGATGTTGGCTAATTGCAGCATCCCAAGTATCACTTCTTTCGCTTTTTTTTGCCAATTTCCTAGATAATAAAATATGTAGATGATGATGCCATTTTTGAACTAATATAAAGAACTTTTTTCTCCCTTTGTTTTTTTTTTGTGTGTGCACTTTTTGCCTTTAAATGTTATGTCATGGGGGGGGGATTGGCTGATTTTGGGCAACATCTTCAATCGCAGTTTTTAGAAAGTTACCTTCCTTCATCGATCGATCGGTTCCCCTTTTCAAACACTAGTGATTGTAAGTCCTCTCCCCCGTTGAAGTGGAATTGAACTGCCTCGTACTCTCCTAAGTAAACGTTGACACGGCGCTCACTGTGCAAAATGTTCTTTCTCTGAAACAATGATTTTCTTTTTTTGCCTTTTATGTAACATTGCTTGTACTGCTTCTATTACCGCTGTATGTGTTCTGTCTCTGATCAGGCATCTCTGTGCGTCAAAACAACAACAAAAAAAGACAGAATGCATCACCAACAGCATCAAGTCTTTGTCATTGCTGTTCAATCTATCTGCTTGTAGCTCAGGTTGGCAAGTACATATTTTTAACAGATTGTGTATTATGGTGTATAGACGGCAAAGAATTGAACTCAAATCTTTCTTCTGTCTTTCCATTTAAACAAATGATTTGACTTTCGGCTCTGGTTTTGCTCTTTACAGAAAACTTTACTGCAATGCCAATGATGTTGTGGAAGAAACAATAAAACTCTTGAATAAATCAAAGGTTTTGCATTATGTGTCTCAAATTTGGTGTCAGTGTTGGTGACGCCTCAGTGGTAAAGCTTAGGTGTATTTTTTGTTCCATTATTTTGCTTGCCTGTCAAGGGTTTGAACATGTGTTCTTTCAGCATGATCAACCATCTGAGAAGTTGACTGTAAGAGCTCTTGTTTTCTGAGCCCTGATAGTCCTACTCTGGTGAAAATGGTGTTTTTTAACACGTCCTTGTGGCATTTTTCTGAATATGGAGGACAGATGTAAAGCAAATTCAGCGTCAATTTACATTTCTGAGTTATTTCTTTATTTAAATTGTTGTGAATCAGAAGCAGACAAAAAAGGCAGTTTGAAAAGAAATTGTATTTATGTAGAAAATAAACTGGGCGGAGCCACAAGCTCCCTGCTCCGCTCCATTCTGATTCATCCTCTTGCAGACAAATAGATCCATGAACGTCTTTGTTTTCCTCGTTTGAGCTGGAATCTGGATCTAAACTGTACGGCTGGATAACTTTAATATTGCTCACCTTTTTTGCTGCACTGCTGATGTTAGGTTGGGTTTGTGAGAGAGAGCCTGTTGGCCAGCTGGAGAGCATGTAAAAAAAAAAAGGCTTGATGGAAAGCCTTTCGCCACGCCAACAGTCCCGCCCAAAACTCAGAAGGGAATTTCTAATGAGCTCGTGCCAATCTGAAGAAACTATGACCTAGAAAATGACAGTTTTTTTTTTTTTTTTTTTTTTTGTAATTGTGGCCTAAAACAGCCTGATCATGATTCAGAGACCACTGGGAATGATGATCAATAGATCAAAAGATGATCAGAGTGGAACTTCAAGAAAAACTCAATTCATGTTGCTCCAAAGCATTGTGAGCACACTGGTGGACACCTTGGCAGCTTCCTCACCCAGAGATCTTCCTACAGTAGACCATAGTAAGGAAGCCCCCGATGTAGTCCTTCCACCAGCCGAAAATACCACAGTTGAAGTCAACAGTTCCCCATTTGCACCGAAATCAGGGCTGGCAGAAAACTACTTCCTCATCCTGAGGCGTCCAACCAACAGTCGATCTTCATGACGTTGCCAAACCCCTCAGAAGACAAAGTTTTTACCCCCACAACTGTCAACTTGGACCGCCAGAACCTGTCAGTTGTTACCACAAACCATTCAGGCTTGGCAGGTTTTCAGCGGACAGGATTCCTCTCTTCTGGCATACGTTTGGGTCTGCTTCGTCTTCCTGTCCCTCTCTTTACCTGAGTGTCCAAGACACACAGCTGAAGTTCACCCAAAATGACTACAACGTTGAGCGTCGGGCCCTGCCTTAGAGGGTCTTGGTGTCGCGTGCACTGGCAACACTGTTATGTTTGAACATGTTGTTGGTTATGGACACACCATGAGTAGTCCAACAACAGAAAATCGTCCTTTCCAATCACACCTTCCAGATGCATCCGTTAATGCCCACCCATGCATCGAGGTCCTCCAGGAGGACAATGGAGTCCCCCGTGGGACAATTTTCATTACCTCTCCTAGAGACAAGGACGAGCCAAACTACTATTTGGGCCGTCAGAGAATTATCCCCCACCCAAAGAGACAACCCTCTGCTCCGTCTCCACAGGTAGGCTTCCTCCAACATTTGTTTCTGTTGGGGTTTTGTTTGTTGCTGACTTACACATAAGTGTTGCACTTATGGTTTGTGGGATTTTTTTGTTTTGTTTAGGCTACTTTTTTCAAATTTCGTTTGTCTTGTTTTTTGTTTAGACCAAAAGGCCGTTGACTTTTAAATGAGTGTTGCCCTTTTTGTTGCTGCTGGCCAGATTTAGAAAAGGATTTAGCCTTTTTTTGTTATTCTGGTGAAGCTGCTATTCTCTTTCCCTTTATTTTGTTGTTTCTCAATGTCAGCTTTTCAACATTCATACTGACCTTCCACAGCAATAAGACGTTGATATTTCAGTTTGGAAGCCTCAGTAAAATAAAATAAAAAAGCTCAAGTTTATTCCAAAGCCTTTTTAATCTAAATTCTGTTCTTTCAGATTTTGGAGTGCATCTAACGATCCTTTCTTATTTTCTAGAGGTTTTTTGTCGTTAGTGCAAATGTTTTTATTTTATTTATTTTTCTGCTGCGTCAAATTATAAGATTCAGTTATGAGCTCTTTGTTCTGGTATTGCCATACATTACCTTCTGCTCATATTGTTATGCACTTTCCCACCTAAATCTCTATTAACAATTAGACATAAGACAAAAGGCCAGGAAAACACAAATGCTGTAGCAAAAAAGCATTATGACATGGAGTGGACATCTGTCCTCTTTTTATTAAATATATTCAAATTCAAATACCGTGGAACCGGCACACCAACAATCAACATTTACAGTCCAGAGGTTTACATGATCTTATTATACATAGAATAAAAAATGAACCAAACAAGAAATTGGCTTTTTAATAAGTCTATTGGTGGATCTTTTCCTTGTGATGGCCACACCTCCAAAAAAATAAAACTTTATTGGTTCCGGGTGTCATCTTTAAAAATAGAAACTTTTTTAAACAAATCAGACTGACAGAGAAAAGTGTCTTTGTGGAAGGACAGCACAGGAAACTCCAAAAATCCAAACAGTAAATGTTAGACCAAAGCATTTGCATTCGTTTGGTAAAACCTTCGTCTGGATTCGTTTATTTCCGGAAAGCTCTCGGAAGGCGCCGCCGCAGCTGCTACTTCCGCCTTCAGTCGCTTCTCCAGAGACTTCAAAATGGTAAGAAAATATAGACGAAGAAACACTAAAACCACCTCCTATGTATGGATTTATTTTGTTGAAATGTTGTTGCCCGATAATTGTCTTTTTTTTACTCATGAAAGGAACGCCGTTCCCATTTCCTCGGCATTGAGGGTAGCTATTAGCCGACGATAGCTGTTCGTTTTGATTCCAGTCAGGCTAAAGCTAACACCCACTGCGACCCCCGCTCTTTTAATGTGGACTCTTCCCATTTCTACCTTAAACGTTGCTGCTAAACGCCGTTCTGCAAAACAAGGAACCCTAAATCTGAATTATAAAGACCAACCATCGGTGCCAGTTTAGGTGCTGTCCATATTAATTTGACATCTGGTGTACTATATCGCTTATTTATCATGAACATGTTATTGGTCTGGTGTCCTGATGGAACCGGAAGTTGTGAAAAATCAGATCGAATCTGTTTTCAAGATCCTTCATATGTGATAAGAGGGATTCATCCTCTAAAAGTCCTCCTGACGTGTTCACAGGATCTTTAGAAGTGTCATATTTTAAAATTATGAGGTACAGCACTAGTTTGTGTTACCAAGGATGGAAAGTGCTTTATAAATCAAATTGATTTAATTTTAGAGAACTTGTACTATGCTGTGTACAATAAAATTCAGACAGAATAAAAAATACCACTTTTGTAAAGACACCCGGTCTAATATGTGTAAAATATTATTTGCTGTGCCAACATTATCTGTTGAAAAAATCTATATAAGATAGTCTACATCAGTGTTTTTCAACCAGTGTGCCGCGGCACACTAGTGTGCCGTGGGAAATTACCCTCATTCACTGATCTAAAAACATTTCCCATCTCCAGGATGTCAGCTCTGTGTTCATCCAAACAGGTCCTGATAACAGATAGATGACACTGAGTAATTAGGAATTTGAAAGATCATAAAATAGTTTTTTTATTGGTATTAATTTGATTCTATTAAAGACATTTTGATAAGAATGACGGTACCGCGATGTAGCTGCAACTAAAGCCGTTTTCTGAAAAGTCCCGCCCCATTAACTGTCTCCGCCAATCATTCTTGGAGGCTTAATCACACGTCGTCAGTCTGACCAATCAGAAGTGGTTAAAGTCTTCACTTCCTTGTTCCGATTCTGCTCATAAAGTCTCTCAGTTCCAACAAAAATACCAGCTAAAGCTCGTCTTTAGCTGTGTAGCTTTCCACAGAATCCGATGTCAGACCGTGGAAAAAGTGAACAAAACAATGAAACTCAGAGACGCGAGTCTGTCTGGCATCACTACATCTCCCATGATGCATTGGGTTAAAGTAACAGCATCTCAGTGTACAATGAGTCTTCCTTGTTAAACGTCTTGAAACCACAACGAACACACATCAAACCGTTTTTAAATTTCTAATCTTTTATGTCATCTTTTGAAGGCGAAGCTGCAGCGAGACTGAAGAACAGGAATTAGGAGTTGTCCTTAACATTCAATTTAGTTTTAATATGCCTCTCCCCCTAAGTATGATCTGTGATATTACATCTTTTATAATTATTTTAAGGTTTTGTAATGGATGTAGCCTTTTTTTAATCATTTGGTATTTTAAATTATTTTAATTGATCACTGAACTACAAAAAACCCATCAGGACACATAATGCATTGTTTTGTAGTCTGTAGGGCAGCTTTCAGTCAGTTCAGTACTAAATTTCCAGCTGCGTTCGCTCAGGTTGGGGTCTTGCTTCCGCCCCTTTCTCCTGATATTTTTGTTTTGATTGACAGGAGATGTTGGAGCAAAAACAAAAATATACGTCACACACCAGGTGATCTGTGCAGCGTTGCGTCCATCTGGGGGATCTCAAATGATTGTGCATCTTGGCTGCACCTATTTGGTGTCGCCAACATGAATTTCCATCCCCTAATATTTACATACATTTAAGCATTGTTTGAAACAGCACATTGTAATTTTTGCTTCTATTATTATAGTATTTATTAGTAATACAGTGGAAATCAGTAGATTTGGTTTGATTTACGGTATGCGCCCCTAAATTTTCTGGTTGTGCTCCTAAAATTTTCAGTTAGGGGTCACTGTGCTCCTAGTGAAAAAAGTTAGTCTGGAGCCCTGCTCCTGTGTTTAGGACTATCACTAGCTGCATTTCCATGATTGACCATGAAATTGCATAAATTGGATTTGCGGTAGTAAATTCTCTTAATGGAAACACGACAATTACCAAAAAAAACTTGTATTTACCGAAAAAAAAGTTTGCACATCATCGTGGGATGCACCAGAAAAAGTAGAGTGAAAGTAATCAGATGTTGAGTTTGTCATCTGGATTTGTTGGATCCTCTGCAAAATCCCCAACCACCATTTCCCAAAACGGCCTCAACCGTAGTCGCTCCAATGTGTAAGGAGCTCGCCGCTCCATGGCCTGAAGAAGACGCCGGCGTCTCCTTGGATGGATGATGATGAAGGCTGGTGGCGTGGCAGAAATGTAATGGTTCAACATAGGGGTGTGACGATAACCGCATCACAAAAGTAACTTTTTTTTTTGTTCTGCCTATGGTGCGTGATTGGAACTATAATGAACACACTAAACACATTAATCTTTGTTGATAATTTACTTTTTCTGCTAGTTCTGTGTTCAGACTTCAAGGGTTTCTGGGGGAAACCTTTTATTAATGTTCTCCTTCACTTCCTGCACCGCGCCTCTCTCTCCCTCTACGCTGCACGTGGTGCGCTGCCTCTACTCACACACACACACACACACACACACACACACACACACACACACACACACACACACACACATGCGGTTTCAGCAGCACACAAACACATCCTTATTCTACAACAGAGGTTTCTGTCTCGCGAGGAAATACAACAAATTTACTGCTTTTTAAGTATTAATTTCTATCGTATTCATTCCCATTACAAGCTGCGTGCGTTCTTGAGTGTGCGACACGGCCATTTTTTGTATTTCGGGGGTGGGGGTGGGGGTTATTACTGTTCTCAGTCACTCCATTACACCAAATATGAACGTGCACTGTTAGATTTCCATGAATATCACTTCATGTTTTTTTTTTGTTTTTTTTTTGTGTAGCGCAAAGTTTACGTGTCTGTATAAATAAAGGCAGAGCCTCCTGCCCCGCGTTCTCCATGGGTGTCAGGCTCACGGCTACCAGAGAGGTGACAAAGTGTCTGCAGTCTGTTTATTACTGGGCAATATAGAATATTCTGAGAAGATGTATTCATTTGCGACTCGGCCGCCGGGGGATTTTGTGTTTGGCCCCCCCTGCTGGTTGCTCACAGCGGTGATCAAAAATCCCACACCGTCACAGCTCTAGGTTTACATCCGTTGCCATGTTTCTGAACGACTTATCGCTCGAATTGGTTTCTGTTTATTCCATTTATGATTTAAAGGAAACCGTGTAATTGCCAAATTGTGACAGAGTTCTGTGCATGTGTGATGGAGACGCAGCTACTGATGAATTCATGAATCTCCGTTACTTGATCTGCTTCTGTTTTCCACCCAGCCCCACCTGCAATTGTTGACTTAAATCTGACTTCAGGGAAGACCTGCACTGTTATGTGGAACAAGACTCGTTTACATGTAAATTCTTGTTTCCCACCATCAGACGGCCACTTTGCGTCCTTATCTGAATGCTGTGCGTGCCACGCTGCAGGCGGCGCTCTGCCTGGAGAATTTCTCCTCGCAGGTCGTGGAAAGACACAACAAGCCAGAGGTCGAAGTCAGGTACAGCTAGCAATGCTTGTGTGAGAGTTTACTCCCCTAAGTCATGACTGGAACAAACATCTTTACTGGTGTTTCTTTTAGGAGCAGCAAAGAGTTGCTCCTTCAACCTGTGGTCATCAGCCGTAATGACAAGGAGAAGGTTTTAATTGAAGGCTCCATCAACTCTGTTAGGGTCAGCATCGCTGTCAAGCAGGTCAGTCCTGGTTCTGTCTTGGTTCTGCTCGTCATTTTAGGCCTGTGGTTCAACAGCTGGTGAACTGTAACCTGCTTTAAATCACGTTTTCTTTATATTATATTTGCAGGCGGATGAGATCGAGAAGATTCTGTGCCACAAGTTCATGCGATTTATGATGATGAGAGCGGAGAACTTCTTCATCCTGAGGAGGAAACCAGTGGAGGCAAGTGCAGCTGAAAGTCTCCCATTCAAGCCTTAAGGGGCCTATATCATGCAAAATCCATTATTTTGGCACTTTTAAATATATTCTAATGTAAATTAATCACTAAAAACCCCAAAGCGTTACTTTGATCCGTTCACACGTCTGAATTAAAACCTGCTCTTGAGCACCAGCCCCTCCCAATCCACAAAAAAGCTAGCAGGTTCTCACATTGTGACATCACAAAGTGAGAACAGCCCCTTTCAGGAAGAGTCTGCACTTCCAGCACCGCCCCCAGGCTAAGGCACACGCCCACTTTCTGAGTGGAGCTAGCAGTGATCGGCTAAACTCTTTGGCCGTCAGAATTCCTTCCCTACTCACTACATAGTGCACTTTATTGTGCGTTTGCCATTTTGTAGTGCGGTCCAAAATCCAGTGACCTGGAAACTTCCCATAAGTCTCTGCGAAAAACCCGTGTGCATGGATACTTACTAGATTGGCGATTATAGACCACAATGCATTGCGTTTGAACAATTTTTGCAAAGACAATGTATTTTTTAAATAAAATATCAACGTTTTCATCTTCAGGACTCAGAAATGATCGTCTCAAAACGCTCGTATCAATTCGATTTTCACTTCAATCAATGATGTCATATTCACCGTAAAAAATAAAAAAAGTAGTGAGCATGGTGTCCCAATTGCTTTTATAATCCAGGGTGCTACAGTCCCGCACTATATAGTGTTTTAGTGGTTAGGGGCTATGGCGGGGATGCTGACTCAGCCTTTTACTTTCTGTGCACATCCATCTTTGCAAAAGTTGGGACGTTGTCGGCTCTTTTTGGTCGGATGCATTTGCGCTTGCAGGTTTGGATTCTTCGGATGGTCAGATGGTGAAACGGCTCGGTGTGATGAAGGTCTGAACCCCTTTCTCCTTTCTCTGCAGGGTTACGACATCAGTTTTCTCATCACCAACTTCCACACAGAGCAGATGTACAAGCACAAACTGGTGGATTTCGTCATTCATTTCATGGAAGAAATTGACAAAGAGATCAGTGAAATGAAGCTGTCCGTCAATGCGAGGGCCCGCATCGTCGCCGAGGAGTTCCTGAAGAATGTGAGTACAAAGTTCATCACATTGTGGATGGCTGGAAAAAAAAAAAACATTTTTTGTTTGAACTTAGAATTAAATTATATGAATAAATATAATTTTTATAACTTAAAGACAATTACAGATATGGAGTGACTGTTGTAATGTATTCATGATGAAGATGAATAAAAAATCCTTTTTTCTGTCCAAGTCTTCCATTTCCAGTTTGATTGTTTTTTTTACAGTTCTGAGAGGAAATCCTGCACCGCATTCCTGTTGAGCTCTTTCCTGTCACAGAGGAGGCTTTGGATCCCAAACCAGATCAGTGCCAATGTGATCAGTCAAGAGAAGAATCAGAGGACGTACAGTAAGACTGTAAAGGAGGAAAAACTCCTGTGCTCCAAATATTGATGGCTTTACGTGACGAATGTTCACCGCAAACTTCATTCCTGCCTCTGGGACGTTCGGGGCTTTAGAAGGAAAATGGTATGAATATTCTAGAGCACAAATATTTAACGTAAAAAAAAAAAAGATCATATATGAACATGTATATATTATATGCATATTAAAGTCCTTTTTTGCTATGTTTTGTTACCATGAACCTCAAATCACGAAGGCAATCAGTGACGCGTTTTAGTTGGCCGGGACATGCGTTCAGTTTGGTTGTTTGCTGGAATTGAAGACGATGAAAATAAAAAGTGACACTCTGACATGTTTTGTTTTGATCAACAAAAATATTTCACATTTATTTACTTTCACAGCTGCAGACAGAAATGCTGTTTACATTTAGCTCAAACACACACAATGGAGGGAAAAGCATCGCGTAAAAAAATGGTGGTTTTAATTTGATTTGGCTGATTAAAAAAAGTATTGATCATAGTACCTGAGATGTCATGCGGACACATATTTATCTTAGCTTATTAACGTCACCTAAAGACACGAGCCACACCAGAACTACCACGGTTTATTTGATTTAAAAAATAATACATGATTGTTATTTTCATTTTTCTTTCTTTCGTTTCTGACATTTCTTTTTTATTGCTGGAATGTTGATGAGTAATTGCGTCGACATGCACCACTTGGAATCTCTCCTTGTGCATGTTTTTTTTTTGTTTTTCCTTCAATATTTATCACCAAAAAGCAAACAAATATTTGGATTTGATTTGTTTTCTGGAGATTTTCCCACTCATCAAAAAAAGAAACATCTTTTTAAACACAGTGTGAGGGGAGACGACTCACGCTAGGCTAAATATCAAGCAGATTTCAAGTGTTAAAGAAGAAAATACTTCACACCACAATGTCTCTGTACTGGTAACAGTTCATCCACACGCTTGAAATACTGGCTTTCCGCGCTGCAGTGTAGGTGGCCACAAACGACAGTGAAACGTCTTGACAGGACACCCCTGCTGGAGATGAGCGCGCCTCTGCGGTGCCGCCGCCACCGCGCCCGGAGGTCTACACGGAGTGTGGCAGTTTGTGAGGAGATCTAGAGGTGAGCTGGGACCGTCTGCAGAGCGTCTTCTGTGCTGCGCTGCGTCGTCACGTTCTGGAAAATGTCATTACAACAAGAAAATAAAGGTTTAATCTTAAAACAATAAATCATTTGAAGAATGGGTTAAACTGTCACACCAGGAAATTGTGCACATTAACCCTTGTGCTATCCTGTGGGGTCTAGATGACCCCCCCCCCTTCCAGTGACGTGTTCTCCCTACCATGACAAAGGTGGATAAAGGTGGAAAGATTTCATGTAATCCATGGACACCAGTGAAGATCACAAATCATTGAAGAAAAAAGGTTCAGAGTACTGTCTAGTGGGTCTAGATGACCCAACTTCAAACGTTAACGTGCCTCCATGGGAGTGGGGTCATCTGGACCCCACAAGATAGCACAAGGGTCTTGAATAGAAATCAAATGAACACAAAGGAGAGTCTTTTCTAATCGTTTTAATACTTAACAGAGCTAAAATCCTGACATGGATGAATGTTTTCAGACACCAAAAAATTAAATTCTTTCACGTCACGCTCAGTGTACTCTGGTTGAAAAACACTGGATTGTGGTTGCAGCAAAATGATTCTTTTTCTAAGTCAACAATCTCTACATTTGATGCTGCTTCTTGTTTTTGGAGTTTAAATAAATTCTCCTACAAATATCTTTACATGTTTATGAGTATAGAATTACTTTACACTGCTGTCCTAGGCACTTTAACGTTGGGAGTTGGGTCATCTAGACCCACTAGACAGTGCTCTGATCCTTTTTTCTTCAATGATTTGTGATCTTCACTGGTGTCCATGGATTACATGAAACCTTTCCACCTTTATCCACCTTTGTCATGGTAGGGAGAACACGTCAATGTAAGGGTGGAATCATCTAAGATAGCACAAGGGTTAAAGGAGAAGTTTTAACCCATTCAATGCACTTGAAGCAACACAAATGTAGTAGTTTTGTTTGGCTTTTGCAGGAAATCCAAGTCACGTAGTGAAGCAAAACTTACCAGCTACAGTTTAGCACGTAAATATATTTACATTCAAGAACATTACCACTCAGAAAAATACTTCAAAATCTGTTTTTTGCTGTTTTCACCACAATCAGTGGAGAAGAAGTCAAACTAGACAAAAAGTATCTGTTTTAAAGACAAAATGTGTGTTTATTCCTATATTGAAAGAGTTTTTTTTGTCCACAAAGTGACAGGTTTTGGTACAGAGCTTTATTCATTGAACACATACAGCTGAGGGATTCGTCCCGAAACTGGATTTTCTTCTAACAAAAACTCAAAATGAAGTGTTGAGGTTGTTTTGTGAGTGTGTGGAGAACATCTTGACGTTTGTATTCACGGAGTGACTTGAACAGTCCCGCATGTGGCCGACAGCCAGGCCAGCCTGTAACGGCAGCAGACGTGACGGGCCTCTCAACCAGGCCTGAAACACAGGCTCTCTGTCTGCTGGGTTATCAGAGCAGCCTCCGGGTGCCGTTTACCTGAGGTCTCTCCCTGTGTGTGTTCACGGACTCCACACCTAAATACATGGACTCCACCTGACAACCTGAAGGTGAACGACAGGAAGAGAATTCACGCGTTTGCCAGAAGACATCCATGACGGTGGTTTCTACAGACGGAGTGAGGCTAAACTCACCGTAAGCGATGGGGGTCAGCTTCAGCACGGTGTGCAAGGGACAATTGAGATAAGGCAACTCATCTGTGGTGAAAGACACATTTCAGCGCAGAAGGACTTCACCGTATGGAAACAGATGCAAACAGATCGTCAGTGACTTCTCCTCACCTGCAGTTTTGTCGAGGAAGTATGCTAGCAGACAGCGCATGACAGCTTGGTGACAAATGACCAGCACGTTCTCCTGCCTCTCCAGCTCCATGATCACAGGCTCCAGGCGCTGCACCAAGTCTTCATATGACTGACAGATGAATACACAGCCCATTCAACATTTGAACCACTCCCCAATTACATTGGTTGAAGAAGAAGGATGGGAATTCACCTCTCCTTTTGGATAGCGGTAGCGGTATTTGTCCTGATCTCTCATTGCAAACTCCTGTGGATAATGCTCCTGGATCTCCTCGTACATCATTTCTTCACACACACCCTTCGTAAGTAAAGCAAAAGGTGTTTGTGGATTTCACAGCGACATTTGAAACACACATGGAGGTCAGAAGTGGACATACGGCATCGATTTCATTCAAAGCTTTCCACTGTTCGTATGGGACTCCGAGGCACTCTGCAGTCTGGATGGTTCTTTTCATCTGGCTGGTCCAAACCTTCAGGTCTTTGATTTTCTGTTCGTCGATAAAATTCCTCAAACGCTTGGCGAACTGTTTCACAAACACAAAACCATACTTAGCTCTTTGAAAGATGCGGAAACTGCTATCGACCTTAGCATCGTTTTAGTACAAAACACACATCTTTTCCTCTGGGAGACAAGCCAGAGTCTCCTCCAATACGCCCTTTGATGTTGAGGTCACTCTCGCCGTGGCGGCACAGGTAGATTGAGCGTGGAGTGATGTGGATGTTCATTAGATAGTAGACGATTCTGCTTTGGATGTGGTCAGCAACGCGGTTCACCAGGTACTGACGGCCCACGTCTATGATCTTGATGTACGACACATTCCTGTGATGAAGAAGATGACATGGCGCATGAGGAAACACGAGCAGGTCCACCTCAACAAATCCCTCTTGGGTCCTCACCTGTCCAGATCCTCATCCAGAGGCTGGTATGAGGACTCATAGCACTTTATCCTCTTCATAAAGTCCTCCAAAGCCTCTTCTGGGTTGCAGTTTTTGTAGTCTGGGTTTCCCAGCTTGACTTGCTGTAGAGAAACCGAGAGAGAGAGAGAGAGCACAGTGGAACGAATCACTGCAGAACGCTTCCAAACGCCTAACTCACTGGAACTGTGACGGTGTGGGATTTTTGATCACCGCGGTGATGCGGTAATCGTCACACCCCTAACTCACACACAATTGAATGATAATCTAAACCAAAAGCATGTTTACCACAATGTTTTCTGCAATGACATCTGGATCTTCACAAACAGACTCCACGAAAAAAACCTACATAAAGAAGAAAACATGATAAAAAAACCTGAAGGTCATCAAGCAAATATGTCACAAAGTTCAAAACATTGTCATACTTTGAACCCATTCTGCTCAGCAAAGTTGATAATGGTGTTTCTTCTTTCTCTTGTTGTGTTTGTTGCATCAAACACCTTAAAGCAGCAAAAAAATAAAAGTTAAAAATGTGCAATCTCCACACATTTCTGCATCATAATTCATGGCCCCAGCATGCCGACGACAGGAGAGCTGATAAAGGACTGACCGCAACATGGCCTCCTTCCACGCTGAGGTACTGGCAGACGTCATTAAGCGCCGACGTAGCACAATGCCTGCGAGGAGACAAAAGGAAAACATTTTTGAATCCCAAGATGTTGCGCTGAGGCGTCTGACCAAAGACAGAACAACATCTGTTGGTCAAACTGTCAATTGAACTCACCGTCTAATTTTCAAGCCCTCTTCGTTATCTGGACGGAAAAACTCAAAAGACTTGTAGATCTTCAAACACTCCCTCCGATAGTCTCCCACATTAAACTCTGTTGACAGGAGACAGACAGACGGTTACATGTCAAGCTCAGGCCGCATCTGCTGCTGGTTCCAAACGGATTCTGAGATGTGGGCTGGACCTTTGGTCGCTACTCCAATCCAGTTCAAGTAACGAGTCAGCTTTTTAGAAATGTAAGTCTTCCCTCGTGCAGGAAGTCCCACGGTGACGATCAGGGTCGGACAGTTGGTCATACAAACTGGAAGAGAGACAGACGGTACATTTTAATGATGAGATTTGATGAATACACTTTTCAATCAAAAGGCAATTAAGCTGGCATTTTGGCAAGTCTGAACAGGTTCCCTTCATGTTGCATAATGTTCTGAAGAGAGCAGAGATGCGGTAATTACTGAACCCTGCATGGAAGAAGAACTGAGAAGGTGTTCAGAGGAGAGAATTCTGTACAACAGCTAACCAGGAGCACAAGCCCGGTCATTAAGAGCAGCATGGTTGAACATCTGCCAGGTCCAAGCGTACTAATGTTAAGGGAAGTCCACAGTTAAGTCAAGAAATGTAAATCCAAAGCCAGGTAAATGCTGATGGTGGTGTCAGTAAGAGCATGTAACATGACATTTCTGACATATCAAATAGATTGATTGTACGTTGAAGTAACCAGGTGACTACTGTTTTCTCTCTCCTATAGGAGCCATTAATCCGTAAACCTGCTTTCCATCAAATGTAATTCCACTGTTTCTGGGTGTAGATGTGTGTCTGTGGAAGTCGGTCCCTGCATCATGCGCACATTTACAGGACAAAGGCTGCTGACTCTCAGAACCCAACTTTACAAAAGAGGGAAGCGTCCCAAATGTCCCCGTGAGACCCACGAGGTGCGGGGACCCGGTTACTGCCATGCTCGTGAGCACACCGGCAGCTTTCTGCCCATTTAAACGTGTCCGTAAGGAGGCAGAAAACCCGTAAGGCCGAGCAGATAGACCACGGGAGCTGCGCCGTCTCTCCAAACAGCATCTCTCCAAATGTCCACGCGCTCGGGCGTCGTTGCCGTAAACAAGTTGAAAACGTTGCAACACTTTCGGGATGCAGCCGAGCTGCCGCGCCGGTTCACCCAGACGAACGGAGGTCCGGGAGGACTGCCTCCCCGTCTCCATCCTTTTGGCGCATTCGGCGTCTTACCCCGTCTGTGCGCAATGTGGCCGTTCTTGTGGGGCATCCAGATCTTCTGCAGCGGGTTCTGGGTGAGCTCCCGCGGGTGAGCCTCAAACAAAAAGTCCTCGTTGTCCAGCATCCCGGCTCCCGGGTCGTTGCCGTTTCCCTCCCGATAACCCACGGAGACGGTGGGCTTCGTCTCTGCTAGTCTGATGAGGAGGGCTGGAGGGGCGGATGTCTTATATCAGCTGAGAAACAGCAGTTTTCTTGTTACCGTAAAAACCGGAGGAGGCGCGCAACGACAGCGGGAAGGAACAACAACAACAACAACACGTCAGCACGGCGGATAAACACATGACCGAGAAGACAAAAACACTTTTATTTCTAACAAAACAATAATATCAAGTATTTAAAGGAACATTAACGTAAAAAAAACCTTCCAGTGACCAAAGAAACATGTCTTAGTATTTTAATTTGGTAACGCTTTTACTTTAAAAAAAACAAGTCAAGTCATCTTATTTTCTATATTTGATTTCTAATAAATTATTTTATTGATATGTGATTTTTATTTATTTATTTTATTACAGTTTGAGAAAACTTCTGTCCACATTTTACGGTGAGTAAAAGGGCGAGCAGATGCTGGAGAAAAACAACGGCTCGCTGGCTCGCATGCACTACGCATGGGCAGCGAATGCAGCAGAGAAACTGACCAATAGGAGCAGAGAACCCCCGGCCCGCAGCCAATCGGAGAAGCGGAAGAGTGAATGGCAGGCATGCTCCCTGAGAGAAGCTCCTTGTGCACGAGTGAATGAAAACCCCAAAGTCTTGACTTTTGCACGACCCTGTCACGGGCACCGAAGAGTTAAACCCACGCGTGGGCCAGACGGATGTTTTTCAACAGCCTTCAACACCCCCCTCCACGACAGAACATTCTGTCCTTTGCGGTGTAAAGCTGTTTGACAGACCCCTTCTCAGTGAAAGATGCAAGAAAAGCAACTTTACCTTCGTTCTGTACGTGTAACTCAAGTGTTAAAAACTATGAACTAAATGGTAAATATATTAATTCAAATGGAAACTGATATCTTTACAGGTTTAAATATACTTTAAACCACTAAACTCTAAAAAAAAAATTAAAGTAAAAAAAAATTAGACACAATCCCATCAATGTGACAGAACAGAGAAATCCAGCAAATGATGAGAAATGAACAAATGCGTTGCGTCCAATGTGACGTGCTGCATAGATGGCACCAGATGGCGCTATATGCAAGCGCGTTTAAAAGGTGTTTCAGCACATGATCAACACCATCCTTCACTGTTTGTCACTTCCAGAACAAACAGCAAAGACCACAAAACCTGGTTCATGAAGTCAGGCTTTCTGCACAGCAGCCAGCTCCCCTTCTGCCTTTTACAGGTCAGAACTGCTGCACATTTCCTCTATGATGGTGTTTGTCCCCTTTATCCCTTGTTCTTGTTTGATTCCTTAAATTCACACTGTCTTCTCATGGACAGATTATGTGGCGTTCATTCACAATATGGTTTCAAAAACTTTCAACACCAACAAGGTCCCACTTTTAAGCTCCGTTTGAGTGTTTAATGTTGTGCAGCTTGTTGAATCGTTACTTTGCAGAATTTGATTCAGCTTTAGGATAAGGATTCAGTGAAATTGTGCGATTAAAGTTAATGTGCAACAAAACTGTAAATCACATCAGGATTCTGTCATCCTAACTCTGTAGTATTGTTTCTACCATAAAACAGAAATGCTCGCAAGTCCAGGCCAGTTTTCTACTGAAAGTGAGCGTTCTGTCATCATTTTAATGCTTTAAAACTTTGACTGACCATGTGACCATGTGAACTGAGTGACTCCTCCCCCCTGGCGCTCCTTCAGAAAATTGCCCGCGATAGATTTATTGAGAAATAAACAGCTATTATCATATTTTCCGCACTATAAGACGCACTAAAAAGCCTCTGTTTTTTTCAAAGAACGACAGCGTGCATTGTAATCCAGAGTGCCTTTTATTTGGATTTATTCTGGTTGTGCTTAATGATGCAGAAGCAATTTCAAGAAGTACACGGCGCTCTGTCAAAATGTCTGTCAGTCTTTTTTTACGCGTTGCAAACAAGTTTATGTGTTTTGTAACTAGCTGATGCCGTCTCGTGGTATCAGACCATTACATATTAGTAACACATTACGTTACTGAAACATAGGGGCTCCCTTCTGACTCGTTTTCCACTTCAACCTCCGACCACTAGATGGCAGCAGAGCACACAGAGCCTCTTTGAGCACAAAACCACAGGAAGACCTGGACTAGAGGCAGCTTGTTTTGTTGTTATGAGACATGAACTACTTAGTTTTTACTTAGAATGGGTACCGAACTGAAACTGTGTCCCGTGTTGCTACCAGTATCGTATAAAAACCCGGATTGTGGTGCTTCGTAGCTCAGACAAGAACGAGTGAAGCAGTGCATCTGCTAAAATGCTATCGGCAAAGCAGGTCAAAGTTCTGCAGAACCTCCCAGCAACAGATTCTAGTTTAGCGACGGGATGGATCAGAGTGATGTGTAGAAGGCTATGAAAAAAGGCCAACGCTGTGGCGATGAGCGGGGAAACCGGAGTTTACTTCTGCGTGTGAGAAAGTGTGGCTGCAACGGTGCAGAGCAGACTGTGATGTAAAAAAAAAAAGCACATTAAAAGCACATCTTTGTCACATTAGAGCAGCTTACCTTCATTCTGTCATGCTGACTCATCATCACACTATATTGTTTCTGGAAATAATCGGTGCCCCCCCCCCCCCCTTTATTTTTGAAACACCATTCAGCACACTGAACCGTTAGAAAGTACTGGAGAGGCTACATTAAGCAATATTGAAAATAAACAGCACTCTATTAACTTAATCATACTTTTTGAACCTTATTGGTTAGGCACATTCATTCTTCATTTTTCATATACCGAAATATATTGTGTGGTTTGTCATGGTAGGGAGAACACATCAAAGTAAGGGTGGGGTCATCTGAGATAGCACAAGGATTAAAAGTACCGGAGAAGCTACATTAATGTTAAAGTGCCTAGGATAGCACAAGAGTTACGCAATATTGAAAATAAACAGCATTTTATGTCCCCAATAGAAGCTTATTGGTTAAGGCGCATTCATTCTTTGTTTTTTCTTATAATGAAAAATATTTTGTTGTTGAAATCAGAAAATGTTGACTGATCCCTTTCTATATTTTTAGTTACCAAAATAAAAGCACTATGAATTTGGTTTGCTAAACACAACAGTGCTTAACATTGTGATCATTAAATAAACTGAATTTGACCATTTTATTACAGTGGAAAACATTAAAATTCTGGTAGAGTTTTTTCAAAGTCATATTTAAAAAAAAAAGAAAGAAAATATGTTTCGTTAAAATATCGGGTTACATATCGTATCGCGGGGCGCGTATCGGGATATGTATCGTATCGCCAGACTCTTGACCCTGGCAATACACACACCCCTATTACCTATGCCAAGGATATTTTGTTTTCACCACGATCTGTCTCTCGGTCTGTTATTAACTTGTCTCAAGAGGTTTGGAGACATTTTCACAATTTGTTTTAGAAAATGGTAGAAATGGGTCAAAGAACACTTGATTATTGGGAGTGATTCAAGATATGAATTAAAATGAATTCATGATGAAATAAAGAAAGAAAAAAAGACCACCCTGCAGATCCAGGATTATTTTTTTCAAGGAGTCCTCTTTCATACAATGTTCACATATTTCTATTTATTCTGAAACAATGATAAACACCGCAGGGTTGTAATTATCAACAGTGAAGAAAGACTGGGACTGAAAGGGTTAATCCGGGAGTTTTGCTGCAGAGCTAATAGGAAGACTTTTTCTGGATTACATCACTCCCCCACATTAGCATATTGTAACACTAGTTAACTAGCTGACAATTAGTTCTTTACTTAACTAGTAAAGTGACTAGTGACTTTTATTTACAGATGACTAGTGGACTAGCAAGACAATATTGTGCTTACAAGCTAACAAGTGTTCTTTTTGCACCGCACTAGTTAAGAAGTGCACTTTTAAAAACATGACTAGTTAACTAGTTGTCTGTCACTAGTCAACTAGTTGTACTTTTAGCTTTACTGGTCTGGTTTCACACAGCCTGATATCAAGGATTGACTGACATAAAGGCTTGCCATAGCTATCAGTTAGGGCTGGGCGATATGGCCTAAAAATAAAATTTCCGATTTTATTTTTTTAATTCGATTTCCGATTTTCCCCCGATTTTTTCCCCCCACCCTACTTAAGGAAAGCAATAAGTACAAACGGCAGACAAGTTCAAGCAAATGTTGCTTTTATTTAATCAAACCCAAGACAAATGTAACCCCCATTTCTGGGATGAATTATAAATAAATGAACACATTCTTTGAATCAAAGTTAAGTATTGAGCTTGAGAGTAGCACCATTTTCTAAAGGATTAACAATACAGCTCATATGTGGGCTCTAAGGTTTTAATTCAATTAAGAAACCCCGTCTTCTCCAGGGAGAAAATGATGAAGCAGCAGGATTCGCGGTCAAAATACACCCCCCCCCCAGCTGCCTCCTCTGAAAACAAAATCCTATGGCGGCCGCGTCGCAAATGAATCTACCGGTACAAATAATAATTACAACGCAGTATTCTTTATTAACAAATAACAGTAACAACTAACTATCTAACTAATGAATTAACTATACAGGCGTTGTAGAATCAGTATGTGTGTGTGTCAGGGCGAATGTTGGTTTAAGAGGACTGAGCACGTGCCACACGAGCGCGCGTGAGAGCCTTTGACTCCGATGGGCTTTAGGCAGTGTGGGGGGCGGGGGGTCTCTTCCTCCACGTCTGTAGCAGTAAACCCAGACCAGTTCCAAACAACAGATGATTTTATTCCTTTCTTTGGAACAAACTTCCCACTGTCACGCTAGCCATGCTGTCGCTAGCTGCATCGTGTGTCGATTGTCGCGTGTCGCTACGGAAGCTCTGGGGAGCCAAAAATGCGCCACATAAAAACTCGATTTAGTTATTTTTGAAATCGTCCGTAACAAAAAATTCGAATTAATTCATTTGATCGATTTATCGCTCAGGCCTACTATCAGTCAAACAATGTTGGGAATTACAGAGTGACAGGCACTGTGACAACTAGTGGAGCTAACATGGCTAACGCGTAGCGTGCCACAAACTGGTTCTAGAGTCCCCGTCAACGCAGTCTGACTGCCGTACGGACTCATCTCTGACTCTTGTTTGGTTTCATTCTCCTCATAGTTCCGTGCGTCTTATACATGACTTCACTTTGGAAACGAACCATCAATCACTGCTTACGGACGCCGTCCAGCTCCAACATGGCGGCATCCAGATAAGTAGATTGAACTGAATTGACTTTGTTTGGTTGTAGAGAAAGAGGAAAACCATTTTCTATGGGTGATGTCACAATAGCTGCGGCTACATGTGCAAAATATCTTTGATCGGATCACAGAAATCGGATTAAAATTGAACTGTTTTTTGAAAAACTTCATCCGATTATATTAAGTGTTTACATACGCCACACTTTTGATCGGCAAAAATCCTTTTTACATGTGCATAACTCTTTAAAAATACAGAAAATGGTTGTAGGAAAAGGAATGATGAGTTCCGTTGTAAGCAAACAAAGCTGTGACATAGAGCGAGCTGATCTTCTAAATGTGCTTTCATTATTGTTATGATTATTATTAAGGGCCTGTTAGCTTATAATGTTTTTAATCCTGTGGGCCCCTCCTTTATTCTTGGCTGAACAAACCCGGAAAAAGCAGGGTTAGGATTAGAATAATACAATCCAACAACATTTAGCCTTGAATGCAGTTAAAATCTGTGCGGTCAATGCTGCAATGTGCATCTTGGCTGTACCTAAATATGTGGGAAGAACATCAGCCTTCCTTTTTTCTCTTGACACGACTGGAAACACAAATCCACGTGATTGTTTACACGGTTTCTCAGGACTGAGCGGCATTTCTGTGTCGAAGAGCTGCCTCCGTTAGCTCACACGCCGTCCCAAACCCGCTCCTCTGCTCGGAGACACAAATCTCCCAGGAGACACGGTTCTCTTAAGTCACCCAGAGCGGCCGGACGGACTGCGTTCCAAAGCCTCCTCCATAACAAAGAACCCTCCCCTGCCCGCAAACACGAAGCTACAAGTCCGGCTGCTCTGCCCAGAGACATGGAGCTGGGTGGAGCAGGTCCTGTTCGTGCTCCAAAGCCTCCTCTGGAGCGCCACACTGTCTATGCATGACGTAAAACCAGCGTAGTAATGAACCACGATCGGAATAAACTGTTTACATGCACCACGATCGGATCAACAATCAGCATAACCCACATATCTCTATGGGAAAGAAATTTTGATCCAAATGAGTCTGATCGGGGAAGAGTATTTTGAACAGCGCATTTTTAGGAGTTATTTTGATTACTTTTGTCCACTGACTCATTTTAATTCTAAGAAACAGTGAATGTTCTGGACGCAGCAAAAAGCTAAAAGGTCTTTCTGTAGCATCTCCAATGAAACAACAGCAGAAAGTTCATGAGGCGCCTCAAGTCCAAAGTCTCTGAATGGGAGACTGAAGCATGACTGAAGTCCAAGTCTGCATGTCTGTCACCAAACAAAAACCATCAAGGCTATCAAATATTTCTGTTTATCCCTAAACATTCCTATTTATTAGACTTCAAAAACCCAGATGTTACAGTTTCAGCAGATTTTCAGCACTGAGACCGACTTATCAGTCATTTAAACCAATCAAGTGCAACGTTGAGTTAATCAACTTTATCACTGGACAGGAAACCAGATTTGTTTCCCCTTGATTCCTGAATTTATTTAAAGTTACCATAAAGAAAATTCTGCTTTTTAAGTAGGTAATTCTGCAGCTTTCGCAGCTTTACTGGGAAATAAAACTCCTGGCTAGAAGAAGAGATCTCAGGAGAAAAGAGAGGGTTGATAGGAAATGTGGCCCTAAAACTGACTGACCTGCCTGTTTCTGTTCCTAGGGAGGGGAAGGGAAAAATCTGCAAATGACAAGATGGTGCATCTTAAAGAAAAACAGTTTGGAAGTGAAGACCTTGCTTTTTTACAGTGGTCCTGAAGCGCAAATCACTGAAGGCAACAACAATTTGAAAAACTGCAAACAAACAATGGGAAAACCTTGTATTTTACAAATCAAAATGTAATGTTACAAAATGAAACAAAGTAAGAAACCGGTGAGTATCAAAGGTCATCCCTGATTGGATGATGATGTTTGTTCCACCTTTTCAACAGGACGTTACTTGTCATGGCGGTATCTACAGACAGAGAACGTTCTTTAAGCTTCTGGCCACGCCCACTGCAAATGTTCAGTGGTTGATCAATCAGCTCTTCACCACAGTTCAGGAAAAACATCCTTCTGATTTCCCTCGTCTTCAAAGCTCAAACGTTATCATCCAATAAGCGATATCCCACAATACCTACCTTTTCCAGGTTCTTTGTTTCATTCTTTAACCCTTTAATTGGATTTCTGGAAATTTTCTTTTTTCCTGAAATGACTTTTCTTTACGTTTTGATTTCTAAAATAGAATGCTGTTGTTTTTCTTTTTTAATTGTCGTCGTCATCTGTAACCCTTGTGCTATCCTAGGCACTTTAACGTTGGGAATGGGGTCATCTAGACCCACTAGACAGAGCTCTGAACCTTTTTTGTTCAATGATTTATGATCCTCACGGGTGTCCATGGATTAGATGAAATCTTTCCACCTTTATCCACCTTTGTCATGGTAGGGAGAACACGTCAATGTAAGGGGGGGGGGTCATAGGATAGCACAATTAATGTGTTTTTTGCGTTGAGTGATGTTGTTGATGTGATTTGCTCATCAGGGCCACCGTACTTGTTCTATAGATTTCATATTTTACATAATGCACAAAGACGGCAATCACAAATGCATTAAGGATGTAAACAAAAACATTTAGATGTATCATGCTCTAAGCATTTCATTTCCAAAGATGTGGTTTAGTCATGCTGACAGACCATAATGAACGGGTATCGGGACCTCTATTGGTGGCGAGGGACACCGAGTCCAAGGGCACGTTCCTCTGTCTTTTTGTGTCTTGTCTTTGTAACATGACCATTTCTACCCGTTACAGTTTCCATTGATTCAACTTACATAGATAAGGAATCTAAGAAATGCTCTGGAGATGGCACTGCCCGAGCCTCTGCATGACAGATTCAAGTGTACACAATGTACAGTCACCTTAAAACATTTGCATTGTTAACAAAAACAAGCCTAAGACAACTGCTAATGCTTTGCTCAGAGCTGCTAAATAAGAAATGCAGAATGCATGTGCACCGCACAGCCTGCCTGGGAGCTCCAATGTAAGCGAGCGGGTGAACTTTCCCCTACATAAGGCAGACACAGGGAAGGGAGGGCCAGAAGAGGAGGAGGAGGAGCATGGAGAGAAGGAGAAAGCATGTAAACAAGGGCAAAAGGAAGTGATTTATAGCCACGCTTCTGCTCGATTGGACAAATACATGTATAAAATGAAGGCTTTGGGACTGCAGAGACGGCAAAGACCTCCATCAGACATGGGATTCACTCCTCCCATGCCGTGGAGGAGCAAATGCAAGGAGGACGGAGTCTGCCGCACCCACTGCATCCACAACACTCACATGCTCCCATTCTGTGCATGACACTGGCGTATGGCATCAGCTTTGATCGGTGGTTAAAGGGCAGCTTTATGATTAGTTCATTGGCAAGGGATTTTAAATGATAAAACAGACCACCCCCCCTCCCTCCAAGTAAACATGCAGCTCTCCCCATGTTCTTATACCTGCAGACTGCCTGCAGACCTTTAAACCACTTGAGTCCATCTGTCTGCACCATGCATGCAGACAGCATAGCAGAAAACGTTATGACTCATTCAATGACACAGCAGACAGTAAGGCTGGGCGTTAGTAAACATCTATGCAGCACCTGTGCAGATGGGGGCATCAAACAGGTACACGAGGAAGAAGCTGTCAGACCTGGATCCTGAACCCCACACAAACAATGCTGGCTGTCCAGCTGTCCCATCAGCCCCCCCAGCACGTGCTCAGAGGAAAATGACCCCCTCAGCAGGTGCTAATGGCGTAACGTACTGCAGACCCAACAGTCTCTTTTAGGCAACACAAGAAAATAATTCAACTCAGACAATTAACATGGGACTTCCTGAAGAAGAAGAAGAAGCCCTCCTACACACATGAAACACAACTGTTGCGCAGTGTTTGGGGGCATTGTGGTTCCCAAACAGTCTACTACACTCAGTTAATTGTTTAAAACATGTATTAACTTTTGTAAAGTCTTGTTATCAGCCTCGTGCTCCGTGTTTTAGGTGTGTGTGTTCGGTTATAACGCAGTCATGTGTGGATAGTGTGTTGTTGTTGTGAGCCTCTCCTGTCAGCTGCTGAGAGGATTTGTTTGGTAGCAGTAGCCTGGCTTAGCTGCAGAAAGGAGACTGCAGCTGACTGTCGAAGAAAAAAAAAAACCCGCGAGCGACTCCACAGCCGTGAAACAAGCACCCCGCGGCCGCGGCGCTTCCGTGGGTTTGCCCTGCGTGTCCTCCTGTCAGCTCCGAGGCGAGCCTACGTGACTGACAGACTTGTTTACCTCACAGGCTGCTAGCCCAGCAGCCCTAAACAGCGCGTGCGAAAGAGTCCAACGGTCCGAAAGAGCGAGACGGGGCCGCGTGACGTGGAGTTCGGGACTCACCTGTGTTGTCCCGCGTGTTTCTCGGGCGGCAGCAGCCCCTCATGGTCCCCCAGTTAAAGCCCTCTTCTGCCAGGAGCGCGAGCGTACACCGCAGCGAGCGCGCGGACGGCAATGAATGAATTGGGTGAACGCTGAGCGCGCACTCAGCGCCGCGAGCGCACGTGCGCGCGCTGCCTCATTTCCATGTCGCACGTACAGTGAGGTTCATGTCAAGCTCTAAAAGTTGTGGCGGTGGGCCGAGCCACGCGCACATTTGGATCTGTTGGGTTTTTGTCACAGTGGCGCCTCCAGCCTTTGTCATCGCTGTCCACTCTACACATCAGTCAAAGCTTTGTTGTTGCCAAAAACACTGTAAGAAGAGGTTTTTTTGGCCCAATCCCACAAATCAATTAAGTCTTCCGGAATAGGCTTTTTAAGTTGTTGTTTTTTTGTCTCATCTAAATCTTCCTTCCTTCTCAGTCTGCGGACACAGCTTTTATTTTGAAAGAGCAGACGTCTCCAAACTCACTGCTGGTTTCCAGGCTCAGGTTCTGGACATGTCTCCTGATATCTCCTTGTCTGAATTTTAAGCTTGACCCCAAAGGCACCACTTTATTTGGGAGCTAGAATAGCTTTTGTTTCAGCGTATTCCAAAACCAGAAGATCTATATATATATATATATATTATATATATATATATATATATATATATATATATATAAATAGAGAGAGTCTCATAATTGAAGTCCACCACAGCGTTTGGATTTATGGCCTGTAATGACCTCATTAACACTGACCTTTGTGGTAATCATAGTGCAAAAAAAAAAAAAAAAAGGCCGTTAGCCTTTCGGATGCCAAGAACTTGTTCTTTTTCTGTCTCCACTTTATCCTGTCAGGGTCAGAGAGGATCCAGAAGAGGCCCAGAATCAGATCCCTCCTTCTGCATAGTGGAGATAACTTGCTGGGGTTTGGTGCATCTGTTCAGGATGACATTCAAGTCACTCCCAAACACAAGCCTGTCTGGAAGTCCTACTGACCAGAATCCTATATAGTGGGTCTGAAGCTACGTTCACACCTCCCTCAGCAACGCGCGTTCAACCTCTTCCAGTTAAAAGTCCATGTCAACGCGTGTTTTGGGCTTCCTTGTTTAAAACTCTCAGGTTTACATGTAGCTACGCAAGTTTCTGCGACTGTTTTCGGGCACTGCGTGAATTTAACCAAATTGAAAGGTAAACCAGGTAGAACTTTGACCAAAAAATCTTGTCTCATTGGACTTCCATAAGGTCCTGCATTACTTAATGTGGCTGCAGTTGACACTACATTGTTATTACAATTTAACAGCTAAATAGATTTTTATTTAAAAGGATTAAAAACAAATAAAATTCTAATTAGACAAATGAAAGTGTAACTGAGTCACCTCTGTGCTGTTCTAGAGAAATGTAGGGCGTTGTGACACAGCAACACCCTTGGAGACCACCTCCATTAATTATGGATCTGGCAATGTTTTTCAAAACAACACAAAATGATAACAGTGTTCTAGATCCTGTATGAAAACAACAGAATTAGCTTATATTTACATTAAAAAAACATTGACATCTTGATTTTTCTCTTATTTTTATCTTCCATTATATGAATATATTTCCTTTTTTTGCAATATAACTCACATAATAACAGAATATCGGACAAAACGAATATAAATTGACTCTTGATATAGTTTGTGTTACATGACATCCAACCAGACGACGAAACAAGAATGGGAAAGGGAAAGAAAGCCCAGAGCATATGAAGGAGAAGCCCATGAAGAAGAAGAACGTAAGGATGGACTACAAGTCCCTCACTGAACACAGAGGTTAAAGAAATAAAGGAATAAACAACATTTTATGTGATTAAAACTAAAGGACAGATCTCGTTCTGTTACACCAGCATGTATAAAGAAATGGACTAAATCTTAATTATTATTTTGTCTGTAAACAAGGTCTTGTTCCGGAAATCTTGAGCTTTATTTGCTTACTGGATCCTGACAGAATATAACTAGACTAATCTGAAGATGTGCATACACAACAGAATCACCAAAGATCTGTTCGAACAGAGAATGAGGTCAAATACAATGGTGGAAAAATCAACAGAATCAGCAGAAGCGCTGTAAATGTTTCCCAGCTGAAGACTCTGAAAGCGGCTCACCATCAGAGTCTGGATCTTTCTTCATCTCTGCTTTGCGGAAACCTCCGTCCACCTGACAGCACAGACATGATGCACCTTTGTGCGTCTGAAAAGGGAACGTTGCCGTTTTCCTCTTGTTTTACAGTAGATGTGCACACAGACGTTGAAGGACAAAGGAGCATCCTGTCAAATGAAGCTGTGACCTGGCATACCTAGCAAGACGTGGGGAGATATTTGGAGTGGGGCATCAGTGGCCAATCCTGTTGGGTTTAGGAGACAGACCCCCTGCAGGTCTTGGAAGCGTCTGCGAGGCTATGAAACAAAAAAGTAAAGGTCCACAGAGATCAATTTGAAATTGATGCTTTAAAACTGTTAAGTAAAAAGTATGACAGTTTAAACAAACAAACCAACACCTGACTTCGTTCAAAGAAACTAAACCCATACCGGCCTTTCTCAGCTCTTGCTCCACAGCCTTAACGCCTCCAGACCGGGCGAATATCAGGTCAACAGCCTCTGTGACGTCTCTGTTTTTGAGATCCTCCTTACTGAGTCCCGCCCGCACCAACACTCTTTCTATAGCAGGATCCAAATCCACAAACTACAAACAAATGCAACACAGAATACATTTGACATGGCAGCAATGAAACATGAACTGATTGAAATGAGATGTCACTGAGTTTGACTCGGTTTTCTGTGTGAAAGGACTCACAGCTTTCGAGTTGTCATGAGCCATGCTGGGCTTTGCCGCTGCTGGAAAAACTTTCCTCCCGTTAAGACCGACGTCTGACGTATATCTACGTTGAACATTGATTTACTGTAACTCATTTTTGCCCTTTTGTGTTTTGGAAATGGAGTTTCTTACCCAGAATTGGGCTCTTTGTTTGTTGAGCTGCTTGCTGTTGTTTCATTTCGTCTCATCTGGTTGGTCCTCAACCCTGCAGGGAAAAGGTTTCAATGATGCTTCAATGTGACGTATTTCCTCCGGGCTGATCTAAACCTTTTGCTGTAAATCTCACCACGAGCCTCCATCACTGCGAGATAAAATTCTTCGGCTTCATCATCATTTGCAAAGTTGAATCCAAATGACTGGGCCTGAGGAAACACAACAACTCTACCTCTCAAGAAGTCGTGTCTCACAAAGAGCAGAAACTTGCAGGGACTTACTCCTGCCAGAAAGGTGTGAAAGTAAGGACGTGACACAGTGTACTCAGACGTAAGGCGTAGGTCCTGCTCCCACAGTAACTCCGCTCTCTGCATTTGGGACAAGAAAGGAAAATCATTGATGGAAACCAGAGAGCACGTGAGCACAGAGGTCAAACATACATGGAGGCACAGCAATCGAGATAAGACTTTGAGATTCACATGATCCCTGATTCAGGCCGTTGTGCACGCACACATGAAAGACAACTCTGTTCTTTGAAGAAAACACTATGCCCCTCCTTTTACCTTAACACAGTAGAGACTCAGGAAGTAGGAGGATGCAGATTCCTCCTTCAGCAGGCACAGCACACCGCTGTCAAATTGGTCCCAGCTCTGTTCATCTCCTGGAGCGCTGCTGGCCTGGAGTACTTGTGCTACTGTTGATTTAATCAGCTAAAACACATGAAAATTCACACATAACTGATGCAGCTCTATAAAAAATAAAAGCCACAGTAAGATATAGCTGATTATAGTAACAGATGGTCTCAATTTACTGTGAATTTTACTAAAGGATTTACTGTGACGATCCCTGCAGGAATGAGCCAAAAGGTTAAAAAAAAACCACATATTTTTCTAAACATAATTAGAAGTTTTTTGGAGCAACTTATACTCATATGTGACTTATGGAAAAAAATTAATACCAACAACCACTAGAGTGCCTTGGAGGTGTGTGTATCAGTATTTACTGACAACAATGCAGAAGAAGCAGCGCTGCTCAGTCTCACGCCAGGCTTGGTGGAATTGTTCCAAAACAACACAGAGTATGAAGAATTCAACATATTTATATGATTTGAAATGATAGAAATAGTTTAGTTGACTTGTTAGTGTGTTCTTTATGCTACGGTTAACTGAATAATGTTGCACTAATGTGCTAAATCCCTCTTATGTTTCATTAAGTTTAAAAGCATCAATGTGATTCGGTAGAGAAGCGCGCACATATTCCGTCTCTTGCTGTTATTTTATACCATGGTTCATTCTCCATTCTGATTGGCTGCTGGGTGTGGATTAAAAAGTGATAACCCACACCTAAAAAAGAAGTTCCGGTCACATACCATAAATGTTCTGTATCACTGCGCTGGCTTCTTTAAAACAAACTTTAGCTTCCTCATCTGGACATAAACAAACGGTAAGAGGTAAACTTTTTCTCTGAACTGCTTTATTTAACCCATCGTGACAACCAGCATATTCCTTTGTAGTGGAGATTGGAAGTCAGTGCGGAGCACCACGTAACAAATAGTCTGCTTTTTGTGAAAAAAGCTATCTAAATTGAAACAATAACAAGAAAAACGTCCTAAAATCTGATTGAATATTTATTTCTTTTGAAGGGAAGTAAGCGGGTTAATGGCCATTGAAGTCTGCATTCTCAGAATTTACGCACTTCAGGGAAGCGGCCGTCCTCTGCTTCACGTCTGGTGTCCAGGGTGGGGTCAACTAAGATAGCACCACCAAATTGTGCACATTAACCCTATCCTGTGGGTATCCTGTGGGGTCTAGATGACCCCATCCTTACATTGACGTGTTCTCCCTACCATGACAAAGGTGGATAAAGGTGGAAAGATTTCATGTAATCCATGGACACCAGTGAAGATCACAAATCATTGAAGAAAAAAGGTCCAGAGCACTGTCTAGTGGGTCTAGATGACCCAACTCCCAATGTTAAAGTGCCTAGGATAGCACAAGGATTACACTGATCATATTTGAAATCGTTTTTTTGTTGCACCGGACAGAAAAGAAGTGGAGGATAGTAGAGAGAAGGATGTTGGGGGGATAAGGGCACATAAAAAGAGGAAAAAAAGGGGGGTTAAGGAAATAGAAGGATGATTATAGGGGGGTTATAAAAGCAATAAGTTGCTGGAGATTATAATCAATCTGTCAGGTGTAGATGTTAGTCTAAAAGAGGTGGAGCCTGTCCACACACACTCTAAAATGTTTTAAACACACCTGTTTGCTCCAAAAATCTTCACTTACAAATAAGTCAACAGCTACACAATACAGCTACAGTTCACAGGTGCATGCTAATGCATACAAACCAGCACATGTAAATCATTTCATTCAGTCACGCAAACTATTAGTGCAAAGGTGAGCTAACACCTGTGCTCGAGTGATTGTTTATGTTCTTCTGGGGTGGATGATGAAATGTAAAAAGAAGGAGGGGGAGTGCCCAGCCACCCCCACATCAAGACCGAAGCAGCAGCCGCAGCCAGGACCCCCCTGACACCTGAACGGTATAGCAGATGGAGGAAATCTGCCCACAGGGCAACCACATCTGCCACCCAGACCAGGGCCAGCAAGACCACCACAGGGCCCCCATGCCAGAAAGCAGGGAGGAACAGGAAGCACTAAGAGTGTAAACCCCAGCCCAACCAGAGGAATAGCCCCTGCCCCGCCCAGGGGGGCCCACCATGGGTCCCCGCCCCTGGAAAGCACCCCCAGCCACTGTGGAGCAGCCCACCACCACCCAGGAGCTCTGAGTGTCCCCCCACCCCAACCACAGGCAAGACCCAGGGCCCCCCAAAGGAGACCCGTCCCATGCTCCAGGCAGCTTTTCCAGGAGAGAGCAAGGCAGGGGCCGCCCACCCGCACCCAGGAGTAGGACATCCAAGAGAAGTGGGGGATTCCAAAGAGTGTTGTAAACATGGCCTGACCAGGCTCACCCACTGCTGAAATTACTGGCGAGGCTCAGAGCTCGAGGACAAGGCTGCCGGGCCCAGGAAGCCAGAACCCAAGGGACACGGTTGCAGAGGGCCTGGTTCCCCCCGCCAGGGATGGGGTACCAGTCCCTCCTTTTTTGTGTAATGTATGTGTAAGCGTTGGAGTGTGTATTGTTGTGGGGTAAAGGGTATGTGTACCAAAGGGGGCAGTTGAAAATTGGCGGGTAGGGCACTGAGACGACCATCTCCTCATTGCTAACAGTGATGACCAAACACCCTCTCACCTATCTCTTCAAATTTTGTTAGGTGACCTGCTCTAGGGAGCTAAACAAACATCAACTTCCAACAAATCCTCACAAAACCAGTTTATCTTTTAAACATGGAAACTTTAAAAGAAATATGTGGCAACAATAAGTAAAAACATACATTTAGTTTTGGTACAAACGTTCCCTCAGAGTGTCACACACAAAGACAGAAAAGATCTATGCTGCACTTTGAGGCCACAAGCTTACCTGACAGCGGGGTTTGAGAAGGGACACGAGGACACCTTTCTCCCTGATGGTGAGGAGATCACTCATCACATCAGAGTTGTGGATCAAACAAAGTGCCATGTCTGGACCCGTCTTGCCTTGTCCTCACATTCATTCCATGTACTTCCACTGAAGCCTGTGTGGTCCCTGTAACTGGTTTGAGTAGCAGCATTCACAGAGCAACAGAGAGCTATGCAAATTTATGGGCAGGAGGTGGGTTCCAGTAAGCAAATGAACCACAGTGTGAACAACAAGGTTCAGCCTGAAGACAATCTGCAATCAATAAGATGCCATTTCTGTCACCGAATGTTCTGCCGTGATCAGGAAAGGAGTGGCTGTGAGCCGCAGAGGCTGAGGATGAGGGAGGATGAGAGCAGTTCTCAGAATCAGGTGATGTCTGAGGGTCGGGTCCAGGAGCAGACAGGAACAGAGAAGAGAGGGCCAATCAGGATCTTAACCTAACTACTGTGGAGTCAGGACTGCTGGGCAGCAGTGACAGAACTGATTTCTGGGGAGAAGACAGCGGCAACAAACAATCTCAGCCACAACAAAAGAAAATCAGAGGAGACGGGAGCTGTCAACAGCACACAGCTTGATTGAAAAGAAGATAACTTCAAGGTTCCATAAAAATAAACTTCTTTTACTATGGAATCTATATTCTTGAAACTCTTTAACTCAATACATCACTGGATATAATTGGGACTTAAATATTGCTCAAAATGTGATCCTAGTCCTAACATTCATTGACTTACAGAATGTGAGTTGTCCTCCTTTTTAAAAACAATTATTTATTGGAAATATTACTTTTTACATCTCCTTGGATAAATGGTCTAAAAATGAATGAATGATCTCATGACACTTTAAGGCTTAAGGCAAACCACCTGACATTCTCAGTGTTGCTGCTGCCAGCAGGTGGACCTTCAGAATCAGTGATAAATAGGTTAAGAGAAACAAACAGCCTGTGTTTTACTCTGCTTTCACTTCTTTGTTTCCTTTTGCCTTTGGAGGAGTATGGGCGACCCACCTGGAGGAAACAAAGGCGGACTGAACCCTGTACCGCTCAGGCCGATGAAGCCACTTGGACCAGTGGTGAAATGAAAGAGATTTGCAGTTGCTACGATTTAACTCCAAGACAATGTCACCCAGATGAATGAAAACCGTCACCTATTTTTGCTGACGATGTCAACCCCATTTGGTTTTATTGAATAGTTTTTTTTTTACAATGCTTACACTTCATGACATGCTGGATCAAAAATATAAGGAAAACAATAGTTTCTCCTGCTTTAGTTCTGTGTACTTCAGCATGGGTGAATAAATACATATAAAATATTGTCTCACACTATTTTGTCACACAAAATAGAAAAACTAACAAAATGATTCATATTGTTGATCTCATTGAAAGTAAAACCATTTACCTTACTGCTTCTCCACTCATGTGATAGTGTCTAAAGAGCTGTGTGGATCAATACTTCTGTGCTTATTTAGAGTTGCTGGTGGATGGTCTTCCTCATGGGATCTCTGGGCATGACTCACTCTTGTTTACAAAGCTATCTGTTACTGTATATTAGTCCATCTATCCATCCATCTTTCCATTCTGCCATCCATTTTCAAAACCTGAAAATCCTGAAAACCTTTGGGGTCAGAGGGTTACTGGAGCCTATCCCAGCCAATTCTGGGTGAAAGCGGGGGGCAGCCTGGATGGGCTACACACACATTCCCATTCACACCTAGGGACACTTTAGAAGTAACCTTTGAAGCATGCTTATGACTGTGGAGGGGGGGGGGGGACTGTGACTGTGACTTCTGACTGTGCCTGGAGAAAACCCACACATGCATGAAGAGAACATGCCCCCCCCCACACACACACAGAAAGAGCCCAGATGGGATTTGAACCAGGGCCTTCTCACCTGGAGCTGGGATGCCAGCCACCACACCTCTGTACCGCCCTGATACACATATATTAAATTTGATTAACCCTTGTGCTATCCTAGGCACGTTAACATTGGTAGTTGGGTCATCTAGACCCACCAGACAGTGCGCTGAACCTTTTTTCTTCAATGATTTGTGATTTTCACTGGTGTCCATGGATTACATGAAATCTTTCCACCTTTATCCACCTTTGTCATGGTAGGGAGAACACGTCAATGTAAGGGGGGGGGGGGGGGTCATCTAAGATAGCACAAGGGTTACATTTAACAAGACAAGCATCATCTGCGGATGCAGCTGTTAGGTCTTCTGCAGAATTCCCATGATGTAACCTTGGGAAGAATTTGATGGGACCTTCACCACATATACAGTACTTCTGCACTTTTAAATATCCAAGGCCCGTTAACGTTGGGAGTGGGGTCATCTGGACCCCCCAAGACAGTTTGCTGAAGTTTTTCTCCCCCCCAATAATGTTTGATTTTCACTGGTGACCATGGAAGACATGAAATCCTGTCTGCCTTTGTCATGGGTGCATATCACGTCAGTGTAAGGGTAGGGTCAACTAGACCCCACAAGATAGCACAATGATTAAATGAGATATCAGTGAATTCTTTTGATTTAACCTTTAATTTACCAGGATTAGATGAGATCTCTCAGTAAAAAACATAGAATGGTTGTTTGGAAATGACTCACAAATAATAATGTGGGAAGGAAAAGTTGCTCCTATAGGATCAGCTCAGTGATCTGGTACTGTGCATCACACTCTCAGAACACAGGGTTTCTTTTTTCACCAGTTCTTGGTTATTCATACATCCATTTCACCAAAATGTCAGTCCCTTTTTAACCCAACTTGTTTTTTTTATTTCTGGAACTAGTGTGCATTTTTGATCCAAGTGGTAACAATTATACTGGTTCTGAGTAGGGGAGCAGGAAATAATTGAATATGGTGATTTTATTTTTTGGCAATACTGATATTGATTTTAAACATCGCTGAAATAATTTTTAATTTATTATTTCAAAGCAAACGTACAGTTCAGCGTCTTACCTTTGTGTTCCACTAGCTGGCAGTGCACCACAAGCCTCTTTGAGCAGCTCTGCACCAAAACAGGAAGATCTCAGGAGAAGCATCTCCGGTTAGATGTTCACTCATTAGTCTCACAGTTGTTGTAGTCACAGACAGGCAGATTATTGGAGATTGTTTAGTGTTTGTTTGGTCGTTTAATCCATCTTCTAAATTCATGAACTACTAAGCAGCAGTGTTTGAAATTCAAAACATTGTATTTTCTTACTAAAACTTGAAGGACTTTATTGGTTAAACCACGTTTAGACTTGTTTTTTTTTTAAATATACTGAAAAATATTTTGTTGAGAAAACAACAAAATAAATATTTCAAGTTTTATCAAAAGGAAAGCACTATGAATAAAAAATGAAAAGTTGTATGTGAGATACAGTGGCAGTTCTTATTGTTCTGATCATTAAATAATTGGTCATTTATACTATTTTGTTCATGCGGAATGTGCGTTAGTATTGAGACAAAGATTTTTTCAAAGTCATACTCCTTTGAATTAAATTATCTTGGTTAAAGTCTTGGGATATTTTAGAATAGACATCGTATTGTGAGATGTGAGTCGTGGTACGTATCGCATGGACAGCCCTAGTTCTGACTTTTGATGATTACACCTTTCTGTTTTTCCAATGTTCCCATCTCCAATCATTTTAGAACTGAAAGCGCAAACGTTCTTTTTATGTAACGTACAAAAGTAATTCAAGTTTCATATGTTGTAAGCTGCAGAACTGATTTTGATGCTTTTTTTGTGTTTCTTTGCTGCCACTTCTCACTGGTTGTGAAGAGCAAATAAACATTGTTTTAAAACTTGTGCAATGCTAATTCACTCAATATAAATGAGTTTATATTTAAAATCTTCCTTTTTTAGGAGCTTTTCACTGAGACTCATTTGGTTCCTCTTAAGTGATCCAGTATTGTTCCATAAGCCAAAATAACAGGAAAAGTTTGACAAATTCCTAAAACAGGACTTGTTTCAGCAACAGGAAACGGATGTCAGCGTTAATGAATGTTGGAGCAAGTTTGAACTTTCTTATTTCAAACACCCTTTTTCGGCTGCAGAACGCAAATTATCACAAGAATTCCAATGGACTATTGTTTGTCACGTTCAATACAAAAAACAATCAGACATACCGACTTACCTTCTGAGATCCTTACCATCACAAATAAATCAGTTATATCTCTTGGAATCAGATGAACCGAGTAGAATTACATTTTAGGAAGAAAAGGATGTGACAAAGATGGGAAAAAATGTATTTTAATTGGTCAACTAATAAAATAAATGGTATTCTCAACGTTTAGGTGCAGAGTCACGTTTACATTGTACAATATCTGATATTGGCATAGAAAAGAGTACTTACAGATGCTTTTACTCTACTTTTGTTCAGTGATATTTTCTCTGTCCTTTTCGGCAGCGTCTTTGTGATTAGTACACCCTTGGTCAGCTGCTTCTGCCTGTGCAGCTTCTGGAGGCACCGGCCTCTTGCGGCGCTTGTTCAGCAGAGGATTGTTGGACGTGTCCAAGTCTTTGATCTTCACCTGGTCGTAGTCCACACGCATGGTGGCCAAAGCGCTGGTCAATTCATCCTGAGAGAACAAATGAGTCAGTACCTCTGAGCTGGTACTCTCCCCCTATGGTCACGTAAGAAAGACAAGTGATGACCTCTACCTTGACATTGTCCCACAATTCTTTGTCCTCTGTCAAAACCCGCGAGGTGTGGAGAGGGGTTGATGGGACCACCATAGATTGCTGTTAAAGAAGATAACCACACAAATCAGCCTCAGCACTTGACATAAACACAGCTGTTTGCTAGTGGAAAGTACGGTGGCCCTGAAGTGCAAATCACACCAAATCATTACAGGCAAAAACATTTTGAAGATCTCCTATTCCACGTTCTTCTTTTGTTTCATTGTTACCATTTCATTTTGATTGCTGGAAATTATATTTGTCCTCTGCAAAATTCCATTTTTATATGGTGCAGTTTCTTTGGAATTGCGTTTTGCTTTCTGGAATGGAATTTCTCAAATGTAATGTTGTTTTTTATTTTTTGTTTTGCTTTTTAACGTGTTGTTATGATCTTTTAAACATTTTTGGGGTTGAGTGATTTGTTGGTGGGATTCGCCCTTCAGGGCCACCGTAGGAAAACTTTGAAAGCGCGCACATACACTGATCCAGGGGTGGTTCATGAACTGTCCAATAGTCATCCTCTCACTGGGATTTGTCTTCAGCAACTGAATGATGAGCTGCTTTGCTGCACAGAAAATGTTTACTTCAGATGAAACATATGGAAAACTATTGTATTCCATACACTACAGGGCACACTTATGTCACATATAAGTCGCCCCGAACTATAGGGCGTATTATGCAGTAACTCTACATACGCTACATTTAAAATACCTGTAAGTCCCAACATGGTTAGTAACACGTAAAAAATACGGTCTGACACTCAGACATGTTAGCCACGTTAGCATATTTACAATTATACCCAACCCTGCTTGTAAAAAAACCAAACTGACGTTTGAACACAGCGCGGTGTAGCTCTCAAAATCGCTTCGACATCAAAAAGAACAACCTAGACCTGAAGCTGCGTTCCCGTCGAATGGGATTCGTGCGGCAGAGGCAGCCAGTTTTAAAATGAAGTCAATGGTACAGATGAGATTTGAGGTCCTGCAGCGTGATTTAAGCAACGGGCACGGTGTGAAGGTCCTGCACCAGCACGATTTCAGCTGCGTGCCGTGGTGGGCCACAGTTGAAGAATCGTAACTCTGAAGAGGTGGCTGCGCCGTGTCAACCAATCAGGGAGACAACTTTCACATGTGACGTTTTCAGTGTTTAGATAAGCAGATAAATGCACGTCCAATATGGTGAATTGATCTGATAGTTCTCGCCCTGATTGGGGGGGAAGCCTGATCGGGCCTCCTGAACTTTATCATATTTTCTTATTAAAAATGTAAAAGTAAGCCTCCAAACTGAGCCACAGAGAGATTGAAGCACAGCAGAAGCGGACGACTTTCAGACACAGCAGCGGGAGTGAAGGTCACTGTGCCGACAGAGTCTGAATGATCTCATGAACCAGACATGGAGACACCATGACTGATGCTCTTCAAAATAAAAAAAAACCTGATGTCCCAACATCCTCTGTGTCTTCCATGCTTTGTAAATGAGATAAACACAGACATTTGTCTCCATACACACAATGCTCTATGTAGCGATTAGGCTACAAACCTTTGCTGGTAGCTCCTCCTGGGGTGCCAAGCTTATGTACACCTTTTCGGACAGGCGCTGACGCAAATTTGTCGCGCGAATCGCGTTAGGTGCGAACACAGCTTAAGGCGCACTGTGTTTTTTTTTTTTTTTTTATAATTCAGGCTTTTAGGTGTACCTAATATACAATAATATATAAAATATGGTGGTTAAAATGAAAGTAAAATAGTCTGACCTTCCTCTGAAACGTCAACCCACTCAGGGTTAGGAAACTCATACTGGCCCAGCCTGATCCTCTGCTTCATGCCTGGGGAGATGGCCTGGCCTGTATTTGAGTAAAATGGAGGAAACCCACACAGTCTGGTGGAAGGAGAAGAAAATGTGTCAGTGTGTCCTTTCTCAGAGTGAAAAAAACCCACACGTCCCTTTTGTCAGTGTTTGAAAGAATATTGTCACAGAAATAGTTGGAACTTACAAGATGTATGTGATCACCCCCAGAGACCACATGTCACATGACTTGTCGTATTTCTCTGGTCCAAGCACTTCTGGTGCTGAATTTCACAACGATGCCCACACAGAAAAGCAGAAAAAAGTGAATGTCTCAACTGAACCGCCACGAACTGATGAACACAGTCAGGAGGAACAGATCTGTGAAAGCAGAAGCTCTCACCGACGTAATACGGGGTATAGCAGGGGGTTTGCAGCAACTTGTGCAGTGAGGTCTCCTTAGCAAAGCCAAAGTCTGTCAGCTTCAGAGTGGCATTGCTCTCTCTGGTGGTGTAAAGAAGGTTTTCTGGCTGTGCGATACACAGACAAATAAATCAAAAGGAAGAATATTCCAAGGCGTGCACTCAGTTTTACATTCCTACCTTCACATCTCTGTGAGCGATGTCCATGCGGTGCAGGTATTCAATAGCTGAGCCAATGTCATGCATGATCTCTGACACTTCTGATGGACAAATATGAAAACAAACATGGTGAGAAAGGAAAGGAAAACCAAGAGTGTTGTGTGTGAATGGTGGCCCACCTCTCTCTGTGAAGGCCTGATCCCCTCTGGCCTGGATGCGGCTGAACAGCTCCCCCCCCTCCATGCTGGCACAAGGTCAACAAAGAGATAAGAACTAGGACAGCGAGGGGAATCCTGGCTAACAACCCCAGTTCTCCACTGTCACAGTTTTCTAACAAAGTGAATCATTGTGCTTCAATATTTAGTGTTCTGATGAGTCCAGTTTTTAGAGCAGAACTGGAGTCAGAACCAAATGAGGACATTTAGACCAAAAAAAAAATCCAAAAGACAAAAGGCTTCTCTCCAAGGACATAAATGTAAATCATGGAGAAAAGATCTGAGAGATAAAAATAAGATAACTTTTATGCCAGATTCAAGTTGATATTTTACACTTTCTTATAAAAATCCAAATCATTTGTTTAAGTGTACATCTAATAAAGCAATCACTCTCTCTTTGCTCTCTGACACTAACTTTATAAATTTTAAAATATTTGTTGCACCTTAACTTTTGCAAAGACAAAAACACATTTTGCAGATTTTTTTGAATATCTTAACAACTGAATAAAGCTTTATTGAATTTCTTGTATACTGCACAGTCTTTGATTCATTCATTCATTCATTCATTCATTCATTCATTCATTCATTCATTCATTCATTCATCTTCTTCTGTTTCGGGCTCACTGGGCTGCTGGAGCCTATCCCAGCCGCTTATGGGCAAAGGCAGGGGACACCATGGACAGGACGCCAGTCTGTTGCAGGCTCACAATCACACACCCATGCACACTCACACCTAGGGACAATTTAGAGTCTCCAATTAACCTATGAAGCATGTTTTTGGATGGTGGGAGGAAGCCGGAGAAAACCCACGCATGCACGGTGAGAACATGCAAACTCCACACAGAAAGGTCCCCCATTGATGTTCTGGTTCAGGTTCCCCCCGGGACTTGAACCGGGGGGCAAGAGTGCTAACCACTGCCCCACCGTGCAGCCAGTCTGTGATTCTTAAAAAATTAGAGTAAATGAGTAAATGAAAAAAAAAAAACAACGTTCTTTGCTCCTAATAATGAGGAGAATTTCTGCCTGGTGTCTGATCTGAGTACAAGCTGTTGGCTAAATTTGCAAATGTTTTTGGAAAGATGATCATTGTTTGAAAGGATAAACTGTTTGATTTAGGAACAATATTATTAATAAAGTGCAGGTGATGCTTACCATTCCATCACAATGAGCAAACACTTCTTCCCCTGGTACATGTTCTCATACAGGCTGAGTATCTGTACAATGTGGGGTCCTCCGGACACTCGCCAGTGCAGATCAACTTCTCGTCTGGCTTTAGGAGTATCATATAGAATCTGCTTAATCAGAACAAAAACAGGTTTAAATGTACTGTAAATTGTATTTACATTGGTTAGTTTACACATGGCATGAATCTGGTTACGGAGAAAAGATTTTCAACTGGTTTCTGCATCTGTGGAATGTTCCTCGTGCAGTCCAAGTTCTGCACATGTAAAATCCAAAGTGAACAAAGCAGGAGGATGGATGGAAGGGGAGACCAAGAAGGTGTGACTGTCCCTCAAAAAGCACGATGCTTCCACTCATCCATGGAGATTATCGGTGTTAAAGTTGGAAAATTTCACAACATCTGATTAAAGTTGCCTCCAAAGAATTTCCAAAGAAAACAAAGTGATGCGGCGCATTTCCTCTCAGACTTTTTGCAGGTTTACTGCAACACCGGCCAGACGTGCAGATTTCACAGCACCGTGGACTTTTGTTTGTTTTATTTTGAAAGGGTGACAAACATAGATTTGATCGTTTTGCTGGAATTAAAGCTGCATGATTGCGTAATAGATTGACAGAGAGGGTCATTGTCCATCATTAGGCCAGACATCACATCACTGTCTGGGTAACTCAAGGCCAGCTTTGCCTTCAGATCACTTCCTCATCTAGGATTTACTTGTTGATCTAATCAGGCATAAAATAAGAGGGAAATGAGATTTCCAGTAAATGGAAGAACTACCCAAACTAAAGACTGAAATCAATAATTGATGTCAGCTCTGTGTACTTTTTCACAACAGCCCTGTACCTCTCCGCAAAGCTCACACACCTTCAGCGCACACTTTGCCCCCGTTTTCTTGCAGTAACACTCCAGCACTTTCCCATTGATGCCCAGGCCGAGAACTTGTGATGTGATCTTGTAGTCCTCTGTCACTGCGTGTCTCCTGAACTCCAGTTTGCAGTAAGCAGATTGCTGGAGGTCGCCGAGGCCGCTGCCCACACCGCCCCCCAGGCTGGTGGAGCCGCCGCAGAGAGCTGTCCCGCGCTGCGCTGCGCTCTGCGCCGGAGGCGCCTCATCCTCCTGCGCCCCGAGCATCGCTGACCAAAACAACAACAACAACCCAGCGGCTGATCTACCAGCAGCCTCCTCCGTCATCCGACGCTCTCATTTTGAGAATTATTAGACCCAGTCCTCCCAGTGTGACAAACAACGAGAAAATCCAGTAAGAGCCCCTCAGTGAGCAGAAGGGCAGAATTGGAGAGTTTCCTCTGTTGGCACAAAGAAGTTCTGCCAAAGAGAAACAGAGCTGGGGGGAAAAAGTTAAAGGCGCACGGATGGACGTCGCACCCCCATCTGCACCTCGTCACTACTCTGCGCTTCACGGAGGGATCACCGACCCCTCCAGCCCCATGACGTCAGCGCGGAAAGGCTCGAATTCATGCGCATTTTAGTTTCCCTTAAAGGAACAGGCACGCGCAAAGACGCACGATTGACTGGAGGAGCGACAGCGGATCAGAGGAATCATAAATTATGATAGATTCAAAACACTTTGACATTTTTTGAAAGTCATATTCACCCAGAAACGGTTACAGACCAGTTTAAGATCTTCTGGTCATCAAACGGCTCCGGCTTGTTGTTTGGTCAGTTATATAAATGATTTTTTTTTGTTATTATATATTTATTTACATTTTGTTTGGATTTACTGACAAAAAACAACCTATATATTATTAAAATAGAATAGAAGAAATAGAATAGAACTTTAATTGATCGCATGTCTGGGAAATTGTCCATGCCATGCCTGGCATGTCCAAAGTGCGTGTCATGGTTTGAGTTTCTTTTGTATTGGTTTTTGTTTTCTGTCTTGTTCTGTTTCCTGTTTTATTTTGAAAGTCTCCTGTCTTGTCTGTTTTCTTGAGTTTTACTTCCCTTGGTCCCCATCAGCCCTGATCGTGTCCACCTGTGTCTTGTCTGCCCTGTCTGTATTTAAGTCTTGTATCTGCCTTCCTCCTGTGTTGGTCCATTAGTTATTCCTGTCTGGTGTTCATGTTTTTGCCATGTCCCATGTTTCACGCCACGCCATGCCACAGTGAGTTTTGTTTATGTTCTGTCATCCTGCTCTGCAGCGGTTTTTGTTTGTTTTTGTAATTAAACCCCTTAGCCCTGAACCTGTTTGCCTCCTGCCTCTGCATCTGGGTCCAACCTGCTCTCGAGCCACCCCCCACCTCATGACAGTGCGGCCCGTGGGCCAACAACAGCCTGCATTCAAATTTCCACCAGCCTGCGGGCTCCTTTCATCGAATATATAATTTGAGGCTACCAGCATTTTCTAAAACTGTTTGACTTCTTGTTGGGGATTGGCTTAATAACTTTATAAGTCGTTGTAAACCTGTGGCAAAATTGTCATGGGACCCATCTGGAACACTTTTAGCAAATTTCCGTTAATTGTAAATTATAATGAAAGGAACAAATGGAAATTGCTAGATTGTTTCAGTAAACTGTCAGATAAGTGTCTGCGTAGTATGCTTAGATACTGTTTTCAAGGAGTTCATTATCCAGAGGAACCACCAGGCAAATCTAAGAGGGAATGAACGGTGTGAAAAATGGACACACTGACAGTAATTCTGGTAAAAACATATTTAGATGTATTTGTTTTCCCTGTGAGGACATGAGAAGTATGCCGTTGCAATAAAATTTCATTAGTACAAACAAATGTCAGGCCACATTGTTGGCCCTTAAACAGATTCCCCTCACCAATTTTGACTTTCTTTGCTGAGTGAGGACACCCCTGGTCTGATAGTTTGCCAAATGTTCTATTTCTTAAAGTATGCATCATGCAGTGTTCCTACTTATGATTTAGTGGCAAACAAAGGCCGTGCCCAAAGTAACTATCCATTTTCTCCACTTTGTTATCTTTGTCTGCAACACCATGTAAAGAAAGAGCTTGTGTAAAGTAAAGACTCCAGCGGAGCGTTTTCCTGATCTATCAGATGAGTCAATTCCACGCCACCACCACATGGCCACTTTACATAATTATGATCCAACAAATCCAATTTAATAAACATACAAGAAAACAGTTGGATATTTTCTGCATGAGGTCAGTTTTATTGTCATTACAAAGAAAAATGAAACGTGTTAAAGAGAAATATTGTTTTCTTAAGCTGCCTTAAGGGCAGAACACTCAAATCTTCCAGTTACTTATGCCCAATGTGACTTTCCCTTTGTTTGATTACCATTCAACACAGTGTCTCTTTAACCAAAGCTGAAGCGTAAATCAGCCCTGCAGGGCACGGTCCAGCACCTGCTCGTCCTGAACAGGAAAGGGCATGGTGACCTGCAGCTGCTTGTTCTCCTTCATGGTTCGCTGAATTGTTTCAAATGCATTCAGGTTTCCAGACCAGCATCGTCGAGCCACCTGGAAGATACAGAACCCCAGAGATCACTGTAATCAGTTTTCTAGTCTGAGCAAAGTGAAAAAAAACTCAAGGTATCAAACAACTTCTTTTTTCACCCCATTGGACACGTCCCAGCTGAGCATCAGACTGGCACGATTTGCTGCATCCTCGGAGCCGTCAAGCACCAAACCGAAACCTCCGTTGATCACCTCGCCCCTGCAGTCATAACAACACAGACTTCAGCAGAGAAAAATCTACAACATTCTGAGGTTTTAAAGCACAACCAGCCAACTTTACCATCCAACCCCTCCTCCATTATGCAGAGAGACCCATGTAGCACCTCTGAATGCATCACCAACAAAGTTCTGGACTGCCATGTCTGCAGAGGAGACGGTTTGTGACTTGTTCTGTTTACATGGAGGGGTTCTTCTGACAAGAGTTTTTATGCAAATTCAAACACAATCCCTGTTATTTTCATATTACTCAATGATTTACAGTTTTCATTTATATGACTTATTTATATGATTTATATTAACAGCTGAACTCTCCACAGCCCAGCTGGTTCTGCGCAGCTGCAGCCAAGCACACAGCTGCAGCCTAGCACACACCTGCAGCCTAGCACACACCTGCAGCCGAGCACACACCTGCAGCCGAGCACACACCTGCAGCCGAGCACACACCTGCAGCCGAGCACACACCTGCAGACGAGCACACAGCTGCAGCCTAGCACACACCCGCAGACGAGCTCACAGCTGCAGCCGAGCACACACCTGCAGCCGAGCACACAGCTGCAGCTGAGCACACACCTGCAGCCGAGCACACACCTGCAGACGAGCACACACCTGCAGCCGAGCACACACCTGCAGCCGAGCACACACCTGCAGCCGAGCACACACCTGCAGCCAAGCCAAAACTGCAGCCGAGCACACACCTGCAGCCGAGCTCACAGCTGCAGCCGAGCACACACCTGCAGCCGAGCACACCACTCACCTGCACAGAAAGCAGAGCCGTCGTAAACGTTGGATGTTTCTCGGAAGGGGCTGTCGGTGCCGCTGACGTCGTGATGGTCTCTGCTTATAACCACAGGTGCCTGGAAAAGCAAAATTATAAAATATGTTACAAACTCCGACTTCACGAGAGGAATGATAAGATTCAGGGAAAAAAACAGATATTTGAGTTCTGTCATACTGAAACTTTTCCATCTGCAATGGCCTGGTTGATGGCCAAAGCAATAGAGATTCGCCCTCTCTGGTCAGAATAGAGAATTCTGGCTTGAGATCCAACAACCTAAACAAAGGAGATAAACAGATAAGTTCAGTTTTGGTTTTCGGTGAATATTCTTTCAGCATCATAGTGATTAGTTCAGAGAGACTGTAGAATTGTAACCATTTGGTGTTTTCCAGCCTCTCTGATCCAGCGAATGTTGTCATTGTACTGTTGTCTGATACGATCTGACACGTTCGCACAGATTTTCTCCAGAACAGAAGCAGCAAGGTCATCAGTCACAGCTAGATCCTTGGGATCTCCAGACGTGCACACCCAGCGAAACGGTCCAAACCCCAAAGAAAAGATGTCCCTGCAGGAAAACAGACTGACTGTTTAGCTCTCATTAGCTGTTCCACAACTATTTTACTTGTTGATAAGTTAAAATACAGTCTATAGGAGAAGAATAAACTAAATCTACTAGATCTAAATCAGGGCTGCTCATCCTAGTCTGAAAGATCTACCACCCTGCCTTTTCTCCATCTCTCCCTGCACTTCTTGCCAATCTCGCAGCCTGAGCGGCTCCCAGAAAACCCATTAAAGATAGTTTTTAAAGTCATGATTTTTTTCCACCTAAAACTGACTCCACCCCCTGAACTATATCTGAACCATGGAGCAATGACCTTTTTTACCTTCTACCCCTACGGTTAGGTAAATATGTGACGCATTATATTTCATAGATGCTGTTTTCTTTTGGTTTCTTGTCAACTGTTACGCTGCAACGAGGACATTTCCCCCCCTGAGGGACCAACAAAGGTCATCTTATCTTATTATCTGGATCAGATGTGCTCAGTCAATAATAACATTGCAACAACTGAGTCAGCGAAGGAGAACGGGAACACTGGAAAACAGGCAGGATAGTAGATTCTAAGGACCAGGGTTGAGCAGCCCTAATCTGGATTACATAAGGAAGAAATGGTGTCACCCCATGATGTGCTGAACATAAGATGGGTAACGGAACTCAGTTGCTCCTCCATCCCCCTTTTCAACCTCTGCACCTATAAAAATACACTCTTCTTCATCATCCTAACCTGATTGTCCCACGTGTTCTGTGTGTTTGCTTTGTCCATTACCCACCAGCTCTTTTAGCCTCCAGGAGGAATGCGTTGCCATAGTCCCAGAAGAACATACCCGCATCAGCCAGTTTGTTTATTGCCCTTATTTGTCTTCTGAGGCTGTGGAGGCATCAAAACGTGTGTTTTTGTGTGTGAAGTAGTTAGCTAACTATAACAAATCAACTGCTGCTTTAGATGACAAACTCTCAACAAGCTCACCTTTCCTTCACAGAGCTGCGGAATCGAGCGGGGTCACTGGACATGAGCTGGTTGGCCTGATTGAAACTGAGTGGGACGGGGTAGTACCCCCCATTGAAGGGGTTATGCAGCGAGGTTTGGTCTGAACCCAGGTCTACCAGAAGCTCCCCTGTTCTTTCAAACTCTAGAAGGAGTCTCTCCCTGTCAAAAGACAAAAACACATTTCAACCCCTTCTGCCCCTGTCACCATGATCAGAGCTGCATGGGAAAAATTCATGAAGAAAACACCATTTTCTCAAACTCAAACTCAAACTTTATTTATTTCTCTGGTGCCTTTTATTTTAGTTAAAAACACAAGGCGCTTGACATCAAAGCAGATATAATAATCGTTAAAAATGAAAATTATTATTATTAAAAGCAGAAACACAGGACAATCACACACAGATAGGACCCCTCCCTTACCAGATTCCTCCCTCCACCCACCCAGTTCCCCCAGTAGAACCCTGAACAAACAAGAACTGCAGCTTAAAGAAAAGGTCTGGTTTGGTACTGCTGTGAGGAAACGGTGTCATGGGGATCCATTCATTCCAAGGCCCAGCCCGACCACAGGGGTCACCACCACAGCGCCCACCCAACACAGAGCGGCCTAGGGCTCACTCCATGGCTATTAGACCACAGAGCGGGACCCCAGCTAGCCCAATGAGAACGAACACCGCAGAAACTGCACCCCCTACAGGTGAAGCCGGTAGTACCCCAAAACAATGGATCCCAAGAGGAAATACTGAAGTAAAAAACATCAGAATCAAATTATTATAAAATAACAACAATAAAAATAAAAATAAAATATAATAATATTAGTAATATAAAAACAAAATACGTAAAATGATTAAAACATAACCGAAATACCATAAGTAAAATAACAATAAAAAGAATAGCATATTAAATACATAAAGATAATTATAATCACCTTAAAAAAGAAAAAAATTAGATTAATTAATAAATAGATAAATAATAAAAGACATAAGCAATTACCAAAGTCATGTAAAAGTCAGACTAAAAAGGTGGGTGTTGAGCTTCTTAAAAACCTCTACAGACTCTGCTACGCAGATTTGAGAAAGTCTAAACCATCATATGAATTTGTGTTTCCAGCAGTGGCTCTGCCCCTCTCTGACACTGGTCTGTCAGAGAGGGGAAGCTCATTTTCGGCCTACATCATTAAATTGTCTATTTATTTAAAAGTAAAAAATCAAGCAATTTCGCTAAGCAAATATCAAAGAAATAGGTTGCAGCAGTTTTTATTTTGACTGAACTTGAGAAATCCGTGATAGGACTGAGCGCGAATAGCTTCAGTCATTCCTTATAGTACAGAATCGCTGTCAGTCAAAAGGAGTTGCAGTCTTTCGACAGACCCTCCATTCATCACGCAGAAGCTCGGAGTCCGGGCCAGCCCACTCCCCATTCACCCCCAGAGACGCTGAGCATCCGTGGGCGGGACATAATCGCAGCGTTTATCCAATGACGGTCTAGTTTCGAAGCCCTGAAAAAAAAAAACGTTCAAAGCAGCCCAATTGAAGTCAATGGACGCTGGGCTTCAACAGGGAAATGCACTGTGACGCTGCGGGAATGTATGAGAAGGAAATCGAGTCAGCCGACCTGCTATATGGAACTGATTCTGAACGAATTTGTCTTTGAGATGAACGTTTTCTAACGCATTTTTAGTCAATAAAATGTTAATACAATAGTACATATTTGACCATTAATTTTGTGACATTATAAGGGAAGCCGAGCTTCCCTTGCAGTCTTAAAGAAATCGCCACTGGTTTCCAGTGGTGTCCTGAACAAAATAAAGGATGATGTAATTCCCACATATTTACATCCAAGATGCTCGTTGCCCACACAGAGTTTTAACTACCTCCACGGCTAATGTTTTTAGCACAGGTTGGTCAGGTTCGATTCCCGCATGGCACGCCCATGTGTCGAAGTGTCCTTGGGCAAGACACTGAACCCCACCTTGCCTCTGGTGGGAGGTTGGCGCCAGTGTTTGGCAGCGGAGCCGCCATCAGTGTGTGAATGTGTGTGTGAATGTGTGTGTGCGTGGGTGAATGGGACTGTGACTGTAAAGCACTTTGGGCCTTCCTAAGAAGGTAGAAAGCGCTATATAAGTATACGCCATTTACCATTTACCACATATTAGCATAATGCTAACCAGTCTTTCGGGTCCTTGCAGCGAAGAAAAAAGCACTGACCGCACGGATTTAAAAAAATATGATCGAGCAGGCCATTAATAATAATCATAACAGTAATAAAGCAAATTTAGAAGATAGTCTCCTGCAGCTTCACGTTGAGTGCGTGTTGGTCCATCCAGCAAACGTTTAGCATGGTAAAATCTGCTATAGCTGTTGATGGGACTCCAGCTGTCATTGAAAAGCAAAACCAGCCCAAAGCTGCAGAAGACTATCTTCTAAATGTGCTTTTGGGGGAGGGGGGGTCGTTTACTATGCCCAAAAATTGCCCAAAGTGTAGTTTTTGAGTGTGTGGCGGGGGGGGAATTTTCGCTCAAACGTACAGTAGGAAAGAAGTGCAGTGTGCTGCCTGCGGGACAGAAGGATTTCCCACATGTGCAAAAAGAAAAAGTGCAAATAGTTTGAGGAGAGAACTTTCTGTCGCCAGAACCAGATTGAGATTTCCTGCATGTTTGATTAAGTCAGTTTTTGGACTTGAAAGGAAAAGGAGTAAAAGAAAGGGATGAAGTTTGTTACTGTCACTTACCACAAGTCTACAACGTTGCCATGGTATCCCAGGCTGAGGGGGGTCTTGGAGCTCCTCACTTCTCTGTAAGACAGTTAATGGACATGAGAGCAGAATTCAAGCAGAGCTTCTGGTGCTGTTCTTCGTTTGGAGGCCTGTGTTTGCTTGTTAAACATATTGCTCTCCTCTGGAGCCTCCAGAGATGATTTTTCAAACTGTGATTAACTTTTACAACATTTATCACATGTTCTGATTAAAATTGCTTATCAATTTTGATATTTTGCTTTTGAATGAAACAGGATAATTGTTCTCGACTGCAATGAAAGCATAAGATCTCTGAAATGCAAAAGTGAGCTGATGAACCCTAATATAATAATATATTTCTACCAAATTCAAACTAGCTGAAGTGTGCTCCTTACCTGATGCGTTTGATGCACTGGTCCAGGCTGCTGGTCACCTCCATAAGCCAGCCCTGCTTGTGGCGTTTTATCAGCGGCGCTTCATCCACCTATGAACAAACGCCTTAAATCACCAAAACAGTAGGTCTGTTGAGACCCGTCAGCAACAGCAGATGATTGGAAAGTAACCAACCTCAGCAATCACACCAACACAGCCGGCAATAACAGCAGCTTTAGCCTGAGCTCCGCTCATGCCCCCTAAGCCGGAGGTCACAAAGACACGGCCTCGCAGGTCGTCACTCCCCAGGTACCTCCGGCCTGCATTCAGCACGGTCAGCTACTCGAGAAGCCACCAGCAAAACAGAGCGTGAAATAAAGCCCTTTTAAAAAAATCCAATTAGACTTTGTGTGCAAGTCTGTTTATTTCTCTTTACAAACCATTGTGCCGTGTACAATTCCTTGAGGACCAATGTAGCAATAACTGCCTGCTGTCATTTGACCATACCTGTGTGCAGACAGCACAAGTTACGCCACAGCTCCCCTGTCTTTGCTTGCAACAACTCCACAGGGAGAAACTCACATTGATACGCCAAGAGCAAACATCTTCTCGTACTGATCTCTGGAGGAATAATTTGGAATGACCTGGAAACGAAAAAAGCAGTGAGTGTTTTGAGTATCTTTGTGTTGCTTTACTGCACCGGTGGTGTTGCTGTTACCATGCCGTTGGTGATGATGGCTCGAGGTGAGGATGGCAGACTGGGGAACAAACCCATCGGGTGTCCGCTGTACATCACCAGAGTCTGCTGCTCTGTCATCTGGCTCAGGTAGTGCATCACCAGACGGAACTGCACCCACGAAAAGGCAGAACTTTACCTGCCGAATAAAGTGTCAAAAACACATGAAAATGGAAGAGTGGGTCATACCTGGGCCCAGTTACTGAACACCTGCCCATTCCCTCCATATGTGACCAGCTCCTGAGGAAACTGCAGGTTGAGGAAACATTCGGTTGGTATAGACCAGAACAGCTCTGCCTTTCCTTCCCCAACAACATGAGGAGAAGTTTCACCTGAGCGACTGCTGGATCCAGATTGTTCATGATCATCAGCATGATAGCAGCGGCTTGTCTGGTGCGGCAGGGATACTGGTCTATGGGATAGGCTCTGAAGAAAAAGGGACGTATCCTTTAAATCAAAACCTGCTGTTGAGTTTTCCCCCCTCTGGCATTCATGACAGGAAAGGAAATGTTGACCAAAAAAACAGAATTTCATCAAAGTGTTCCTCATGAGAACTTTAAAACTAGATATACAGTGGAGGAAATAAGTATTTGATTCTTTGATGGTTTTGCAGGTTTGCAAACCTAAATGTCTGTCATCCTAATGGTAGGTTCATTTGAACAGGTAAAATGAACACTGTTCAAATGAACTTCTTAAGCAAGGGACCCAGGCCAAAAGACACCATCACAAGAAAAACACACAGTTAGAACAATACAATACAAAAACAAAAAAAATGAACAGAGCTGCGATAATAAAAAGGTTAAATCATGAGTTATACAGTCAGGTCAAGAGTGACAAGTTAAAAAAGTATTGCTTTAACTCAATTCAGGGGAATAACATGAACACAGAGAGTTTTGAATATTATTGCAGGAAAGTGGAGCAGCAATAGAAAAGGTAAGTAAGTAAATAGTAAGTCAATTTTATTTGTATAGCACCTTTCACAGACAGAAGTCACAAGGTGCTTCACAGGCTAATATGTATGAACATGAAAGATAAAAAGCATATACCATGTAAAACAATCATCTCAAGTCCAAGTTAAAACAGTTTCAGTTAAAATTCTTTGCAAAAAGAAAAAAGAAAAAAAATGGCTGTTTTTCTCAGTTCTGTGAGATATCTGGCAACGGAGAACAGCACTCCGAATGAAGAGGGAGAATTATGTATGCTGGTAGCAGCATACAGTCTTCCCAATGTTTTTTTCTGTGAGATCATCAACCAACTCCTCCTGTTGTTTTTATTTTTCTCTGTTCTCGGGATCATGTTAACCCCACCAGGTCAGATCTGGTTTGGAGCCCCAGACCTAACGGTGGATCGATGGTCCTTGTTCTTGTTTTGTGGCACCAACAGGTGTTCTCTTAACCTCCAGCTTCTTGGTTTTGTCGTCCATTCTGGTCTTGTGCAGGTCTACTATCTTCTCCCTTAAATCCACTGAAAGCTCTTTAGTCTTTTCCATGATTCTGTGGACAGGTGTCTTTTTTTCTACAGGTGACTAGTTCTAAGAGGAGTCTTCAGTTCAGGTGAAAACTTTAGGAGAGTCTTAGGAGAGTTGGGCTGGTCTGTGTGAACCTCCCAATGGTTACTAGGGGATCAAATACTTATTTCCCTTCAATGAAATGCAAATACATGTCTATAAATTCTTTAAGGGGGATTTTGTGATTTTCTTTCTCTCACTGTTCAAATGAACAGACCATTAACATGACAGACTGTCAGTTTCTTTCAACCCTTGTGCTATCCTAGACACGTTAACATTGGGAGTTGGGTCATCTAGACCCACTAGACAGTGCTCTGAACCTTTTTTCTTCAATGATTTGGGATCTTCACTGGTGTCCATGGATTACATGAAATCTTTCCACCTTTATCCACCTTTGTCATGGTAGGGAGAACACGTCAATGGAAGGGTGGGGTCATCTAAGATAGCACAAGGGTTAAAGTGGGCAAACCTACAAAATCAGCAATGGATCAAATACTTGTTTCCTAATGTAACTGATAGAAGCCCATTTTGGAGTCACGGTAAAAATGTAATCATAAAAGAGGATTTTTCCACCATCAGAGTTCCTCACCTCAAGGGAAATGAGGGGCAGAAGCGGTACATGTAAATGTGGCCATACTGCTGCAGCTCTTGAGCAAATTCAGGTGCCAGCGTTGCATGGTGGGAGGGCGGAAAATAGCGCAGGGCGTTTCTCAGTGCCAGCTAGGAGACAAAGTAAAAGAAAATCACTGGAGAAAAAATATCTGACAGACTGAGTAAATCCTTTACTCTCTTTACTTATGCAACGGGCAAAATGCTTTTAGTCCATCTCTTAATTATTGACCAGCTTGATGTGAGTTTGGACAGTCGCTTTGAACCTCTGAGAATAATCAGCTTTTGGGTAAACCAACTGCGGTGATGCAACAAGACAAAGTACACAAAATAGGCGATGGCACAAAGTCAAATGTGTTTACAGTGTGGATGCATGTATGGTAAATGAATTGATAGAAAAAAAACAGAATTCATTTAGAGAAAGGCTTTGTGATGACCGTTTTCCCTCACATAGCACGCTTTACTGCTATGGGACTTTCTGTCTTACAGTTATCACACCACAGACAGCTTTTGGATGTCAGAGCAATAAAGATCAGATTAATTAAAAATTGCAAAGTCTGCTGTTAGAATTAGGCGATTATCAAAGTTAGTGTTTTGAAACAAAAGCCTAAAATAAAATTAAATAAACCACAGCTGTGTTACATATGAAAACACAAAGTTTCTTAAAACATTTGAAATGGTGGATAATCCTCACGACATCTACTCACTCGCTCCTCCTCAGCTGTGAGGTTGGGGGTCCGAATGGGTGCATGAGGCACACTGGGATCCCTTCCACGGTTGGGTGGTAGAGGGTTCAACGGTAGGCCGTTGCATATCTCCTTTAAAGAAGCCATACTGCTGTTCTGGATGTGGACACAAAGATCTGGTTGGACTCTGAAGGCAGCTCTAACCCTGACTCTGGAGGAAAGGCTGTGTTCTTGTGGACAGTTGGGGCTGATTACTACACCGTCCTGCCTCATTGGCTTTTTGACCGTCGTTGCCCTTAAGAATCGACCAATGGCACGCCACCGCCAGACTAGGGGGTTTGGTAATTATTGATCCCTGGCAGAGGTTAAAGTGGCACATGTTTCTGTAGACAAACACTGACACCAGCCTCTGTCCCAAGATGCTTCATCTCACAGCGAAATATTAAATTAGAGTGTCACAGAACCTGATCATGAGTGGAATTGTAATCATTTAATTCATCTGTTCTGTTTCTTTAAGCCAAATTCAGTTTTCGTGTGATAGCTTAGGTTGTCTTTTTTACCATAAATGAACAAAATTTCAAATTAAAGCTGCAAGTGTTGATGTATGGCCTGAGGGCGCTACCTGCCCTCGCAGCCCCCTACTGACCTGCCCAGGGGCGGTTGCTACACGCCCCCTCTGCCCCTGCCACCCCAGTCAGCGGTGCACAAGACAAATACATGAAAAAAAACAACACTTTTTTTTCAATTGGTTGGTTTTATCTCCAAAGCAAAGATTTAATTTTTTGGTTGTCTAGGGATGACGGACGTCTGCGTAATTTTTAGAAGAATTGGCAAAAGTAAATTTTGGGTTTCCTTGGCAACAAAGGTTTTTTGCTAACCACGCCCACATTTGTAATATAGTTATGTCATATCGTTTTGTTCAGCTTTAGCCAACGATTCAAGTGTTACATTTTCACAATATTTTGGTGAGAAAATATGCTTTTGGACGCTAACGCCGTTCAAAATCAACAAACTTCACTTCCATATTTTTTTCTGAAGTAGCTTCCAAATGATGGTGGAGTCAGGACGCAACAGTTTAAATTTGGAGAAGGTTAAAGTGATTGTTTTGGAAAATTCAAGCTGGCGGCCTCTTCCTGAGCTAAAAGTTCAACGAAACTTTGTAAACTTAAGCAGGTGGCATGCATGTAAAATTTCGTGAAAATTGCTCGAACAAAACTTCTCTCTCCCCATATTGTGTAAAAAATGGAAAATTTCCCTCTTTACTGCAAAATGGCCAAACCCGAAGTCCTGTGGCCATCCCATAATCATTTCAAAACTTCATTTGGATATCCCCAGCACGTTTGTTTTCATCAGTGGATTTTGAAATATGTAATTAGGCCCTAAAGAGATTTTGTCAACGTTCATTTTTTTGACGATTTCTCCCGCTGTGATGTCATCGTTTTGGGAGAAGGGGGCCGTTCACTACATACAAAATTCTTTTGCACTGGATAATTAGTATGTGCAAATTGAGGTGAGTTTGTGGTGGGGGGCATATTTTTACTAAAAAGGCGCAGTAAGAAAGAAAAATTGCGGGGGGAAAAATCTCTGGTACTTGCGGTCCAGGACGGCTTTAGGACAGAATCATAGATGAAGGCAGCTGGTTTAAATCCCACTGTCCTATAGTCTGGCTGCATTGCTTCATCATTATTTTAAGGAAAAATCTCACGTCATGATAAATATCATAAACCAGTTCAGTTTTGTTTTCTGCTGTATTTCTGCTCACAACTGCCTCCTCTGACGGAGGGAGCTTGAGGGGCAGAACATAGGCACAGCAGGGGGGCAGGGGCATCTGCGCTGACTTTTTCCTTTCTCTCTTGGAGTACAGACCCTTGACTTCACAACCTGTCTTTCTGGCATCTCTTGTGTTGCTGAAACAGATGACTGAGTGCTGCTCTGCAGATCTTCCCCTTCTCAACTCCTCCGTCAGGAGTTAGTCTGTTATTCTATTATCTAAGACAACTTTTTATGAACTGAGACCAAACGTTGGACTATACTTGGATTAAAATAACCAAAAGTACACTTTAATCTGATGTAATCTGTGTTGACATGCAGTCAATAGCCAGGCGTTGGAATCTTGATTCAACCATTTCACTTTTGTCTTTGAGCAAGCAGGAGATGTCCTCTCAGCGCCCCACCCGCCAATTTTAACTGCACCTTAGACATTTAGGGCCCCTTGGTGGGAGGGTGTTTGGACATCACTGTGAGTAATCAGATGTCCTCTTGGTGCCCTACCCGCCAATTTTAGCTGCACCCTTTAGTACACACACCCCTTACGCCTCAAAATATACACTCCAACACACACACAAGCAAACAACACATACATTACACAAGGAAGGTGGGACCACTGATCTTCTGCCCCCTACCCCATCCCTGGGGGGGGGGGGGGGGGGGACCAGGCCCTCAACAACAGGGGCCGGCTTTCCGGGCTGGGCGGCCCTTTCTCCACGTGGGGAGAGGGGTCCCTGAGTTCTCGGGTGGACCACGAACGGGGATCATATTACATCTGAGCCGGGGGTGTCCGTGTCCCTGTGGTGCGGGTTTAGGTCCTTACTCTCGAGCGTTGGCCCCCTCCAAAAAAGAGCCTGGTCGGGCTATGTTAATTACACTCTTCAGGGACCTCCACTTCTCTTGGCTGTCCTCCTCATGCCTTACTTTCTCCTGACCTCCTGGGTGGGGGGGTGGCTGCCTGGAGCGTGGGGCGGGTCTCCCGCGGGGGCCCTGGCTTGAGGAGGGGGGATGCCCAGAACTCCGGGTGGTGGTGGGCAGTTTGACTGGTGCTGGGGGCGCTGTCCGGGGATGGGGTCCTGTGCTGGGGCGGAGGATTGTCCCCCTGGCCGGGACGGGGCCAGCACTCTCCGTGCTCCTGCATATGTGTGTGTGAACTGTAGTTGAGTACATGTTAATATGATTGTACATGAAGATTTTTGGAGCCAACAGGAATGTTTTTGACACTTGAGTATGTGTGTGGACAGGCCCCGCCCCTTTTGACTAACATTTAAACCAGACAGTAATGATGATCCTCCAGCATCTTGTTGCTTTATGACTGCACCCCCCCTGTAATCCTCCTCCTGACTGTCTTAGCTCCCCTTTCCCCCCTTTCTTCTGTGCCCTTACCTCCTGTCTCCAACATCCCTCCCTTCTTTCTTTTTTCTCTTTTCCGTCCGGTCCAACGAAAAAAGGATACAAATGTAATCAATATTAAGAAATAAAAAAAAAGGTTTAGCCTGAATTACAAAAGGGGGTTTATTTAAATACACACCTAGTGTGTCAGAAGATCCAGAACCCCCTGTTGAAAAAACTTTTTTGTCTTTGGATAAAAAAACAAGCGCTACAAAATTTTTATGTAAAAGAAGATAAAAACTATTTTTTGAAACAACTTTTTATATGCTCACCTTTCAAGAAACATCTAAATGCAATGAAATTGATAGAAGACGAGCCGAGTGTGAGGGAATTCTACAATTAACAGACTGAAATCTAAATGCAATCCTCCCAGATTGAAGGGGCTTAAAGTCAACTATCCTGACGTACCGTTATGTGATGAGGACAGATCAGCATTAGAAGGTCAGGATGAAACACATGCATGAACTGACAAAGAGCAGCCACACGCCTCATTAGAAAACTTTCACAAGTATTTTTTATTCCCCCTCTTGCTGCGCACAAACGATTCAGTCGAATTCTGTTCCAGAGAAAGCTTGAAGGTCAGTAAGGTCAGGTCCAGCTCCACAGAGCAACGGCTGAACACAGAGGAGTTCACACCAACGCGGTGCCGAATCTACAGACTGACGACTTCAGACACTTCAGCATCAGATTCATAAAAAATTCAAGTGTGACGGAAGGAAACGTAACGGGACAAAAACCACAAACATGGAAATGGACAGAATTACAATTGACAGAAAATATATTCAACCAGTTTTACTCTTAGTTTCTCTTAGCTTCTCTGGGGGAAGACGGGGGGGGGGGGCTGTATATCTGCTTTTGAGACAATTCTGATAAATACATAAGCCGTCTGCTAAAACATCAGGCTTGGTCATTTGTGCTCTTTGAACATTTGAGAACTTGGAGATTTCAAACTTCCATTTGACGTTTTTCCCTCAGAACTCGGTCTAGAAGTCTGAGGTTCCATAAAGAATGAAGAGCCTGAAAAAGTAAACCAAACTCTAACTTACCGGTACTTATAGCTTTTTTGGTTTTATTTCCAGATTTCTTTTGTTTTCTTGGAGAGTTTTTTTTAGCCAACCAAATAAGTTATATATCTTTCCAATGATTTCTACGTCGTTCATACCTGAACACCTCATCAGGAGCTCTGGTAACTTTAAAAAACAAAAGAAAAACCGGTTTACATTTGATCCATACAGTATTACCTGCAACTGAAAGGTGGACATTGAGCTTTGTCGCTCACACAAACACACACACACACACACACACACACTGGACTTCTATTAGCTCCCCGGTGAGCTTTCTGTGTTGGGATCTGAGGTATCAGAGTCCTGCTCTGGAGCAGGGGTTGAGTTGGCGGCTGAAGGCCCTTTAGCAGCAGAGTCTTTGGAGCTCTGTTTGGGCGAGGCTTCATCTTCTTGAGGGTACAGCTCTGGGTAGAGCTGCAGGCACTGCTGCATGGCTGTGAACTGCTCCATGCAGTCTGAACCCTTGATTTCCTCCTTGCTGTAGTGGAAGCAGGAGAAGGCATCCTTGAACTCTGTCCCGCAGGGACCGCTGGCCATCCCACCCAGACAGGGGCAGTTCCAGTTTATGTCACCGCTAGGAAGGATGAGACCTGCGGTGGAAGCAGCAGCGTTAAACCAAACTGTACTTTTTTTTTTAAAGGTGAGACGCGAGCGTTCAGTTTTAGGTGGGTTTTCCCATACCCTGCTCCTCATAGGGGTCATTGGGATCTTCTTCTACAAGCTCAGCATTGCTGGGAGCTTCATGATCTTCTTTGGTGACAAAGATGATTTTGTCTTTTCCTGTTGAGGAAAAGTTGTGTCAAAAAATATCTGAAGAAGAAGAACGGCAAAAGCAGAGTTGCAGACATGTCTGGATCCCATTATACTGATAATGATTCCATGTTGATAATTAGTTGAATGGACAACACTGTCTTTGATGGTGTAGAACAGGAACATTTACATTTTAAAGAATTTCATGCACAAGGCCCCCGGTAATCCGAATTAACTAAACTCAAATTAAACCCCACAATGTCCTCGTGTGTCAAGAGGTTAAAGGCTGGATTTCTGGGGGATAAAAAATCTGCTTTTTTAGCCTTTATAAATTGGAAATGAGTTTTACACCTTCATGAAAAGTAGACATCACAGCTCAGATAAGAAGAGACTCCAAATACATTCAAGTTCCTGATTCAATTCACATGAATAATTCAATCAAACGTTCCATCATTTTTCACATTTCTAGTTTTAAAACAAACTGCTTATCCGTATACGTTCAATTAAACTGAGAAAGACACAACCTCACTTATAAAATCAAGATTTATCAAACCAAAATGTTGTGTTAGAATAACAAACACAATAGATAATAGAAAGGGGATAATAAATGTAGAGTTTGGATTAACCAGCACCGCATTTTGTTAGTTGATGACCATAATAAATATCTCAGTTCAGGTCAATCAATGAAGCTGCAGCTCACAACAGGATGATCTGGTGGACAGTTCAAGGACCTGGAAGTCACTGTTTTACAGCATGCTGCCTGACAAAAAGCGATGTGACTCACCAGAGCAGTGAAAACAACAAGAGTTAGTTATCCTAAAACATGATATTAATTTAATTCAGCGGAGGACAACCAACGCCGATAACTTAATTCTCAAGAATAGTCTACACATAAACACGCTAAAGTTGTTAGGTGAGGTTACTTAAATCAACCTTTTATACAGTTAACACTTTAACTAATAAAATATCAAAGGTTTTAACTCAGAATGACTATTTTCATTAAGTTCGTCGTCAGTCTTTTAAACAAAGTTGACCGGCTAGCTTCCTTACCTTCCTGTCTAACCGAGCTCATTTCTTCAAGCTGGAACAGATCAGACTCCTCTTTAGAATTCACTACGATAACTTAGAGTTCATCAAGGATTTCTACTCTACCGATACGAACAGAAAACGCCGCTCAAGCTCATTAATCTACGCATAGATCCTTCATCGCGTTTCACAACTATCCTTGCTGCTGCAGCAGGACAAACTCTTCTTCTCTGTTTCTGTTTCCGGTGTTTCTAATGCTGCGGTGCGCACGCTCTCGCCCCCTACAGTAAAAGAGCGGCATAACAGCCGTTACCAGGCGAATCCCAATGATTTCAGCCAAGCTCCCGGGAAGCAGTTCAAGACAGCTGTGTGTTTCTGGATTGCAGCGTTCATACTGAGAATTTATTAATATATTTGTAGAGACTAAAAGCTCCAACAGCACTCAAGGAATGAATAAGCATATTTGGTACATAAAAAAGCACAGCATAGGACCATCTTTAACTTCTAAATGTCTCAGTGTGTAAAACATTTGCCTTTAGGCGTTAAAAAATCTATATAAAAATAGTCAAAAGTTTTAAATCTCCTTTGCATTTTATAATGCTGCAATGTTTTAAGAGTAGTTCAAATAAAGAAACTTTGGCTAAAACAAAGATGGAATCATAAAAGACTTTACCAGACGCCGTGTCTTCCAAAAGACAATCTCAGCTGTTCACTTAGACACAAGGAAACATCATGAATTCTGCTTTAATCTGGATTTCTACCGGTACTGCAAGTTAAATTTAAGACCTTTTGAAAATCCAAGAATTTGAAAAATTATAAAGACCAATATTTCAGCCTTTTTCACAGCCCTACGTACCCTACTGACAAAGAAAAAATAAAATACTTGAATTTCAGAACAATAGTTTATTAAACAAACAAAACTGTTGCATGTCCGAATGTGAAGTAAAATCAAACAATAAGTTAAAAAGTAACAAGTAAACATAATTTACAGACAAAGTCAACTACTTAGCTCTACCCTCTTGGCAGTAATCTCTTCATCTACTGGAAAAACTTCTCCTTATGGCGTCTTCTCTTGCTGTTGGGTCTTTCCTTCAGCCTCCTCTGTCAGCCTGTCTGCATCTCTGACTAGAACCTCAGATACCTCTATAATCTTCTTTGCAGCCTTTTCCCGTCCCTCCATTTCAAGCTGGTCCTCCTTTTCGTCCTGTTAGGAGTCTGAGCTTCTCCCTCCATCTTCTAAGTCCAAATGGACCCAATATCTGCTTACCAGTAGCTGTTTTAGCGCCTTGGAAAAAGAGAATCAGAATCAGTAACAGAGTCCAAAAAAAATAAAAAAATCCACAAAGTTGGTCAACAATATTATTCTAGTGTAGCCACCAGCCAGCAAGGCCAAGTGGGTCCCATTTTGTTCAAAAGTGGGCAGAAAATGTGGGCCCCACCTGTGTTTGCCCACATTGGCTTTAGTGGGCATTCAGCGCTGTCCACCGGGCAGCTGGCGAGCATGGGGAGACAGCCCACTGAGTGTCCACTTAAGCCAATGTGGGCAAAGTCTAAGAAAGTCTAAGGGGCCATTCGATTGGCTGAAAGCGAGCACGCCTGCTTTGCTGATGAGTTTGATTGACAGATGCATTAGCCAATGGTGACATTAGTTGACCTGCAGCGTGAAGGGAGTCTCAATATTCACCATAGAGTAATCTCTCACAAATGTGGGGAGATTCACAAATGAGAGCGGGTTTGTGAATGCACATTCTAACATTTTCACGATCTGTGAGTTCATATTACTAGTGTACCTAAAAATGATGTTTGTGAAGCATCTTTTGAGCATTTATGAAAATTTATTGTGAATTTCTGGAAAAATGTATTGTGTTTTTGTGAAACACAGCGTGCACATTTATGAGAAACACTTATTGTACATGTGTGAAAAATTTTGTGTGCATTTGTGAAACACAATGTATATTGCACTTTTGCATAAAATTACAGTTGTGAATCAGAGCGTGTGTATTTGTAAAACCGGTTGTGTGCATTTGTGATAATTGAGACTGAATTAACTCCATACACCCCGCCCCCCCAACACAAAATCCCCCAGCGGCCGTGTCGCAAATGAATACCAGTAAAAATTTAATAATTACAACACAGTATTATTCATTAACAAATAACAGTAACAACTAACTATCTAACTAATGAACTAACTATATAGGTGTTGTAGAATGAGCATGTGTGTGTGTGTCAGCGCGCTGCGTGTGTAGGAGGAAGGAGCACGTGCAGCACAAGAGTGAGAGCCTCCCTCTTGCGCTGCACGTGCTCTCCACTCTTTCTTACACATGCAGTGCCGCGGTTTCAGCACATACACATCCTCGTTCTACAACAGATGTTTCAATGTGGGCACATGCGGCTTATAGACAGGTGCGGCTTATGTATGTACAAAATGGTTTATCCTTTAAAAATGTAATGGGTATAATTAGGTGCACTCTATAGTCCGGAAATTACGGGTACATGTGTGAACTTGATTGTGGTGCAATGATCAAAGCTCATGTAATTACAACCAATCAGTATTACATTGTAATGTGCATTAATGATTACTACAATGTTTGAATTACAATCAAAAGCTGTTGATTTTCTTTACTTGATCTGCAATGTGTAGCAATAATTACTGGTTTAATGTGATAATGTGTTCGAATAATCAATTATTACATAACGGTTACAGTTTACTGAAATCATGAATTAATGTTTTCTGAAGAAAACCAATCTTTACTAAGCACTGGATTTTGTTACTTGAAAAGAATCTATTGGATGAGAACTGGATTACAAAACTATGTGAAACTATCAAATGAATGAACGCAGTGGGGTGGGATTATTTTTAAGAAATAAATCAACTCTCTTAACTTTAGCTAATGATCACTGTATTTAATTAATCAAATGTGCTTTAAGTGTCTGTGTTGGTTTATTTTATTTTGTCTTTTTAATCTATGCATTTCAACATTTTTGTAATGAGTTTGATAAATATGTGTAAATTCTTTATGGCTTTGAATACAATGCTTGAAATAAATCAACAAATCAAATCAAGCTTTAAGCCAGAATCAATCATCACCTTCCAGCTGTGGTGGCACTACAATATTTTATATGTCACAGTCCCATTCACACACTGACAGCGCCATTTTGTGAAAGAGGCAGAGCCAGCTTTTTTTTTTTTTTAACTTGTCCTGTCCAACAGCTGGGCAGACAGATGAGAGCTGAGGGCCTCTTGTGTTGGACAGATTTTACTTTAACAAGAGGGGTTATTAATCTTTAGACAAACCAAAGGTATGTCTGAATAAAGAGCCGGCTTTTAATGAAGGGAGGCGGAGCTCGCATTTTGTGAAGGCGGAGGAAGCATTTTTGTGAAGGAAGGCGGAGCTAGCATTTTTGTGAAGGGAGGCGGAGCCAGATGACAGGGGCGGAGCCATCTTTTTTGTAGAGGAAGGTGAAGCCACGATTTTCTAAAAGAAGGCGAAGCCAGCCTTTCAGGAAGGGAGGCGGAGCCAGCATTTTGTGAAGGCCGAGGTAGCATTTTTATGAAGGAAGGCAAGGCCGGCCTTTTGTAGCAAAGGTGGAGAAATTGCGTTTCTCTTGTCCAATATTACCTTGAATCAAAAAAATAAATAAAATAAACAAAATGCGTTTACAATATAAGACTGCCAACAATCTGCTCAAAACATAAAATAAATGGATACATGGGTGAATCTTCCCAAAAAAATAGACTTAATTGAGAAAACATGGAGAAACATGTTCTCCAATAAAAATGTTTTAAACAAGTTTGTTCTGAAATGTGTTTATTAGAACAAGTTCTTTTTTTACACTTCGTACAAATTCAAAAGTTACTGGACGCCCGACATTTGAGCTGAAACTTAAAAAAAGAACGTCTAACAGATGTTCAGCTGACACTTTTGAAACTTAAAATATATAGTTTGGGGGTAACAAGTGAAAGGGATCAGAAAATTAATACTGTAAATTCCTGGGAATGATGCACATTATTACATGGATGACACCCTGGGAAACAGCTCGGACTTTTCATCTTAAAGCTGGAGCCCAATATGAGCCCCTACTGAGACCCAGCCCACTTAATGCAGTGTCACAGGTGAGGATTACACACAGACCTGAGTCAGCATCTGGTCCACGTCCTCACCTGCAAGGCAGGAACTAGAGTACAGCTGGCAGTAAGACAGAAGAGACTAAGACAGGCAAACATACAGCAAGCAGTTGACTGGTATACAAATCAGGTACGCCTGCATACTGAAGCCCTCAGTCAATCTGAGAAGGTCCCACAGAAGCCTTTAGATTTCACAGGAAATTGGTCTTGAGATCTGGATTCGCATATAAAAGTTGCAGAACTGTTTTAAAGTATAGGTTGTTTTTTTTTTTGAAAAGGATTGGAGGGATCGAGTTCCAGCAACTTTCCAAACCCCACTTAAACCAAGCTTTCTGAAGTTTTCCCAAATGTCCTAAAACTGCAGAGTCAGAGAGGCAGGGGGCTCTCAGCTTTATGAAATACGTTTGTATAAAAGTTAGCCGTGGCCGGGATGACGTCTAGAAGAACATCCCCCCTAAGCTGCCCATTTCACTCTGCTCTTTGACAAAGATTTCAAAGTATTGGTAGATGATGGTGACGGCCAGCAGGATCCCGGTGCCGGAGCCGATGGCTCCGAGGAAGTCTGCCATCACCGACAGACCGCCGATGCACAGCCCACCAAAGGCAGCCGCGGTGGGGATGTACCTGCAATCACAACAAACAGTGTGGTCTTTAGCCATCATGAAAAACAAATTTTATACCCCAAATTATTAAGGCTGATGGGGAAGAAGATTCAGAGGTGAATTTTTAATGAAGTCCTGCAAAACTAGGTCGCAGAAAACAACACAGGCTTTTTGATTTGGGCTAAAAACGCCAAAATCAAACCTAAAAGACCCCTTTAAAAATAGATAGAAGATGATCGGAGTGAGACTGAACATAGACTAGAACAAGTATAAGCATAATACTGGATAATAATAATAATTGATACTTTCTGACTAGTTTATAAATTGAGCATGAACCTGATAACAGCTGGGGCATGCCGGTTGTTTTTCATGTTACCTGTTGAGTTCATGAATCATTGAGGTTTCTCTGTGCCCCCTCATCACCATCTGCTGCTCCTTCAGCTGCTTTGCCACCTGGAACAGAGGAAAGAACAGCTTTAGGAGAAGGAGCAAAGAAGAGAACGAAACAGAACCAAACCGCCTGGTGGCAAAAGACTTTGACGTACATCTTTGGCCGACGATCCTGAGACTTCAATCCAAGTCTTAGAGAAGAAGGCACAGGAGCCGAGCATGAAGAAAATGTAGATGACTGCATGGATGGGGTCCTCCAGAACGGAGCCAAAAGACTCAGGGGGGGAGAAGTAGTAACAAAGCCCCCCAACGGGATAGGCACGGGCCGGGCCGCCTGATGTGGAGTCCTTCAGTCAAGGAAAGAGCAAGACAACAAAAGTTACATTCAGTCAAACAATCAAAAAAGTGATTCAAGATAATCTGTAGCAATACATGTATGTAAAAAATAGATCACATTTTTCACTTTGCTTTTTTAAAGGACATAACAGTATAAAACCATTCATGACGCCAACAACACGTTACCAGAAGCACAGAGTCACACCTGTGTGATGTTTCTCTGCACTTTGCAGCTACTGGTAGTAAGAAAGGCAGAAACCAACCAGTGTGAGAAGGTGAAAGGTCAGAGCCAGGCTAACTATCCAGATCTACTATCATCTAGTGTCATAAACTCAACATGAGACTAATGTTCTCTCCAACGCTACACGATCTTGGTTCTAGAATTTCTGCCCTAAAAGAAAAAAATAAAAGTATTGCGTTTTTAAAAAAAAATACCTTTTGATCAAGATAATTACAGAATTTCTCCCTTTTGTTAAAAAAAGATGCAGAAACTCCTGCATTCCAAAATCTAAATCTCGATGAGGACAAGCTTATTCCAAACACAGTAACAGTATTAACCAACATGAGTTTTTTCTTTCAACATTATGACACTGAATTGGAAAATTTTTTGACATGAGACCATAAAAATCAGACGCAGACACATTTGTTTCCCCTAAAAACAACAAAAAAGGACAGTTTGTGTACTTACAGACCATGTTCCAAGAAGATTCACCAGAAAATTGCCACTGAAGCGTGTCGAGAGCATCTGAGAGATAACGTACAAGTTTGAAACTAAGGCAGACTGCAGGATGATGGGGATGTTGGAAGTGTAGAACAGCTTGATGGGGTAGGTGTTGTATTGGCCACGGTAGCGAGCCGACTTGATGGGCAAGTCCACTCTGAATCCCTGCAAGGAGAACATTTTTCAGACAGTTAGCAATGCAAAGCAGAAGTCTCAGACAATAGAAGATGAAGTCCGCCAATCTGCAGGGCAGCAACAGACCTGAAAGTATATCACTACGGCAAAGACAAAGATGGTGGCGATGAGGTTCATGAGGTTGGGCAGGTTCTGTCTGTAGAAGGCTTCCCTCAGAGCCCGCACTTTGTCGGACCTCGTGGCCAGCAAGTGGAAAAGAGCGATAATGGCTCCTTCAAACTCGGTGCCTGAAACATACAAAGCCACAAAAACATGAATCAGAACCTGGGGGGTGGGGGGATACACATTCATTTAAACACAGATCCGGTCTGTGGGCCCTCACCTCTTCCAGTATTGACTGTGGTCGGACTGAAAGCCTTCCAGACGATGGTTTCACAAATATTGGTGGCGATAAACAGCGAGATCCCTGATCCAAGCCCATAGCCCTTTTGGAGCAACTCATCCAGCAGCAGCACAATGAGCCCTGCCACAAAGAGCTACAGCAGAACACATGAAATGCTGGGTTAGAGCAAATACTTAAGGTTTGCAAGAGTGTAAAGCCCCAAAATATCATTTAAAAAGCTTTATTGCTTAAAACAAACAGTATGGTGTAATTCCCTATTCAAAATGGAGTAATAGTTCATGGGACTGAGAATTCTTTTGTATCCAAATGATGAGAGTCCACACAAATCCCTCATAGAACGTTGCTGTCACCTGAATGATGATGAGCAGGCAGATCCCTGCACCCATCTCTGATGGATCTCCATACATGCCGGTCATCACATACACAATAGCCTGGCCAATGGTGATGATCATTCCGAACACTGAAAACATACAAGATTTAAGACCCAAACGTCTTACACCACCTGATGCTCCATGTGACCAGAACACGCTTACATTTTTGAGCTCCATTGAAGAGAGCCCGGTCTTTTGGGGTGTCTCCCACTTCGATGAGTTTAGCTCCAGCAAGCAGCTGCATTATCAGGCCAGAGGTCACAATGGGTGAGATACCCAGCTCCATCAGAGTTCCTGGGAGATAATGTTCTCGTCAGCAAGGCAACCCAAGTGTTTTTAATCATCTATTCAAAGCTTGAGTGACCAATACCTCTGTTTGAGGCCAGGATGACTCTCATCCAGTAAAACGGATCTGCAGAATCTGAAGACATTATACCGAAGAGGGGAATCTGGAAGAACAGAATCCAGGAGAGAAATGATTCCTTTGACTAATTTGGAAAAAGTAAATCTGGAAGCCATCTACTTGGTACCGAAACGACTTCTCTGAAATAAAAAATCCAAAACAGTTGACATAAGTTCTGTACCGACATAAACAAAGTTTTGTTAGAGGCGAACAAACACTGAACCACAAACCTCAACTCTAAACATTTAACTATGGGAATTAAAAAATAACCCAAACTAAATTGTTTAAAATTTAAACCAAATTCTAACATCTGCACACACACAGATCTCATTTACAGTGGTAAATAATAAAAAATAAAAAAAATTAAAACAATATATAGATGAAAGAGTGTCTGAAAGTTACATGTCTGTTGCCTCGGTCAAATTATGTTTTCCTAAAAAAAAAAAAAACAGCACTTTTTGGTGTTGATTGTTTTTACATAATAATTTAAGTAATTCATTTTTGTCGTCTTTTTTTGATACTTAATGATTCTTAATTCTCTCTGATAAAAGTTAGAAACCGGATATTGATAAATTATGTAATAAAATGGTTTCAGTAGAGCTGGGGGTGGGATTATATAAGTTCGCTTCCTTCCACTCCAATTCAAGCAATATTTATTAATATGTCTAAATATCCTAAGTGTGATGCATGAATGTATAACTGATGACTGTATTGTTGTTGCTGTGTATTATTCTTATTTGATTGCTTGAAATAAACCATTTCAAATTAAAAAAAAAAAAAAAAAACACCAACACTTACCTGACAGCACACTAAGAAGATGAAGAGAGTTATTGCAGTCCATAATACTTTTTCTCTGAACTGGATCTGTTGGTGAAACGCATGTTAAACAGTTTTATTAGGAGGCAGATAAATGTCTGTAAATATCATCTTATTTAAAAATACTTCACATTTCTACAACAAAATTAAACATTAAGTAAATAAATAAATAAATAAATAATGAACCTTTCTCTCCGGCTTTTGGATCTCTGGCAGGATTGCACAGAACGGCTTGATCACTTCCAAGAATTTAACTGAAAACAAACAGAGGAAGGTTTTTCACTGGACTGTCTTCATTCATCAGGACGTGGCAGTGATTGTGTGTGTGTGTGTGTGTGGTGGGGGGTTACACGCGGCTCGCTAATTTCCCTGTAAAATATGTATTTAATATAATCAACGCATTGAAAACCGCCGCATTTGGGATTTTATTTAACGTAAACATGCCTGTGTGCTCGGATATTTACCGAGAACGCTATAGCATCAAAGCAGCCCGTGCTAACGGCGGATGTGTTATGCGTCGTCATCACTAGACTGTCGGTGTCTTTGAATGAGAGGCTAACGACTACTTTCCAACAGGTCACGGTACGCAACCTTTACGTACCTTTTCCACATTTACGTGATTTAAAAAGTACAACTCATCGAATACTTTAACAAGAAAAAAAGTAATTTACCATTAACCGTTCAAGTTATAGAAACCTAGCAACTTCCCCTGGGTTAGCATTGCTGTACTAGTGAGCTAACTAAGTTCTTAAAAACAGATTTAAAGCTCGATTGAAGTTTGTTCTCATAAAACACAGGTGCCGGCATAGAAAGGATCGAGTGAAAGAGTAATACTTACTGCCCATGATGGCCCAGCTCCGGTAGATATGCTTCTTTACGGTGTAAATGAAACCTCGGTAAATCTTACGGAGTGGCAACGGAAGAGGAAACCAGACCGTGGAGACACGTCACAACTACGTCACTGGGAGGGATTTAAAGAGACCGCGTCCCTTTTAATCTTACGCACACGTGCATTTCCGCATAGCTGTTTATTTTTATGCAGGTTTACTTCCAGCGGCATTTTAAGGGGTTAAGACTTATGACTATTTATGAGCCAGGAAAGTTCTGGATTCATGTAAGGAGATCTGATGGATGGATTTTTCTAAAATAGAACAGAATAAAATAGAATTGAATTTTGTTGTCATTGCACATGTCTCAAATACACAGCCACAAAATGCAATTTGCATCTGTCCAGATTGCTTTAGCCATGTAAATATATATACAAATGTACAGTACATTATAGGATAAATAGTAATGGCAGGTAGTAACAAGTATTTACAGTGTGCATATACTGACGGTTTAAAATTTGACAGTGAAGGTGGTATAAGAGCTGATTCAGTACATGTGTTATCTGTGTGTGTGTGAGAATACAGTCCTTTATCGATGTTGACTGTTGTTTGTGTAGTCTGTCCAGGGGTAATGTGGGGTTCAGGTGGCAGGAGGCACAGTTCAGAAGTTGGACAGCTGTGGAGAAGAAGCTGTTTTGAAACACTGGTGGTTTTAAGAGTCTGTGTGCTGGGTGATCCCACCAGGGAGGAAGTGGGTTTAGAGCAGTGCTTCTCAAATAGAGGGGCGCGCCCCCCCCCTGGCAGTGGTTTTAGGCACAGGTAATAGGGCCAATTGCCCGGGGTGCAAATTTAACGGAGTGGGGGTGACAGTGGCTCAGTGCTTGAAAAAAATATCTGTGTCACCATCGCAAGCCATTTTAACATTTAAACTTAAGTTTGACTATCCGTAATTAACATTGTAGATATTACCAATAGATATCTCAAATTTCAGATATCTCTAATCAAATTTCATTTCAAGATATCTGTAACTTGATTATAGATATTTACAGTTAAATTATGACTATCCCTATCTCCAGTTTGAGATATCTACAATGCCATTTTGACTAGTCATAATTCCAGTTACAAATATCTACAATGTCATTTCGCCTAGTCAAAACTTCACTTAAGATATCTGAAAAGGAACATGTAGATATCTTGAATTGACTTGAATTCAAGATATCTTGAACTGGAGTTTTGACTAGTCAGAATTAAATTGTAGATATCTGAAACTGGAATTACAGATATCTACAATTCAGAACAGATATCTGTAATTCATAAAGTGGATATCTGCAACTGAATAGTAGATATCTGTAATTATAAACCCCATAAAAATGAATGGTGAAATTTATGTCATTTGTCCTGGGAACAATATCTTTGAGGATATCTGAAATTAAAATTATGGATAGGAAGAATGTAGTTGTGGATATCTGAAATGTTCTTTTGGACTAGGCAAAACTGAAATACAGATATCTGCAACACACATCCAGTCTAGCTTTTAAATGTTAAAATGGCTTTCCATACAACACCTGGATCATTGCGTGCCTTTAGATGACTCAGCTAACAATGTCATTCATTATGAACTAATGTAGACATTTTGATGACGTGTCTTTATTTTCCATAAATGTATTCTTTGTCTGCCTGTTGTTTAGTTGGTGTCAGTATTTGACATGAAGACAGCAGGTAATGCATGAAAACTGCTGCACTTTATGAGATCATAAATAAACAATCCATCATTTAGAAAAACAATCAGAACAATGTTTTTATCTATTTTTTCAGACTAAAATCCTTAAATCTATTGGTGCTGCAGTTAAGGTTTCAGATCAATTTACATTTAATATTATTTATTGACTAAATTATTTTTCTCAGCATCAAATGGTTCAGTTGGTCAAAATGTTTCTCGTTTAAATAAGGACTGACAGATTTTTTTATTTCAGGCACTTTAAGCTTCTTTTCTGTTTTAGACTATAACAGGGTTTCTGTGGCAAAATAAAGTTAAAATTTGTTGAAAGGGGATTTATATTGCTGTTTTCTTTTGGTAATGTTAGCAGATACAATTTCAGGTATACTTACACATTTTTATAGATAGTAACCTATATATATTATATTCATATATATTCATGGCTGGTATTCATAGTGTCAATTTAATTTTAATTTGGTAAATTGCATAGAAGAAGTCTGCTTTTCTCTCTCCGCATATTTTAACATAAATGTAATGTGTTTAAATAATAATTATATATATATTTGAGCGTTGGGTCATACCTGTTGGCCATGCCCGATTCTTCACAATCTGATTGGAGTTAACAACGACTAACAAAATGAAAAAAATGAAAGTGGTTTTGTCCATATTAAAAATGACGCTAATGTGTTTATAAACGTCATGAGGACATTTTAGACAAAAATTCTGTTACTATTTGCTTTTCTTCCATCAGTGTTCCTCCACTGGGGAGCAGTAGTGACCAGCTATTGTTGGTCAGAGGTAAGAACAGTGAATCAAAGCAGACTCTCACCCTCTCTACACCCATTCAAATATCCATGTCAATGTAATCTAGACCAAGTTAATATTTTAAAATGAAATGACAAAGACAGCTAAATAATAAACTGAAAGCTAGAATACAAAGGACGGGTTGGCCATCTGTGTGTCAGCAGCATTTAACCTTGACGGCAGAGCATCAGTCAGCATGATTTTGGCTGAAGCCGTTCTCACACAGCTGGAAGAAGAGAAAAACACACACAAACTTTCAGGGAACATTAAGGTTACTGTTTTCTGAGAACTTCCTGGCTATTTGGTCGTGGGAAATACAGCAAAAGTGTCAAAACAGACATGAATCAAGAACTGAAAATACATTCACAGCCACTGAAACAATTCCATCATTCTTGAACAGTTACATCAAACTGATATTCAAAACTTAAAAAAAATAGATTTCTGTTAGGTTAAAAAAATCAAACATTAACAGTAAAGTAATAAAAAAAGACTGTTTTTGTTTTTTTTACATTCACGCACATTTTGTTTTTAGCCAACTATCCTTGATTGAAGACGTGCGGTGCTTTATTAATATTTTGTGCTCAAGGTAAAGTAGCCCTATAGTTTCTGTGTTGCTCATTTTAACTCCTAAGTCATTTTTAAAAATATTTATACCATGCACATGTGGAGTTATTTTGTGCCAAATCTTTTAAGCAGAATGGACTAATAACTCAACTGGCACATTGGGTTTCTCAGCAGTTTTTAGTCACTAAGAGCACTGTGATTTATTAGTCATCAATTCTTACAATAAAACTGATTGGCTTTCTTTTCTACACTTAAAACGCTTGAGTTATTTCTTCAACCCAATTCTAGGGTTATTCATGTTGGGATATATTTTTTGGAGTATAGTGATTTTGTTGTAACCCCTTTTTTCCCTGAGGTCTTTATCTTTTCTTGAGTTAAAATAACCCAGAAAAAAGCCCCAGAGTTGGGTTAAAACAACCCAAACTGAGTTATATTTAAATTGAATTTTTAGTATGTAATGCTGATTTGTTTAACTTTTTATGTTTTCATATTCCTAAAGGTCTCTTAAACTTTTTTATGTGATATTTCACATAGCTGAGGGATTTTTTGCTGCTTTGGGAGTTTTGAGAGAGAAAGATAATTAGCAAGTCCAAAAAGGGGGTCAGAAGCCATTCTCCAGTCTTGTTTCTGTAGCACTCATAACTAGTAATGCATTTGGCATTCATCTGTTGTAAATATAAAAAAAATAGTTAAAAAACAAAGAAAAAAAAACATGTAACAAGCTAAATTATATTTCTTTTCTATTTTTCTATTTCTTAAAAGTTAGATATTGGGAAAAAAAGCTTATTTATGTTCGATAACAAAAAGACAAAATCAGCAGAAACAAAACAGACGACACTGCAGTTTACGGGATTTGAGCAACTGTGTCAGAGGGCAATCCAGGCAGGGGTGCCTTTGAGCAGAGAACACCTGTTTTTCCTTCACAGAGCAGGAGGAAGAGCAAAAACAAGATTACTTTTAGCTGTTTTTTGTCCCAATCCCTGATCTCACCTAAAGAGGTGTGCTGTGACAAGGTGTACATCAACTACTGTATAAAAACAATTGCTTCCTTATACACAGGCCCTATTGCCTTAAATGAAACTTAATTTAAAAAAAACATGAACATTTGTGTTGAAATATCTGATGTTAGCCTTATACATATATATCTATATCTCTGGTAGAGACTCCAGAGGAGTCAAACACCAACTCCTGGTTGACAGATCAGTCGCTCAAGACTGCAAGTCACGACACACCAACCTGTGCACAGCCTGGATTGATTACAAGAAGGCCTATGACTCAATGCCACACATGTGCATCAATGAATGCTTGGAGCTGTTCAACATCAACAGGACTCATTTCAATAGGAAATTCAATGAAGCTGTGGAAAACCACCCTTGAAGCCAATGGGAAGCCACTTACACAAGTGTCCATCAAGTTTGGGATATACCAAGGTGATGCTCTGTCCCCACTGCTGAATATAAGAAAAATATCATAAGATTTATGATACCTAGGCTTGCTGCTTTGGCACACGATTCACAGGACTAAGCTCCTGTCCTAGCTCCGCCGCGGAGCTCTTTTGCTTGTCATGCCGGCATTTGGGCAGCTGGCTGGCCGGTAGACAGACAGCCAGCTGATATTGTAGTTTAGGGTCGAATATAGGAATAATAATATTCAGGACTTGTCTTTTATTAACATACTCTTTAGCAGTGGCTTTACATTCGAAGGCTAGCAGGCTACATGCTAACTAACTAGCTGATCATTTATCCTGTTATTCACACCATAGATTTACAGCAGATACCTTCACATTTCCTTCTGTGGGTGTCTCATTAAAATGCATTGAAGATGCGGAGGATGTTTTGAGATCAGATTTATTTATTTTAAAAATCACAAAAGCATCGATTGGTAATCACGCTCATTCACATCATCCTGGTACGCTCTCCGTCCATCTTGCTGTAAAAGCCGCTTTCTGCCGCTACCTCTGTGTCTCTGTGAGCATTCAATAGGGGTAAAAGTAAAAGCAAGAAGGATCGATCTATTATTGTTTCAATGGAAATCAGAAAAATATAATAAGATAAGGCTGGCTGCTTCGCCTACTGAAGAGCATATCCGTGTTTATGAATGAGTTATCACGTAAATAATTATTGCGTTCAAACAAATTAATTATTGCGTTCGCACGAATTAATCATTTCGAGGGAACGCAATAGTATCTTGTGCGAACTGAATAGTATTTCGTGCGAACAAGATATTAATCTGTGGGAACGAGATATATTTTAATTTTTTAATGTCAGGACACGGGCTCTGTGGAAAACTGCCAATAGACAAGACCATTTTTCTGAAGAAAAAATGGTTGTTACTTAGACAGGATTTCTAAAACTAAGAATATTTTTCAATTGAAAAAACGTTTTTAATAAGATTTTTTTTCTTGGAAGACAGAAAATCATACTTTTTTTTTTTTTTTTACTTTCTTTAGATTCAGGTTTTGCAGTGTACTGCTTAAATCTTGACAGTCAGGACTATTCCTCCATTAGTGGTGGTCAAATAGCCTCTATTCTCTGATTAACGCTGTTTCTTTGTTTTTCCGTTGCTTAATGTTTGTAGTTTGCTGACGATCAAACTATTCAAACACACAGATTGAAGTCTTGGGGTGAAAAATCCTGAGCAATCGGTTATTGGGGCTTTCTAAAGGCCACTTTTCCCATGTTTACACTCCCACCATTATGCTATGTTCTCTCACATCCTGCTCTCCTTTAGTTGGACATGAGCTTCTGGAAAGGGTGAGCGTGAGAGTGGAAGTGCATAACTATATGTGTCGGCGAGAGCAAAGAGTCACAAGAGTATCTCCTGTCCCATTTTTATCGCTGTCTCAGAATAGCCGTGCCGTATGATGGTCAGGTTATTTGAGGCCAGTCTTTGTCTGAGCCTCCACTGCCTTCTAAAATGGTCTACAGGTCTTTTTAAAACTGTGTACATGAGGCTTCGGCTGAGTTTCCATCACATCTCAGAAACAACTATGCTGGTCACATGAGTTGTTAGCGTGAAATGTAGTTGTCTGTAAAGGAACCAGAAGAACAGCTTGTTCTGAACTCAAAGCCTCAAGTAACATATGCATCAATAGATCAAGGAGGCAGACTGTTTTTCATACAGCATTTGAGGGTTTATGAACGATCAATTCAACTGTAGGGCATGATCAATGATTAGGTTTAACGTGCTGGCTGTGTCAGTTTGGATACATGGATATGTTTAGCTGTAGATTGTATGGAGAATTGGGGTAAAATTTTAGGGCTATGTACTGCTTTTACTTTCATTTTTAACACCAGTCTCTTTGAGTACCAGGCTTCCCTTGTTTGATTTCTAAACAAATGAAGGTATTTAGAAATTCAAAACCAGCAGCAGCAGCAAGTCCTGCCAGCAGCTCCGTACTGAACACACAGTGGTGCTTTGACTTGAATTTCAAAGCTCTGAAATCACATTAAAGTCAAGTGGAAACCCTTAATATGATCAATTCTTAGAACAATGCTTTTCAAATTTTCTGAGAATTTGCTGTCAGATGTTGGGACTTAAGCCTAATGAACTATTGAACAACTGAAGCCATTGAAAGCTGAATGCTTTGGAGGTGAATGTGGAAAAACAGAGGCAGAATTTTTCATGTCTTAAAGCTTTGTGAATAACACCACCTTTAAAACTCAGAGCAGGAAGGGACTTGGTTGCCCTGTTAATCTCTTTGTAAGGGCTGTGGTTAGTTCAGCCTCTGTGTCTTATGTAACCTGACCCAAGGTTACCTGATTCCGCAGGTTCTAACATAAACATCAGGCTAAGCTGCAATCTGAACCTAGTGAAGACATGGGGTTTCTTTTTCTGTTCAAAAGGGGAGGCTGTTTAGATATTGGAAAATGCTTCTGAGCCGATGCATAAACTGTTTTACAAACACTCTCACAAAATAGTGACTTAAAGGAGCAACGTTAGACTAACACTGGAGGAGGGTCGACATCATAAACCATTTTCTGAATTAATGGTGTGTGTTGGTCAGTGACGGTCAGCTCTGTCGCCTCACAGCAAGAAGGCTCTGGTTCAAACCCCAGCTGGATTCTTTTCTGTGTGGATGTTCTCTTTGTGCATTTGTGGGTTTTCTCTATCTTCCTTCTACTGTCCAACACGTGTTCATAGGTTTGAAAATGGTTTCTTAGAAGTGAGTGTGTGTCTGCGTGTGGCCCTGTGATGGTCTGGTGGACTGTCAGGATTTACTCCGCCTTTGCCCGGATGAAGCTGGGACAGGCTCCAGCAACATCCCTGGCCCTATGCTGGGTAAAGTGATGCAAGGCTGTTCTGAATTACAGTCATTAAAAGTGACATCATTGTGACCAAAAGTGCTTATTGATGCGAGCCAATGACTGTAATCTAAGAATCAGTCCTCTATTAAGTGTAGACAGAGAAAAACTGATGTTCAAGCAGGTAGGAAATAATCAGTGATTAATGCAGGGTCAAGTCTTACACACTCACTCCAAGGAAAATGGTGCTTTCAGTGCTTTAACATGTTTTCTGATGATGGAGGACATATATGAAGAAAATTAAGATAAACATTTCTGAGTTTTTATTTATTCCAATCATTATGAATCAGGAGGTGATAAAAAATGCCATTTGAAAAAGCTTGTAGCTGTGACGTAGGTGCTACAGCCTGCAGGCCGTAAGCTCCCTGCTCTGCTCCATTCTGATGCATCCACTTGCAGACAAACAGATCCATGAACGTCTTTGTTTTCCTCGTCCGATCTGGAATCTTCAGCTCAAACCTGTGCGGCTGGATAGCTTTTTTTTGTCGTTGCACCGGTGATGTTAGGTTTAGGGCGTGAGGGGCTGTAAGCTAGCGGAGAATGTGTAAACAGATTGATGATGGGAAGTAAGGCCGGGCTTATTCCAAGCCAACAGTCTCACTCACAACTTAGAGATCTAATTCTAATGAACTCCTGCTACCCTGCAGAAACTATGTTGTGGAAAACAACACAATATTTTGATTTCGGCTAAAAACAGCACAGTCCTAATTAAAAGACCACTCAGATCGCTTTGAAAATAGATCAACGGATGATTGGAGAGGGACTTTAACCAGCAATGGCAACAATTCTTTTTACCTAGGAACGTGGAGAACCAGTATGTAATCAGAACCGTCTTAACTGCAGTCATCAAGCATAATCCAGATTAGTCTAGACAAGTCACTGCGCACTAGTTACTTTCCTTATCTCTTTTGACCTGTCTGGGTTATTTTTGGATCCTAAAGACCTTCTTTTGGGGGTTGTTTTGGCTAAAGGTAAAGTTGGTGCTCTTTTTTTCATTGTCTTTGTGACCAACGGCTGTACCTGAGGAGAAATGCTCATGTTGCAACACATTCACTCCATTCTGCATAACGAATACAGACATTTATACTGTAGCTGTCATCATATTCAAAGGATCAGCCTTGAAGGTATTTAGAACAGACAGACTTATCTCTTATGTGATCTAAGAAGAGTCCCTATTTATGGAGGTAAAATCATTACATTTATATGTGTGTCCGTGTTTAAACCTCTCACTTCAACCTTTGAAATGAAACAGGAGGAAAAGAACAGATCCTTTAGATAGGCTTCACAGAAGAGGGTTTCAGTGTTGCTAGGTCCAGTATTTGCATGTTCATTTAAAGTTTTACAGTTGTCCATTCATCGTTAGCTGGAAGTGCACAGAAACTACAAGAGGCTCTCAGTGACACAACGGTTTTGTCCGAATTCCTTCACTATATAGTTTTTTTAGTAGTTAGGGTGTAGGGTGGGAAATAGCACACAGCCCACTACGCATTTACGCAACACCAATCAAACTTCCATCCATTCTTAAAATGGTTATGTAGTTTTGAATTTTGTCAATGAAAGGTTTAAAAAAAAAACTTCCATCCACCCTCTTTTTTTCTGGGACTTTGGGAGGAAGTCAGAGAAAACCCACACATCCACAGAGAAAACACACAAACTCCACTGAGAAAGGACCCAGTTAGAATTGAACCAGGACCTTCTCACTGAGAGGCAATAGTGCTAACCACTACAACACTGTATTATTTTCATACTTGTCAGGCTTAACATGATTAACAATCAGATAGTTTTAGGCTAACCAGCAGAGATAAAGCTGTCAGATAGCAGTGTACTCTAAGATAGCAAACATGTTTAATTACGTACAATGTTGTTCCTCTTTCAGGGTGATTTACCTTTTAGGTGTTCGTGCATGGTTGTATAATAGTCTGTGACGTCATGACACCTGCATGCATGGAAATGATTTGACTCGCTCGTCTGTCACACCTTCTATCTTTCAGTGAAAAACATAGAAGGTGATAAGATAACACCTTTATGGTCCCACAGAGAGGACATTTGGAAACTATATGACACTAACTATTACTAACAGGGAAGCTACTTCTTTTCATTCCAAAGTTAAACTTTGAACCATCACACTCTCTAGACATTCTTACCAGGTTGAATTGGACCTCACTGACCATGTAACACGACAATGGGTGTCCAATCCACATCCTTGCTACGATTACCCTTTATATATTTGACTGATTCCATCCTGAAAAAAAGAGACTTGGGCTATTTTTAGTGGGATATGTAACATTAGCGGTGTCCACAAGTGGTTCCATGTTGCTGTTTTATCTTGTTCATGTGCAAGTTTTCATTTGTAAAAGTTATTGAAACCTTTAAATCACCTTTTAGAAAAATTCTAATTTTTGAGAAATGATTGTTGCTTTGCTTGACAGAGAAGTCAAATAACCTGAGAACAAGGGGGTTGAAACAAATAATGAATAAGAAGTAAAACTGAGAGTGTAAACAGGGAACTGAAAGCAAACATAGAGAGAAAAAGATAAAGAGAAAAGGACTAAACACCAGGAGGAAACATGAATGAAACAAGGATGTGAGGATGTAAAGTAATTTAATTTTCTTTTTGAAAAAGGCCCTCGTTTTAGTAAACCTTTTAGCGATGTTCCTTCTTGGGTTGGGTTAATGTTTTGGATGGGAACCGTAACCTCTCATAGTTTGCGGTTCAAATATGTTAAAAACATCAGGCATATTGCCATAGCAATGTACTGCTGTTGCAAAAGCAGGCTCAGTCATTAACTAGATGTGGGCTCTAAACACTAACGTGAGTGATAGAAAACGTCAAACCAAAATCTCTGGCAACAAACTCGACACAAAACCCCCCAACCAGCTGCTGTGTCCTTCTGTTGGGAGTTTTTCAATTGAAGGAACCCTTTGTGTTCGTTTTACTCGTTTTGCATCTTGAACGTCTCAAAGTTGGAACGTTTCCCCACTTCGTGGCCTTCAAAGGTTTTTCTTCCATTTCCATTTTGGAAACAGGTGTGCAAGTGGACTGGAAAGAGTTGGAAACGTTTTACTCAGCAGCCTTTCTGTAAAGTGAGCGTTTGTCTGAACACCAAAGCATTTTTGACAGACAACAGTTTCAACAACATCAAGTTTAGGTTTTTGTACCTGCATGTAAACCTACGTTTTTAAGAATTTATGTTCATTTAAAGTCTCAGGATTCGTGAGACCTTCTAAAACTTCCTGCTTAACACTTTGGAACTACGAAGGATTTTCCAGTTCCAATCTGAAACTGTACTCTGCTCTAATCCAGATCAGTCACCGATGTCACAGCTGAACAGGAACTGAGCCAAAGCTCCCATTAAACCCCTTAATATTGAACTTTGTAACCATGCTGACGCATGGTACAGGGTGAGGTTTCCACTTTGTCTCTCTTCAGTAAACTTGTGAAAGCACAGAGAAAGCCTTTTGGAGTGGATGTGGTGTTTCTTGTGCCGCAGAAGTTTGCATTCAGGGGTGGTCCGCCGATTGATTTGCTAAGTCATTATTGCAAATGAGAATTTGTTCTCAACTCATCATCCTGGTAAAATAAAGGTTAAAAAAATATCAATCTGTGACCTGTGCAGTGTGTAGCTGGTGTCTTGTTTCAAGGCCCTGGTCCATATTTTCCATCCTGAATGCTGGTCTGTGTGTTTTACCTGCTGAATTTATCTCTGGGTTGGGACATCCACCTAAACAGAGGATGCTGTAAAACAGGGCAGCTCCAGTTTATCACACCCTTTCTTTAAGGTTTTGCTGTGTAAATATGACCCAATCAGAACAAACTAGTCCTAAATCTGCAGCAGCCTTCTTTGTCTTTGATACGACTTTTCTTTGTCTTGAATACGAAATTTCCCCTGTTGCACTAAAATACATTATGGGGTAACAGACCAGTCCCGAAACAAACTAAAAATTTGCAAATTGAAGTCTTTTTAAATTAAAATAAACGAAAAAGACATTTTTTGAATGTTATTGATCCCATAACTATCTTGATAGCCATAGCTCTGTTAAAAATGGAATAAAACAGATCGTAATACAGCGATCGTCGGTGCCGGGCGACAGCAGCTGATCGTGTAAATAATGCACCAGCGAATTGTTTCAGACCCAGAAGTGATGAAAAACAGCCCAGAAAGCCATAACAGACATCTCACTCGTTAAATGTAAAAAAAACAAAACAAAGATAAAACAAAAACAGCTAAGCTAACTCTGAGCTAAAGTAGGCTAAAGGGCAGCCGACCGTTGCTGCGGTAAAGAGAAGAATACCTGTCTTTCTTTTTAAATATCGCTACATGTGAGGGATCGAGCGGCCATAGAGGACAACAGAAATATATCAAATAAATGAAAGTTTTAATTTTCTCAAAAAATGTAAATAGATGAACAAACTGGGCCCTTAAAAGAGGTCAACAGAAACATAATTAACTCAGGCAACAACTTTAACTCAACCAACTGAACAGACCAAGTAAGAAACTGACCTAACCCAAGACACAACAGGGGAACATACGTGTATAGTGGCTGATCAGACCACCTGAGAAACATGGGGGGGAACTAACATTTAACAAAAACTACACAGGCATTTAACAAAGACTATAAAGAAAAGACTAAACACAAAACCTGGTCTCTTAGTGGAAGAGAAAATCATCGCAAGTAGAACAAAATGAATAATGACCAACAGAAGCAAAGCAAATAAACATTAAATAAGTCGATTGGTTTCTCCCCTTGGAGGCTTCTGGAGATGGCACCTTCCTTATTGTCTGACTGGAGTATTTAAAGGCTGTGAAGGCTTTACTTCCTCTTTTGCCAGGCCTCACAGCACAGCTCCAGGAGCAGAACCTCAGCCACACCCGTAGCGACCAGTAGCACCCTCAGCACTGGCAACTCAAAAACAGGTGACATTAATTAAACCAAAATAAGTAAACTAAACCAATGTACATGTGCTAGAAATTATTGAAAATAGATAATAAATGTATATTTTAACTGAAAGAAATGTGTGCATTTATTTAAAAATAAATAATCTGAAATAATAAATTTAAAAATAAAGTGTGCAATGCTGGAGGGAGGTGACCACCATTTTGTTTGTGGGTGTGGCAGAGTATGCTGCCATCACACTACAGTTGGCTACCGATTAGCCTACTTTAGCTCAGTTACTTTAGCTCAGTTTCCATCCATTTTCTTAATCCATTATTCCTCTCGGTGTCACGGTACTGCCAGAGCCAGTCACCGGCTTACGTTTGGCGAAAGCGGGGTACATCTGGAGCGAGCACGACCGTGCGCCTGTCCCGGGTAAAAAAAACTGGCTAGTGGAGCAGAGTTGCCCTGCCTGGGCAGCAACAGAGCTACGGTATCGGGGTAATTTCCCTTCCAGGGGATCAATAACATAAGTGGAATTCAGTTTTAGTTGAATAATCGAGGCTGAAATGCGCATGCTCACTCAGTTGAATCAATGGGACTCGGTTCGTGCCCGTGACCCCAGTACGTATTTTTGACGGCGAGTTGAGAGGCGAAATTTCATGTTCAAGACAAGCGAGAGTCGTATTCAAAACAGACACGTATAACGTAGAACTAAATGTTTTCACATTTTTACTTTAAGTTGTGCACAAACTATTAATTTGTGCACCCGTTTCTTATTGACAGTTATCTTACCCCATACCTCATCTCCATTGCTTTAGTTTGTGTTAATATTCCTATGATCCAACCAGATCCATCTTTATGAGGAAATCAAATCGAATCTAATGCAATGCATATAAAAAATACAACTTGGATTGAGGCACAACAGGTTTATTTTTGCTAAAACGTAAAAATGGCCAATGGCATCACAGCGGAAAATACACTTTACAAACACAGATATTTGACGTAGTTTAAAAGTTTCCCCTTATTACAGGGATACTTCCACTATGGTAGCCAAAAAGAAAGTGTAAAAGTAGGCCAGACCAGATTATCAGATAATCTGCTGGAAAATGGCTGCATGTGAGCTTTCTCCCTGTTGCTTTATCACTTCACTTCTACTATGCCTAGAGAAAAAAGACATTTAAAAAAAAAAATAAAGTAAATGAGTTTTTATGATAGACATTAGCTTAATCAAAAAACTGCTGCAATTTTCAATAAATTCCAAAACTCCTATTACTCATAAATAAGCAAAAGAAAAACAATTATTTAAACCGCAGACTGCTTTCACTTTTTTTTCTGTGGTTTCAATACAAAAGAATTGAAAGCATTTTGCAAGAAAACCCTCAGAGCATTTGGTTCTCATCTCAGCTGCGTAAAATGTTACTGCAAATGAAAAATGAACACAGGAAATGCGCTTTATCACAATCAATGTCTTTATTTCAAGACACCAATAACAAACAGCAATAAAGAAAAGCTTTGTAAAAACAAAACAGGACAAAACATTTTTAAGTGGTAAAATGGAATGTGCTTCCGAACAGTCCTCTTCAATAAATACGTCTTTGCTACTAGTGTTCTTAACTATTCAATTTTCTAAGTCAATTTTCTGGAATGGAGAAAAGTCAGATAATAAAAAGTGACTAAATTAAAAAAAGAAGAAGAAAGAATCCTTTGTAATTCCAAATCCATTTTATATTTGAGAAGAACAGGTGGAAATAAAACAATAAAAGTCAAATCCCTTCTTCTGAAATGACACCATTTTCTTCCCCCACTTCAAATCTAAGTGCTTGGTGTTCAGGAAGACAATAACCGATGAAAGACACAACACGAACAAAACACCAACTGTACTTATGCTGCTGAAAGGCTGCTGACCCAGCCAGCCAAGGTCGTCTTGTTCAGCCCCCAGTAATTGTTCTGTGCTGATGGAGACAGGCAGCCCAGAGTTCTTCAGAAACACGTCACAGGTAAAGAAAGCCCCACCACAACCTGCCGGCCCGTCTCCTCCGCCGCTCCCTTTTCTCTCTCAGAGAGAACGTGGCAAAAGCAAAGATAATAGTCTGTTGCAGAGGGGAGCAGGGGAAAGGAGGGTGGCGCCACACCAGTCCCTGTCTTTACCAAGAGACGCCCGTCTCATGCAACATTTCCTCCAGTCTCCTTTCACGAATAACATAGAAATGTCCTGATTTCACAACGAGAAAAGTGCAAGGGAGCGCACAAGCAGCCGTCTCTTCTATCGGGCGAGTCGGAGTGCAGAACCAACTGCACCCTCTGCCCAAACCAAGAGGGGTTCGGCCAAGCAACCTCTTTTTTCAGGCTCAAGGCCTAAAGAGGGTATGGCAGATCAAGGAGCTCCTCCTTTGCTCTAACGTTAAACTACGGCGGCTCCTCCGCAGCCTCAGTCGGTGCTGTGATCCTCCAGCTGGGAGATGATTGTGATCAGGTTCTGAAGGCCGAAGATGAAACCGCTGTCCTGGCCTTCGTGCACCACGCTGTCCTCCCCATAATGCCGGCAGGTGGTGTGGGCAAAGTCAATCATGCGCACGTCCACCTCAGGGGCGCTGGGCTCTCCGGCACCGTGGGATGTACGGCTGCCGCCAAAAGCCCCTTCTTCCTCTTCTTCATCAGACGGTTCATCTTCGTCGCCATCTTCGCCCCCTCGGTGTCTCGGTCTGGCAGGAGTTCTGGGGGGGTTTCCATCGTAGATGATGAGCAGGGAGCTGGAGTAGAAGCGGTAGGACTCGCAGGCCTCCAGAGCAGCTTGCATTTCCCGAAGACTGCGCAGGACCGGAGACAGGAGCTCGTGGCGCAGGCGGCGCCCGTTGTGGAAGAACTGATACAGTGCCTCCTTGAAGCCGGCAAGGGCTAGCTTACGCCCATGGTACTTGTTCATGAACATCAGCTGGCCAGTGTCTGACTGGTACACCTGCAGGTAACACACAGCAGCATGGGGGTTTAGCTCCACAGACTCAAAAACCCCTGATGACTCTTAATGATGAGCGGTTGGAGCTAGACTCACCTGCATGCCGCAGAGTCGCACTCCAATCGACGCCGATGTGCTCTGTTGACACTTGCGTATCTGGTTGGCCTTCTTCTCTTCTGATGCGTCGTCACCATGTTGGCGTGTTCCCATCTTCAAGTCTAACACACATGGTACGGTGTAACGCCACGTCAGGTTTTCCAACAGAATAAATTCTGTGAAAGGAGGGGGTCAAGGACCAAACACCGGAAGAAATGCATCTGGACAGATTCATGAGTAACCATTGGTGTGAATGGGGCTCGATGGCAGTCAAAGGATACTGTATTGGTTCCGGTGCTTAGCATTCTCTTTCATCCTCTGCAACTGCTGTTGGTGGCATTTCAGGCTCCAGGGGTTGTGCTTGATCTGCGACACCACGTTGCCTTTCTCCAAGCTGAAGTACACGACCTCAGCCTGCTGCTGAGACACCTCGTCGCGGTTGTAACTGCAACAGCACAGACAAACATGAGCTCTGGCTTATCGTGGCCTCTCCTCTCCTTCGAGAAGTGTCGAGGCGCTAAGGAGGCATCCTCACCTCATGATCTTCTCCTCTTTTCGGCCGTGCCGCGCTCGCTCTTTGCTGTACTTGTCATTCTCCAGGAGCAAAGGGGACTGCTTTTTGTTGGTCCACTTCACCATCTTGCTCTTGGGTTCGCAGTCCGTTGACGGGTCCTTGTTTTCAAGATCCCCCGATTCGCTGTGGAGGGGGTAGGCGATTAGACACAGGTTCCCTTCCTCGTCCTCTTCAAAACTCACGGACACAACACCTGAGGGCACAAAACCATCACATGCATTTATTTACAATAGTTGAGTCATGTTCTTGTCAAACACGACTTGACACATGGACACATCAGAAAAACACAGGGGAAAAAAACATGAATAACTCCAGTTCTGGTCAGGTCAATATATAGGAATGGAAAGATTCACTTTCCTCACAATTCAGTTTAAACTTCATTCTTTGGGTCACGGTTTTGTTCCGGTTTGATTTGTGTATTACCAAAACTACAACATAACAGTTCAGAAAACCCCTTTTTTATATTTGCTAATAAGCAAGTCTATTTAAATACATTTGGCACAATTGTTTAAACTTTCAATTTAAACATACTGGAACACAGTATGAATGCAACAATTCACTTTCTCCGCAATTCAGTTTAATGGTTGTACATTCGGTTTAGATTCAAACAAAGTATTATGGCATTTAAGCATGCCAAACACTTGACATCGTTAAAAACTATTCATGACACTGAAGATTTAAACCACTTGACCGTATAGAGCTTCACTTTGACTGGTTGTCTGGATCTAAATCACGTGCTTTCAGTGGTTGAAACGCTCAATTCCAAGAGTGTGGAGCTACAAATGTGTGACACTGCCAGCAAACAAGAGCCAAAGCAACCCTCCACCTCACCATCCCCTAATAAAACTCCCTACAAGGACTGGTGTACTGCAGGCCCCAATGCCGAGCGAATGAGGTGCACTGAGAATAAACAGACCGGCTGCAGCGGTGAACCCTGATGAAGGTGTTTACACCCAAAAGGGGAGGCAGCTCTGACGGAAAACGCTGCATGTTTTTGTTTTCAAAGCTTCGCTTCAGAATCAGCGATTCCCATTTCTTCTTCTGTAATGAGGCAAACGGCTAACGTCATGTGCACTGACGTCATGGTGATCTTCCTGCAGGACACTCCCCCTTTCTTGCTGGGCTTGTCCTGCCTCAGCGTCACCCCCTCTCACCCCCACCACCACGCGGTGTGGGAACTACTGACTCATTCTTGGGTCATCTGATAAAGTGCTTCACATGTTGGTTGAATGAAGGAAAGGTTTTTCTGAATCCTGTGGAAAAGGAGGTTCGGGACGATCGGCTGAGTCTCGAAGGACCTTTACACCAATATTCAGTTTTCCAAGTCCTCCCAAAAGTTCCCAGAAAGGGAGGATGTTCTGAGCCTTACAGTTCTGTGGGATCAACGGTGCAAACAACAAAGTTCTGTTAAGGGGGAATAAACCCCCCACCTCATCAGGGGTCTTTTAATAGTCCCAAACCGCATAACTGGGTGTCAGATGACGTCCATGAGTCTGAGTCCAGTTCAACAGCCTTCAGCAGGACAGGCCTGAAGAAGAGGGACATTCACAGTGTGTTGTTTGTGTGCGTTCGAGAAGAAACCAGACCTGAAAGCCTGCTGAAATGATTTGTGATCTATGCCACACTTTAGGTGATGTGCTCCAGTTATTTCTGAGCCTGAAACCCGAACGCGGCTGGGAGTGGGAGCCATCCCTCTCCACTGCCAGCACCCCCCCCCCCCTGCAGCCACATAACACCGGAATGTCAACGTGCACGCCATGTTCTCTGCAGGGCCTCATTAAAATTCTCCTTTTCCCACCCCTGATCATCATCAGGACTCTGCACGAGCGGGACATGTTCATGAACCACACCTGTTCAGGTCTCTCACCTTTGTACTGCGGGGTGAACTTCCTCATCTCCGGGGGCAGGTTCTTGTAGAACTGGTGCTCTCTGGGGATGAGCGGCTTGCAGATGGTCTGTTCCCCAAAGCGGAGCACGCAGGAGTGGCCTCCCACCTGGTGCACGAAGGGCTCAAGCATCACCCCCTTCCCCGCGTAAGGAGTCCCGTCCGCCTGCATGAGGGCTTCCAGAGCGGGACTCATCCTCACTCCGCATCGGACAGCTGGGCTGAGGGGACCCACGTCGCGACGGAGGCGGACTGCTCGGAGGCTCGCTGGGCTCCCTATCCTCTTTCCTACAGGGGGCGCTATTGCTCTCCGGCTTGGCTGGACCAAACAGAAACAAAGAGAGCTGGATGGCAGGAAGGAAGGCTGAAAAAATATCCGCGATCCGTTCGCTTCTCGTCTCCACTCGAAAAATCGGATTGTCCGATCGGGGTTAGTGATCTTCAACAAAATGTCCCGAATTCAGCCACAAAGCTGAAACACCGAGTTCCGCCCGCGGAGAACGGCGTCCAGGCGCCCGTCGTCTGACTGTTACCGAGACTGACGACAGCGCTCTCTTCCCAGCAGAAAATGCAGGAAGCAGCAGCATATCTCCTCCCACTTCGTCATCGACCAATCACAGAGCAGGAGCTGTCACTGGGAGGAGTCAAGGAGAGGATCAAGCAGACAAAAGGCGAAGAACCGAAACGGAGGCTGGGGGAGGGGGGGACAGGAAAAACCTCGTCATGTTGGGTCACCGAAAACCACGAAAACAAAAGCTATTCCTGAAATGTTTCCAGTATTTCTATCTGCATCCTCCATAAAATTACTGAAAGTAAATTGATTTTTTTGTGTTAGGGGTTAGTAACCAGGAAAATACACGCTAAAAATGACAAAAGGTCACATGTTTATACTTTTGTTTATAACCCTGATCTCTCAGCCTGACCTGCAAACACGTCCTCTAAACAAGTGCTTCTCAGTTATTTTTTGCCAGCCCCCCCCCTAGTAAAAAGAAAATGTTTCGCCCCCCCCCACACACACACACACACTCGCGCGGTGACAATATATTAGATAGGTATCTATAAAAATTGTGTAATTATACCTAAAATTGTATCTTTTAACATTAGCAACAGAAAAAAGCACTATAAATCCACTTTCAACAAATATTAAATTTATTCTGCCTCTGAATCCCTGTTATAGTCTAAAACAGAAAAGAAGCTTAAAGTGCCTGAAATAAAAAAAAATCTGTCAATCCTTATTTAAACTAGAAAAATTTTGACCAACTGAACCATTTGATGCTGAGAAAAAGAATTCAACAATAATAAATCATTTTAAATTTAAATTGATCTGAAACATTAACAGCAGCACCAATAGATTTACCGATTTTAGTCTGAAGAAATAAATAAAAACATCGTGCTTATTTTTTTTCTAAATGATGGATTGTTTATTTATGATCTAAAAAAAAAAACGGAATTGGGTCATTTTAGCCTGCAGTGTGAACGTAGCCTAAAACGCGATTTCTTGTACGTTTAGCCCTCATCTCTGAGGAAACATGGGCAGCCATATGAAGGAATCCAGTCATTTATTGTATTTTCAGTCACTATTGATGAAAGCACCAACATCACAGATATGTACAGCTGTGCATATTTATTAGAGGTGTTGCAGAGACCGTCACAGTGAATTAATGGACACAACAACAACTGATGACATAGTCAGCTCTGTAGTTACTGTGCTGGACGATGTTGAAGTGAACTGGTCACATGAAGTAATTTTGGTCACCGATGGCGCTTCCATCAAAGTCAGGAAGAAGGCAGGTGTTTCCACAAAATTCAGGTAGAAACCAGGAAAAGATTCTTACAATAATGAATGATAATAATAATGGACATTTCATTGTGTTTTGCACACTTGAATGACAGTAAATGTGTTTCTGCACCGGATTTCAATCCTGATATTGACGTTCTTGTGAAGATTCAGGAGAGAAAGGAGGTTAACTCCAAACTCTTATGTTCACAAATTTTTGTAGGTTTAATTTAGTGTAATTTTGTCATCGTTTGGACGTTTACATTTTAGGAAGATGTTTCATTTTTTTCTGTAGCCCCTCTTGAATTTATTATAAGGATTGCTTCAGTGTCAGATTTAAAATATTCAGGCTGTATAAAATTGAATAAACCAATATTTTTTAATGTGAAATCAATTTTATTTAAGATCCATTGGCCTCTGTGAATGAATGTGTAATTAGAAATGGTTAGGCTACCATATTGGTTGAGGCATGTTTTCCAATTGGGTAAAATTGTTTTGCCTTTACGCTACTGGTCCGGCCCACTTGAGATCAGACGGGTTGAATGTGGCCCCCGAACCAAAATGAGTTTGACACCCCTGGTTTAGCCCATGGTGTTCAGTTCACACTGGGCAAGCAGGGATGGGCTTCTTCTTCTTTGTCCAGATCCAAATTGCTTTCCTACCCCTCTGGCTCCTCCTTATTTCTCCAATTGTAGGGGCATTTGAAGCTGTAGTGGTATCCAAAAGTGTTTTTTTAAAGGGAACATTAGAGACTTAGGGCTGGCTATCCCTCAGCCATCGTGCTAAAGATGACGAAACACACGTGAGTGGGCTTTGAAGCACAGAAGTGTATACTTAAATGAAAATATTGAATTTTTGTTTAGCATCACCTTTTTAGAGTTGTAAAACCAATGTTGCTATGTATATTCCTAACACTGGCAGCCACGCTGGAGTAGGGAATCAATTCAGATTTTCAAAATAATAAGATAATAAGATTTTCAAATAAGTGGCCCTTCTGTGAATTAAAAGGGACACCTTCCATTCATCACTACTAAATCTGAGTCCCTGCTAAATTTGACCTGGTTCAAATTGCAACGAGTGTTCAAGGGCCACGTGTTTTGTCCATAGAGCCAGAAAACGATCGCATTCATTTGTGAAGCTACACATGAACGCAAGCAGGAAGCCCGATAGACTTTTCATTGGAAATGCCCGCTTGAACATGCGTTGCCGATGGCGGTGTGCATGTAGCTCTATAAGTGTTCCTGGGCCAGTTATCTCACTGTTGGTCACCACAACCAATTTGTACATTTTTCACAAATGTTTGCTATTCACATTGATTCTAACACCTATATGAAGCCACTTTAAGAATAAATGCAGTGCTTTATTAATGCAGAGCTAGAACACCCCATCAGTTGAGGAAAAACACAGTTTTTGTTTTGCTGACTGAACACCAAAAGCATTTTTTTAACACGGTTTAGTGCACATGCGCTTAACAGCTTTATCCCTTAGCTGCACATGTAGCAATAAAATAGAGAAATGCTGTGAAATCTTAACATTATTTTTGTTTAGAGTCTCTTTGTAAGCTTAGAAAATGAAACCATTTTCAGTTCTGTTTTGAGACGAAACCTCTTGTGTTGGTGCCCAAAGACGTTTAGTATGGTCTAAGCAAACGCAAACTGTGAAGTTAATTAAAAAATTTTTATTGTATTAAAAACGATCAAATTAAAGTGTCTTTATAGAAGGTAATTTTAGGCTTGAATCCTTTTGAAATACCAGCAACATCGGTGTCCTAACTGCTGTCTTAAAACAGACCAAGCTGAGATAGTTCAAGCACGGTCAAAGAGTGGTTGTAACCTAATTATGCACTAATCTCTGATGTTCCAGTTCTACACTAGGATTACACTTGGGGAAAAAACATCCCAGTTTCAGGCTGGGAAGGGATTAAAAAGATCAGCACATGAAGTGAGCTTTCTTGGTCTCAGAGGTATGAGAACTCCCTGGTGGTCTGGTTTAATCAGGAAGAAGGCACCCAAGAAGAATGTCACTATACATTTACCTTCCCATGCTTTTTTTTTTTTTTTTTACTATAGAACATTACAGAAAAAGACAGTTTTGATCATGCTTTAGTAATCTTATGGCATGTCTTCACACCATGCATTTAGTTACATAAATGGTGGTGTGAAGAGTGGACTTCAGTCCTGGAGAACATTCTCAGCACATTGCTGCCAAACTGTTGATAGTGAGAGCTGAAACTGATGTATTACAATGGGATCCCAAGCAGGCTTAGACCTGGTACTGAACACACCAAAATGAGGAGACAATGACAGATCCTGTTTGAAAATGTATTTTTAAAACATATCTCAGGTGCAGACATTATCACTGGCCTAATCTCAACTTTACAACACAGGAGGGACATTTGTTCTTAGTGGAAAATAGGAACCTGTAAAAAATGTTTGGTTCTAAGTTTAAATGAGTAATAAACCTCATAGAAAGAACTAACAAAATGAATAAAGCAAATAGTTTGACCTTATCAATGAAAAAACAAATTTATTCCAGTTCAACAGTATAAACGTACTCAAATGGGACAATATGATCACTATTTGCTCATTGATTGATGTGAAGTAGAAAATGTAGATTTGCTATCTTAGCACCACGGTTTGCAAACTGGGCCCAGAGTTCAGCACCATTTAACAAAAACTTCTTATCTCAGCTGCTGTTACTTTATCTCACTGATGTCTATCTTGTCCTGCAGTCACATTTGGGTTTCAGCAGCAATGCACCAATTTGTCCATCTTTCTTTCAGCCACATTTCTTTGTGAAAAGCACAAACATGTTATTTTACATTTTACTTTTACCCCAATAGACCCAAAAAAAATCCTGTTTCATGGTTTTGTAGCCTAAATTCAATTCAATTTCAATATATTTATTTAGCCCAATAGTACAACAATAGTCGTCTGAATGGGCTTCATACTGGTAACTGTATAGTAAACATGAAATCATAAAGAACATGAAGTCATAGAATTCAAAAGGTAATGACTAAACTAAACTAAACTAAACTAAACTAAACTAAACTAAACTAAACAGAATAAACTAAACTGGGCATCCCTGCCCTTACTTAAAGTTTTTTCTTATTATTTTATGGTAGAATCCAAAATAATGACTAAATGATTGTTTTAACTGTGTGTTTGATCTGTTTCCCCTCAGTTTTAGGAGCTTCTGTCCAACAGAAGGTCCATTTGTCTGGCAGCGGATGCCTTCCTCGCTCCTCATTAAAGGCAACTGGATCCAAAACAAAATTATAGATAGATTAAGAAAATCCTGCTGCAATTAGTTGACTTTAATAGTTAAAATCCATTCAAATGGGACATCCACTGACTTTACGTAATAAGAGACACAGGATTAAAATCCTGAGCATTTCTGGACGCTCCATGAAAAGGTTGCCCCGCTGGAATGATCACAGCGTGTCTGAAATTCTGCCTGATTTGTCTGAAAAATCCTTCTCAGTCGTCGTTTGTTACAAACTTTACAGACGTACGGTTTTTGAGCGGAGCACGAGATCTGTTCTGGCTTTACCAGAAATACCTTGAAGTGCTGCGATGAGGAATTCCCAACAGTGTTTTTTCTTTTTCCAACTTGACTGGATAGCAACTTTAAATGATACCCCCCCACCCCCACCCCCCACCCCACCCCAAACACGTGAGCCGCATAACGTGTGGATACGAGAGATTTCCACAAGATAAGCTTTCATCACACTCCATTTAGGTTTTGGCTGATCTAGAGAATATATTATGATGAGTGCAGCAGTTGCCCAGCGGAAATTCAAGGACAGCCTTGTTTACTGCAGCGCTCCCCTGACTCAACACTTACCGCCCTTCCCCGTCTCTGGTGGCAAAACGGCAGATCACGAGACTCTAGCTGCTGCTTGACAAAAATACAGTCGACAGATCTGTTTATTATCTCCTACACATCTGTCCTCGTAAACAAACACAATAATTCACTTTAATACATTCAACTGAAAGTCAATCAAACATTTTTTCACTTTAAGGCCCGTACACACCGGGACGAATTTCGCCGGCGATTTTCGCCGACGTTTAACGCCTCGTGACTAAACAAAGGGCACCAATGAGAGTGTGCACACCGACGCGAAAAAACGCCACGCGTCGAAGCGTCAAAAAAAAAAAACGCCTCGGGTTCGTTTTTTTTTTTCGACGCGTCGCGTCGAAATCTATTCGACCAATGAGAATGGCGCTTTTGCACACGTGTCTGGAGCTTCTGAAGTTACAGTAAAACAAAACTTGGGGGCGCTCAAACAAAAAACTGTCTTGCTGAGCACCAGACCAGCGAAGAAGACAGACGCCAAGTAGCGTCTACACTGCCGCGAAGAAATAATGACGGACATTATAAAATATCCCCGAACCAAGCACCAGTTGGAGCTACTGGTGCTTGAAATATTCATGTTTTCTTTGTTTGATTCTGACAATCGCGTAAATACTTGCTCTCTTCTTCTGAGTGAAAAGCGACTTTAAGAAGCGTAAAGTTGCGCAGCGCCACCTTGTGTACAGGAGTATTTCTGTTTACATTAAGCGCCATCTAACGTCAGGGAATGAAATTGCATGTTCACTCGGCTCATCGTCAGCGAAAATCGCCTGGGTGTGAACACAAAAAACGTGGCGAAAAACGCTGGCGAATAACGCCTGGCGAATATTCGTCCCGGTGTGTACGGGCCTTAATTCTGAATCCATAGTTTCTAGATTGTGTTTATTAGTTAAATAAACAGAATGTATTGACCAAACTCCCAGAAATTGGTTATTTTAAAATTTTACTTTGAGTAGTAACAAAACCCCAAAAAACTACAAACGATTTTCTATTGGGGCTTGGAATTTCCTTGACTGCTTTTGTAAACTGTGATGTGACAATGAATGCTCGTAGCTAAAATGATAGAAATGTAGGCACAAGTCCAGCTGTGCCACTGCTTTCACAAGCAAGGCTGCAAAAACAAACGGAAACGTAGAAACTTTGGCTTAATTCTAGTCCCTCTGGAACTTATTAGGGAATTAACTTTATTTAAAAAAGCATCTGCTGCCCGAATTTCTCAGAGACGGTCCAAAATCTGTTTAGTTAAAAAGCTGCATTAGTTTTTAGCAAAAACACAAAAACAGAACAACAACAAAGGAAACAAAGCAGCTCCTGTCATCAGAGTTCTTGGATGACGTGGAAACATTCTTCAAGTGCATTCCTAAAGCTGCTCAGTCTCGGTCACATAGCAAAGAAATATGCGGCAGAGCTACGGCCGGAAAACAAACAAGCAACATCTATTGACTAGCCTGGGCCTACAAAGCAAATCCTAATTACAGCCTGCAGCAGAATGGGGACTGCATTTGTGAGTTATTCAGAATGCATGCAGAAAAATGCTCTGGAAAACCTTGGGACTGTTCTAAAATGGAAGTCTAATACCTAAAGGATTTTCCTGCTGAAAAACATTCGGTCCTGCTGGAACGGAGTACAGGTTGTTCTCCTCCAGAAAGTGGGAGGTCATGTCAAACTGCCACCATGAGCTGCGTTTGCGGCGCTGAGCGGTGTCAGAAAGGTTTTTTTTTAAGTTATGGAAATCAAAGCAAGGTTGGCTGGAAATTATTACACCAGGCTGCAGCTACAGCTTCAACAGAAGCTACGAAGCTGCTACAGATTCAGTTACATTATCAGCAGGACAGTTGTAGCCTGGGAGTTCATAAACGGCTTGAACCTGACCCTGTCAGTTGAAAACACGCGACTGCTTCCTGTGTGTCTCGGGTAGGTTTGATGCGATGCCTGACCGAGCTGCAGGGAGACTCGTGTAAACAAACCCGCCACACTGCAACACAAGGCAGAGAGAATGAATGAAGAGAGCTGACTGGGTGGGAGGACAAACACATCACCAGGAGTGTTGCTGGTTTGTTTCTGCCCATTCTGTTAGCTGTCAGACTCATGTTTGTATGTAAAAAAAGAGTCAGGTTTAACTGCCTTGGAGCTGTGGCCCAGTTTACATTAGATCAATGTGATGTCTGCGCATATCACATCTCCATGGGAACAGGTTGGAGAGGACAGTCTGTGTGCAAGTACTACTGAAGCAGGTTACAAGATGAATTTTAAAAGTAATTGTTACTTTTGTGGAGGCTTTAACAAATCTAACATTGCACATCTAATTCTAATATAATCTAAACCAATGACAGTTCCTGCCATGCAGCTATTGAGACCTCTGTTCTATGATCTTCTTCTGCTTTGATGAAAATGCCAAACTGGATTTGCCTGACGCATAACAGGAAACTCATGAAGAAGTGCTGTTCATTGAGGCTTGAATCCTGAAAGTTGAATGACGTGCTGGGTTTGTTTACGACTGGTTTCGGTTAACTAGAAAAACAGAAAGCACCAAGAAGTGCGTCAAATAAATATAACCATTTACAAAGCTGGTTACTTTCCCACAGAGTTAGCATTTTTGGCAGATAAAACAAAAAAGATGACAAGGTTTTTGGGAATATTCAGTGCACCAAAGCATTTCAGAGATATTTCTAAAGCTTAAATTCTGTAGATTTTAACACAAGCTACTGGTTTTTGTCCAGTTCTTCAGCAGCAAAGCAAAACGGTTTTGAATCAAATAAGTGTTGTCTCCTTTTGGCTCAGATCTAAATGACTTCTAGGCTTGCTTACGGAAACAAATTAATGTACTGAGTATTTCAAAATACATTTTTCAGTTTTTGAAAAGTAAAAATCAATCCAGCCCTCAGGTCTGTCTGTAACGGAACGAGCTCCTGCTTTCCTTTGTATTGGTGTCTTTTTAAAAGTGTGGCATTTTGTAAGAAGTTAGATTTGTTGCAAAAGTATTGTCCGTCCGAAAAAAGGTTTCATACTTGTATAAAAGAATTTTGCGTGTCTGTCAAAATGTTTTGTATCTGTAGAAAGGAAATGATGGAAGCATTTCTGTAGCATAATTAAAAATAAAAGTCTAAACCAGAAATGTTTTTTCATTTTCAAAATGAAGCTGCATCCAATGACTCAAAAATAAAACTAAAAATCAATCCTTCAAAATGCTTTTTCATTTTCTTTATCAACGCCGCTTTTTCTTTCAGTTAATTAAAACGAAAATGCAAAGAGGGGATTGCATTTTCGTTTTCACATCCACCCTGCGAAAAGTGTCACATAATTCATTTCCAGTCAGATACCATTTTCTTCAAGTGACAGAATGAGCGGAGTTGAAGAAGAAAATGAAAAATCCGTTTTGCGGATTGAATTTTCTTTTTCATTTTGAGTCAACAAATGCAGCTTCATTTTGAAAATGAAAAAGCATTTCTGGTTATGAATTTTATTTTTAATTATGCTACATCAATGCTTCCATATTAAATTGTGTGTTTGGGAAAAGACATAAAAAAAACATGGCTGATCGCGATAAGATGAAATGGATAACATCGTAATTTCATAAAACAAATAATGATAATTATATTTGTTTTATTCGCAATGTCGTACTGAAATGCACTAATTACTAAATTTCAGATATTTTCCACCATTTCGCTCATCTCCTTCTCCTTTGTTTAGAATAAAGAAGCTTTTATTTTGTCATGACATGTATATCATGCATCTGATTGGCTGGTTCAAGCAGCGCACAGATTGGGTGACAGAAAAAAACAGCTGACTGGTTGAAGAACTGTGACTTGGGTTTTGTCATTGTAAATCCATGCGCGTGCTTAGGTTTCGTTTCACACACGGACAACACCGGATGAACAATCTTTTCTACAGTTATTAACAGCTGTACAGACTCACACATTTCTTATTGCAGATACAAAACTTTGTTACAGAAAGACAATTTCTTTTCGACAGATACGAAACCTTTTTTTTTCTGACTCACAAATGTCTTATTACAAGTACAAAATCTTTTTCGCTATCTTTTTCACTACTTTTACAAGAGATCTAACTTCAGCATGTTGCCATGGTTACGTTCTTGTCTTTGAGGGTTTTTCGAGAGCAAGTGTAAAAAGTGTATGCGTCTGTCATTGTTTATCCACTACCCTTTTAGTGAAAAAGCATTTTTCCCAGTGTACCCTCAGTGCACGGGCCTTTACCTTTCAGGCCAGCTGTTTGAATAAAAACTGAAACTTGCTCAAACTTTTGTTTTTCTCAGACTCAGCTAAATAATCAGTTCAGATTCCACAGATCCATAAACCAAGCAGCCAGGTTCTGTTGGCTTCGGGGCCCTTGGTTCCCATCCAAACGGTGGCGCCAGGTCACATTCACGTGCTCTGCTCACAACACTGAGCAGCCGAGCTCCCTGCAGCCTCGTGTTTCAGTGGCAACTGATCAATGCCACCAAAATCCGATCATGAGGAGGCTCTCCTGTTGCACGAGGGCTAGAGTGCGTCAGTTAGTGACCATCCACCTGGCTTCTACTCTTTCACTGAAGTCTTATGGAGCCCACTACTGATGTGTGAAACCTTGAGATTCAAGGTAAACCTGCTGAACTTAACAAGGCATTAAAATACCACTGAAAGCTGTGAGGCTTTTCAACACAACAAAGGGGAAAAAAAAATCGTTTTTGATTTGTTTGTGCCAAAACGATTCAATGTGAAACTTTTCATTACAATTCAATTTTCTTTATTTCAAACATAAATGAAAATAAACACGAGTTTAAAAAAGAGATAAAACAAGACTGTGCTTAAAAAGGAGTGAGTTGAAGAGAAATCTTGTGCGATGCCACCCCTTTTTTTTACAACAACTGATAATCTACGTATCTCTATTTACAGTTTAGGACATCACAATTATTCTGCATAGCACCTTTGCAGAGGGGACATTTTTGTTTTTGTTGATCATTTCTTGCCTTGCAAAGTTCCATCAGTGATTTCAAGTAGGTTGTTTTGAATCCACACCACTGTTGTAAACCTCTCTGTTGTATATTTAGATTCAACCGATCAATACCTAACAGAAAGCTGCTAAACATTGACTACCATTTGATTTACTAACATTTGATTTAGGCAACTGTGCAGTTCTGAGAGTAAAGGTTATTCCTCATTTAAAGAGACAGGCTTTCCTTCCTGTTTAACGCTCTGTCATAAAAACCACAACTTCATTGCTACAGCTGGCAGCACTGTCCTAAGAATAAAACACTGCAAAGGTGCTATGCATGAATGTTAATACAAAAAGAGAGTCAAAAGAAAGTCTACATGTGACACCCTGTCCTGCTTTTACTATTTTGCTCAATTACAGCACATGGAAAAACTAATAAGATAAATAAAAACACACGTTTATTCAGATTTTCTGATGTTGCTACTACTTTCATTTTTTTAAGTGAATATAAACCCAAAAGTTTAGATCCAGTCTACTTCTGTCAGAAAACCGTCTGAAATGTTTTATAGGAAAAACTTGTGTGGTTAAAGTGAAAAAAGGAAACAGTTTTGCAAACACGTGGTCCTTTTTTTTCAGGTTGAAGAAGAACAACTTGTTCTCTTTGCAACCGGAGATAATATGCTCTATGGGGAGTTCACAAAAACCTGCAGTTCAGAGACAGTCTCGTAAAGTCAGATGAATGTCAATTCCTGTACTCTTTGAACTAAAACATACAAGTGCATGCTTTCTGTGGAATGTGCACTAGGCCACTATGGTGGACTTTAGACTGACGTACATAAGTGAAAGTGCCATTGTCAAACAATGTAGTGTGCAGCTGAGCATTTTCTATGTTGAACACTAAATTTCAACAAGTTCAACATGACCCAAGTGTGCTGAAAAGGAGCAGAGAAAAGTCATGAATGTGAGCCAAATCCCTGCTTTTCTCAGCACGTGTTGCACAGGATGTCACGTGGCTCCCTGAAGCACAGAGATCCGAAACCATAATATTTTGGGCTTCTTGCACACACATGCATGCCCTCGCAAAACGATTGCATCCTCTGTGCAAGCGCAGCCTCGTGTATGTTCATGTTAGAAATTAGCCCTAAAACAAACATAAAGGAATGACTTAATGCAAACGCTTCAGCAGAAATGTTCACTGCCAGAAAAAAAAGTGATTCGATTTAAACTGAGGACCTTTAAACAGGAAAAATGAGTTATGTTTTCCCAATTTATAGAGTGATTCTTTTTTAAAAGGTTCAACTTCTTTCTAAAGTAAATAGAAGTAAAACAGCGTAGTTAGACGGTGTTTCCCAAATCGTTTTTACAAATGAACTAGTCGGCAAAAACATCACAATTAATCACAGAGTTTTTTGTAGCTGTTTTTTAATTTGGTGAAAAGTTTCATTATATTTTGTAATTGTCGTGTAAAGTTCATTTGCATTAGCGTCCAATGTATGGAGAGACCCCCAACACTGCTGCATGCACTTTGGCACATATTAGCGTTTCTCAGTTTTCCACTTCTAGGAAAAACGGGGAAAACATCATCTGTTAAGGGCCAGACTTACAACTCCTCCTCCACTTGGCAGAATGAGATGGATTCTGGAGTTTCTTCACATATGTGAGGGTGTGCATGTGTTTATGCAATACATGTGTGTGTGATGGCAGGGACATGCCTCTGCAGGTTTTTTGTGATAACACGTGCAGACTATGAAGTGTTTCAACGGCAAATACAGTATAGGTTCTTTGAGCTTCAGCTGTATTATGTAACAGTCCACTAAATCTAATCTGACTGTACATAAACCCCATGACATTACTTCAGCACAGAGCACAGGCTGTACAAGGGTGGCAACCTAAAGCAAAGCAGACTTTCTGTCCAAACTATACATTTTTACTGAGAAACTTGTTCTAGCTGTTTTAATCATAACTCTTAATTCACACTCACCCCCCCCCCCCAAACACACACATACAAAGCTAAATTAAGCCTATATCAAGTTTTAAAGTTATTGGCTTTAGTCTTCTCTCTAAAAATCTGTCAAATTACAACAAAGCACTTGGTAATCACCATTATCCCCGCAAACCTAATGTAAAAACCCCTACAGCTTCTCCCTACCCCTACATTTAGTCCTCGAAATGGAGAGTTATAGAAAAGTAGTGTCTTCTAATTTGGACGTCACTCCGATTCAATGACGTCATCAATAATCGCCGCCCATCCTTGTTAGCGAGTACCTGCCAGGCTCAGAAAATACATAACATCATTCGTTTTACAATTTTGAAAATGTCATGCTAAAACAAAAAGCCATTACTTACATTTAAATGTAAACAGTGTGCTTCAGAGAACACCCACATGAAGAAAGGCGTTACTCCTAAACCCTCGCAGAAAGGGATACAGAGCCCTTCGGCGCAAGGGTTTCCCATTCATAAAGCCATTTCAGACACAGATATCCTTCCAAATGCCTCTACAACTGGAGGGATAGGGATAAGCCGAAGGGGTAGGGGAAGAATTCTGATCATATTCCGTAATATTGGGCATTTTATATTCTCACATGGGAAATAACAGAAAAAAAATAGTAAACAGACTTGCGTCTCTAGACATGACACTGATGTTTAGAAGGTAAAAAATTACCTTTTTTTTCTTTAAAAAATGTCAAATCTCAAGTGTCTGGCCAAGTTTCAAGTCCTTAAGTTTGAGTCTCAGATGAAATTCTACGCCTCTGCTTCAAAGACTGAAGTGTAACCATTGACTGTATATGAGAAATGGACTAAGTGACTCCTCCCCCCTGGCGTTCCAAACAGGAAGTACCCGCTGGTTCAAACGAGCCAAAATCCCATAGACTTCTATAGAGAAATAAACAGCTGTTACTTAGTTATTCTACTGGTCAGAAAAATCTTTGCTCTGATACATTTTTTTAGCGTGTTCTTGATAATCCTCAACTGGTTGGATGCTAAATTTGTGCATTATCAGTTTAAAATTCTGGTCTATTTCCTTTTTTTCCAGATTTGAAGGCCAAACAAGTTTTAAGTTTTGTTGTTTTATTTACTTTGTACTGAAGTCACATTAGGGTTATTTCATATTCTCCTAACGTCTTTCTAAGGATCAGAGAAGGAGGGATTGGTGTTTTATAAAAACACATTATCTCAGCTGTTGGAGGGAAAGAGTTAGCCTCCTGAGAGCTATCATGCATTTCCAAAATACAGTTCTGGGTAATGGATTTCCTGGAACTGTTGTTGAGACATTTGGATGTGATAAAGAATCACATACTCATGGGTTTAGCACCAGAGTTTAGGAGTTTGATGGATTAGATCTAATGGAACCTGTTGTGCTACCAGCAGATGACAAGATGGTGTCAGCAATGACCACGCAAGTCCCACCGCTATGTTACCAGGCAGCGTTTTGTTAACTTTACCCTCACAGGTGACTCTAAAGAAAAATGATGATTGCCCCGATACCTCACTGGCATTTGAGAACTTGTAAATGGTGGGTGAACAGTTGACCGGGAAATTCCAACTGTTTAATTCTCTTAAAATGGTGTTTTGACAGTATTTTGATGAACATAAATTAGATTTGTTGTTGAAATGTGTCAGAATCAGAGTAGTTTATTTATCCCAGGGGAAAATTGCATTTACAGCAGAACCCCTATCAGCATATTTCTACACCGTCCGATGTAGAATAGAAAGAGAAAGCTATTTACAATACAGTCCAGATAGATAGCTTAGTGTAAACAGGCTGTCTGAGCATTCCCCATGTTTTGTCTACAAAGTTTGTTGCCCATCCTTTGTATGGCTGGTGTCATTATAACGCCATATCTGTGAGGTTTTAATGGGGTAACCTGAACCGTGTCATGTGCTGAAAAAGGCCGTTTTTGGCTGTTAGGCAGAGAACAGTTTTTTCCTGCACCCAACGGAAATTTATCCTGTAAATGCAGAATGTTGTTTTCCTATAATCCAATTGAGAGACTTTTGTTTTGTTCACACTACTCTACAGACATCTATCTTCAACAAATTAAAGCTGGATTTAAACAAAGATGCTTTTGGAAATCAGGGATGAAAACTCTGCTAAAACAAAGGCGAGTCTTGGTTTGGCACCTGTGTTACCAACAAACAATGTCTGCATTTTTCTGGATGTAGTGACAGAACAGTGGGGTTGTTTAATGCTTATTCAGTTTTCCTTTTACTCAAACACTATTAACTTTGAAGGAACATAGAGCAGAAGTCACCAAACGGCAGTTTCCAAGCGTGACAAAGACATATTTTCAAGTGTTCTTGCCAATGCAATGCTTTCATTAGACGCAGATTCAGCAAACAGCTGAACACAAAATGAAACAAGCTTCCCATGTTAGAAAGAGGAAGAAGCAAACAAGGCAGAAAGGATTGTTTTTCTGAACACAACAAGCTGATTTAAAGGGCCGATATCATGCTATTCTTACGCCTTTCAGAGTCAACAATATCCATATGTACGATAACATTGTGGCACACTAAAGCAGTGTTTTTCAACCTTTTTTGAGCCACGGCACACTTTAACCTTGACAAAAATCCAGCGGCACACCAGCATCCAAAAATGCAAAAAAAAAAAGGAGAAACTCCTTCTCTGTATTGATCTACAGTCCCTTCACAATCTTACATGCATTTTTGTGATAATTATGGCAGAAAAAGCTGGAAGCTGCAGCTGTTTTTTCTAAAAGATTTAATAAAAGTTAAGTTAAAAGATTTAAAAACTGTTTGATGTGTGTTCGTTGTGGTTTCAAGACGTTTAACAAAGAAGACTCATTGTGCGCTGAGATGCTGTCACTTTTAACCCAATGCGTCATGGGAGATGTAGTGCAAACAGACGCCGAACGCAGAAAGACTAGCGTTCTTCATTGTTTTGTTCACGTGTTCCACGGTCTGACACCGGATTCTGTGGAAAGCTACACCGCTAAAGACGAGCTTTAGCTGGTATTTTTGTTAGAACTGAGAGACTTTATGAGCAGAATCAGAACAAGGAATTGAAGACTTTAAGCACTTCTGATTGGTCAGACTGATGACGTGTGATTGATACTCCAAGAATGATTGGTGGAGACAGTTAAAGGGGTGGGACTTTTCTTAGAAAAGAGCTGAAGCTACGGCTGAATCGCGGTACCGTCATTCTTATCAAAATGTCTTTAATAGAATCCAATAAACACAAAGAAAAAAGTATTTATGATCTTTCATATTCCTAACTATTCAGTGTTTTATCAGGGCCTGTTTGGATGAACAAAGAGCTGAAATCCTGGAGTTGGGAAATGTTTTTAGATCAGTGAAAATGGATAATTTCCCACGGCCCACCTGTACATCTCCCACAGCGCACTAATGTGCCGCGACACACCAGTTTAAATACACTGCACTAAAGAACGATTTTTAATAAAACATGGGGGGTTTTTCTTGCTAGCTTATTTTCCTACTCAGGAGTAAGACGATTTGATCTCTGACGCTCCGCCTTTCTCTCCATGTGGGTGCAGCTGATTTCATGACATCAACCTAAAGTCGGCCTCGGCAGTGTGTCTGCGTTTCACCTACTTTTCGTGTCTGTGTTCAGCCGATCACCACTAGCTCCGTGTCGAGGATGCGGTGTGGACACAAATGCAGGACGCAGGATTTCCCAAAGAGGAGTCCAAATTTAATCGACAGACTTGCTCAGAAGACAATAAGGCTCGTCATTCTGTGAACCGAAAACCGAAAACAATCTGGCAACAAGTGCAGGGGAGATGCAGACTGTAACCATGAGGACAGATAAAACAATTACAAACAGGCGCGCACATCAGGGAGGGCAGGTGAACACGCTGTGGCAGAATTGACCCTGGAGGAAAGGTCAAGACATCTGCAGTGAGAGGACATGTGAGAAACAGGAAGTACCAAAATAAAAGCAGAACAAAAACCGCCCTGGCCCCAACACCTCACACTCCGTAGAGAAAGTGGGTGTGTGTTAGTCTGGGGGCGGAGCTGGCAGTGCAGACTCCTCCTGGAAGGGGCGGTTCCTCACTTATCTACGTCACATTGTGCGAACCCGCCTGTTTGTGGATCAGGAGGAGCTGGTGCTCAGAGGAATACTCAAAGATGCATGAAGGGATCAAAACACCACTTTGGGGTTGTTGTTTTGTTTTTTCGTGAGAATGAACATTAAAATACACTTAAAAGCTCAGTAAAGTAGCTTTTGCATGAGATTGGCCCTTTAAGGTATTTAGGCTATGAAACATGTGACTGTTTTAAGTTGACCTGTCCTTTCGTTTCCTGTTTCAGATGCGTGAATCGCTTGTGCTGCCCAGAGTGAACATGGCTACGCCCACAGGGTACTTGAAAAGATAATGTGTGCCAAAAACTGACCAACAACACCCACTAAAATTACCCTTATTAAATAACCTTGGTTGATTTTCAATGTGAAATGGTTCAAGAGGGTGAATTTGAGACACCATAGTATGATTCAGTTGCTTCTAGTTTAACAAATATCAACTGTGTTGAGTGATTTTAAATGATTTTGGCCTATGATTAGTACTTTTATGATGAAAAAGAGAACAAAGAGCTTGTTAGTTTCCTGCTAAGAGGATTTAGGTCCTTTGTGATATTCTGTGTTTTGAAGCTTCAATAAGTGTAAAATGTCAAAGGAAAAGTATGAATTATGTGTTTCATCCAAAAAAGCAACAACACAAAGACAGGTTTAAGTGAGGTAGATACCTGCAGATGTCTGTCCTTTAGTGAGTCATATCTGAAGCTCTGCCTCTGCAGCAGCTGTACACAATTTGAAAGTGCTGACTCAAAATCAAGCCCTGTTCCTTTCTGCAGCACAAAGCCTCATTTTTTTCCTAAATAAATTACCCTTCAAACGTGAGTGAGAGGTAAGTACAACCTGGCCTCGTTAATGAGGGAATTGTCTAAAAATGTTGCACCACATTGAGTGTTGGCAGTCCACGCATCTCCAACTCACGTGGCCAGTCTCCAGCATTAAAACTGCAAGCCAGTCAAAGAACTGTTGATCAATAACACATTTGGCCTGTTTCAATCAATCTGCATGGGACACATCATTATTGACTGACCTGTTCCACTGACGCCCATCACACTGCTTTTCTACATGTGACATTGCGGTCAAGGTTATTTTGAGTGAGATGATTGGGCTTAAGGGCACAAAAAAACTAACAACAAACAAGCAAAAAGAGTACAATCCCGCAACTCTGGTGCAGTTACTTGAAAGGAGCAAGAAGCCAAAAGTAGAAGAGACTAACATTAGATGTGGGAGCAGAGAGATTTAAATGTTGTGAAGAATAAAGAGGTTTTAGTTCTGCACTCGTTCAGAGCCGTGTGGATCAGATCCAAGCACAAGGCTGGACTCCAAGGGGGATTTTTCTGTGGAGCACGAAACTGATGACACAAATAGTAGTTCTAGACTATGTTTTATTTCTTTGACAAAACAAATGTATGTGATTTGTTTTAGTTTTTTTGTGTGTGTCAGTAGAAGTAAATCTTGTTCAGAGTAACAACTTTTAGCCTTGATACAGTTTTGTACAGTCACATTTTACAAAAATGCAAGCTTTCCTGATGTTTATCTATTGTCAGCCTCCTGTTTCATGGTATTTATGTGGTTTATAAGCAATGCGTAAAATATTTTTTTTCCAGGTCGTGTGATATTTGCATAATTCCGTCAAGATGACTGCAGTCATCTGGATTATTCTCCTCTGCCTCTAAATCCTCCTCCCCCTCTGTCTGTTTGATCACAGTGTTCATGCATCACTGTCTTTCTCCAATGACATTGAAAAAAAATTCCACTCCTCTTTGGAGCTCTTTCTTTCCTCATCATCTGCATCCTTATTGCACCTGCTTCTGGCTCTCCACCGCCGCCGCCGCCACCCGTCTGCTTGCTGCAGCATGGAATTTTCCGAGCACAGCCAGTGCTGCAGTGCTGGACCTCACAGTGATGCTGTAGAGGGGAATGAGCAGGGAGGAGGCAGGCACCGCACGGCTTAACACGCAGCTTTTTTCCCTTTTAAGAAATGATCTCTCCATCTCACCCACTCGATTCAACTGAGTGGAAAAATACCTGACAGACGAACAAAGCGGGCTGGAACACGAAGCATCCAGAAAACCCAGAAATAACTGAACTTGCTGATTTCTTTAGAAGTGATTGATCTGGAAAGAAACTGGAAGGATAAGCTATTAAATGTATGTAGCTTTGTGGTATTTATTGGTGTTACAAACAGCATTTGGGACTTAATAAAGCTTGATATGTATTATTTTTTTGATAAAGGAAAAGAAAATTTAAACATGCTAAATACTACTAATTGAGAAAAATCTATATGATTCATTCAGATGTAATTAAAGCAAGAAAGTAAGAGTTTTGTTTTATTTATTGTTTTATCCAAACATCAAAATGTTTTGTTTCAACATTTAGAATTACGGTTTAACTAGTACCATCAATGTTTCATTCTTTATGTCATACTATGCTCTTTGCTTTCTTTAATTTAAATTGACATCTAAATATTTTAAAGAAATATATGCTTTATTTTTTTAAATTCTTTTACGAGTGACAACAGTCAATGAAACAGTGTTTCCAAAGGCTGTGGTCTCTCTTCTGTAACATTCCTCTGATAATGTGTCTCTGTTTGTGCAGAGTCTGTGGATCCTCAGGAACACAGAGTGGTGGTTGAGGAGCTGATGGGTGTCTGAAACAGTCGGAAGTGTCTCTGGTGTGAAAGTGGGGGAGGTGTTTCTGATGACATTCAGTGTGTGGCGTCTATGCAGGACTGAGGCTCTGTGGTTATTGCTCCTATGAGGCCGTTTGGTGGACCAGCGTTTGGGGCAGGTCGTTAGGCGGCGTGTTTCAGATCATGACGTCAAAGGAAAAGGTGGGTAGGTGAACCGCTGTGTGTGAGTTGTTACACTTTGGGTGGTTCTCTGCGTCAACAGTGATGTGTGGAGCGTGACAGGGACTTAAGGAGGAGTGTGCTGAAAGCCAAGACAGGTGAGAACAGCGAGGTGATTGAACGCTGGTTCACAAACTCACAAAGCCACGACGGACTGAGGTTTGGTGGAAAATGTCAGTTTTCATAGTTGTGCCTTCCTCATGCCTTCTGTTACGTTCACACTGGCCTCAGCAACATGCGTTCAAACGGCCATGTAATGTTTAATTCCCAGAAGTGGTAACCATTTGGAAATTGATCATGAAGGAGAAATGAATAACTACGGTTTGCGTCGGGCCGGAATTATATGACAACAAGTCTTTCATACATCGCAATGGAGCTGTGAAAAAAAAAAAAAACCTGGGGCACGATTTTCTCAAGATTTGCACTGCTTTGACATTTTCCACCAAGCCTCTTCCAACTGTAAATACAAGCACTAGTGTCAGGTAGCGATTGTCTAGTGTGAACACCAAATGCTATAAGGTCTTGAAGGTGCGTCACATGCCCGGTGTGGATGTGGCAGCCTTACAGGGGTGGACCCGTAGGCTATGGGTGCTGTGGGTTTTGGAGTCGTCCAGGCCTGTGGAGGGTTGTAGAGCACAGCGGCCGCATCTTAAGGGAGTATCTAGCAGTTTCCTTGAAACCACCATAAAGGACTCCATGATAATCTAACATACCATTGTCATGGGTGTGGTAAGTGTATTATGATGTATTTGTAAGGAAAATATAAGTTACATGCACTTTTGACCTATGGGTGATGCTGTCATGCGATTCCCTCATGTTGCAATCTAGTCATTATTGAGGTCCCCGCACTGGCTCCTTTCTGACCATGCCCACGTTTTCTAATGTCTAAAGGCCCGTACACACCGGGACGAATATTCGCCAGCGTTTTTCGCCACGTTTTTTGTGTTCACACCCAGGCGATTTTCGCTGACGATGAGCCGAGCGAACATGCAATTTCATTCCCTGACATTAGATGGCGCTTAATGTAAAACAGAAATACTCCTGTACACAAGGTGGCGCTGCGCAACTTCACGCTTCTTAAGTCGCTTTTCACTCAGAAGAAGAGAGCAAGTATTTACGCGCTGGTCAGAATCATACAAAGAAAACATGAATATTTCAAGCACCAGTTGCTCCAACTTGGCTTGGTTTGGGGATATTTTATAATGTCCGTCATTTTTTCTTTGCGGCAGTGTAGACGCTACTTGGCGTCTATCTTCTTCGCTGGTATGTGTGCTCAGCAAGGCAGTTTTGTGTTTGAACGCCCCCAAGTTTTGTTTTACTGTAACTTCAGAAGCTCCAGACACGTGTGCAAAAGCGCCATTCTCATTGGTCGAATAGATTTCGACGCGGCGCGTCAAAAAAAAAAAAACGAAGACGAGGCGTTTTTTTAAAAAGTGACGCTTTGACGCGGGGCGTTTTTTTCGTGTCGGTGTGCACACTCGCATTGGTGCCCTTTGTTTAGTCACGAGGCGTTAAACGTCGGCGAAAATCGCCGGCGAAATTCGTCCCGGTGTGAACAGGCCTTGACAGTCAGGCTGGAAGCAGGGGGCATGCAACGGGCACACAAGGAGCTCAGACTTATTACTTAAACAGCACCAATGAACTCCTTGAGCAGGTTTTGAGAGGGGCTGCAAAAGGAAAAATCTATACCACATGCCTGCGTCTCACCTATTTTAGCCTTACTTTCCCTTACGTGTTCACTAGGACCTATGAAAAAAGTTACCTGAACATTTTCTCTCTACTGGCTCACCAAGCGGTCTATGATCTGGATATTTTGTATGGGCTCCAAACAGGTTAACCCGCAGACAGCCCGTATCCACCCCTAAGGACAGCTGTGACCAAGGCAATGAAGGCATTAGAGCTTGTTAGGGGTCGGCATCTTGTGTTTTCTCCTTTAAAATATCAAATCTGGCAATCAGCTTTGACATAAAGACAAGTACATGCCTCCATATCTGCTCAGAAAATCCAACACCATTCAAGCAAATCTACAGTCGGGTAGATTACAGTGGGTTGTAAGAGGAAGTTATAGTTTCAGGGTTCAGATATAACTTAATTATTACATTTGTTATCAAGGGCATGTTTAAATGAGGCCTATGACCATGAGTTTGGGATATTATGTTCTTCTCTAATTGTTTTTTCGTTTTGAGGAAACCCTGTTTTTAACACAATCAGCAAAAAAATAAAAAAATAATAATAATAAATGTCCGCACCATCAACCTCTGAAATAAAACCAACTCAGTGATTGCTGGGTTCGGTCTAAAGCTGAAAGCCGCAGGAGTGTTTGTGTGGTGTGTGCTTGGCTCCAGCAACCTTATCCTGAATCATTGACTGCTCTTCTTATGTCACATTTGGATGCCAAGGGAAACTAGATCTTTCGAGAGGCTTGGGACCCGAGCCAAAGTAGGTCACCTCTGCTCATCCCAGTCATTTGTCCTGACATGAACAAAGTCTGGACACCATCAAAGCAATCAGGCAACACAATGAAAAAGAGTCCATAAAAATCAAGCACACTAACTACAAAAAAACCTCTTCCAATGCACAATTTGCATTTGTATGCCTTGAATGTAGAAGGATATGCGATTTATTTACCTAAACAACTCCGTAGCAGTCAGAACCTCTCTGTGGTTTCAGCCTGTCTGACTCGATTTGTCCTGTGGAATAATCCTAAGGTTGCATAACCCTGTCCACCGAACCCTTAACCGCAGCAAATCCCAGAGATCAAAACTGGATCAGACAAAACGGGGACAGAAGAACAAAGAAGAGAGGTAATGGAATGGAAGGAGCGGGAAATGTGAGGCCGTTTAACCGGCAGAAGCATTGGACTTTTGGCCTTTTCTGGGAACACCGGTCTTGTCAGCACATTGACACTGCACACAAAGGTCACAGCCAAAAAAGAAAGAGCTTTCTGCTGTGGCACCAAATCCCAACACAAACTCCATGAGCCGTCAGGAACATTGTGATGGCAGAGCTGCTGATGGTGGCCAAGACCAGCAGCACTGCTGGAATACACTGAAACGCTTCTTATGCTTTACAGAACTGGAATTCATGTCTTTTTGAACTGAATGCTAATTCTGAAAAAGAATACAAAAAACATTTTCCTTTGTCGTTCTGGTTCTCACAAATACAGACGGCATTGATTGTTAGTGTGATGGCAGCATACTCTGCCACACCCACAAACAAACTGGCTGTAACCTCCCCCCATTATTGCACACTTTCTTTTTAATTTTATTATTTCAGATTCTTCATTCTTAAATAAATGCACACATTTCTTTGAGTTAAAATATATATTTATTCTGTTTTCAGTATTTATTTGTAGCAAATACATCTATATATGTTTAGTTTACTCATTTTGGTTTGTTTGATTCATGTCACCTGTTTTTGAGTTGCCAGTGCTGAGGGTGCTACTGGTCCCTACGGGTGTGGCTGAGGTTCTGCTCCTGGACCTGTGCTGTGAGGTCTGGCAAAGGAGGAGGTAAAGTCTTCACAGCCTTTAAATGCTGCAGTCAGACCAATTGGGCAGGCGCCATCTACAGAAGCCTCCAAGGGGAGAAACCAATGGACTTATTTAATGTTTATTTGCTTTGCTTCTGTTGGTTATTATTCATTTTGTTCTACTTTTGATTATTTTTCTTTTCCACTAAGAGGCCAGGTTTTGTGTTTAGTCTTGTCTTTATAGTCTTTGTTAAATGTCTGTGTAGTTTTTGTTAAATGTTAGTTCCCTCCATGTTTGTCAGGTGGTCTGATCAGCCACTATACACGTATGTTCCCCTGTTGTGTCTTTGGGTAGGTCAGTTTCTTTCTGTTACTTGGTCTGCTCAGTCGGTTAAGTTGAAGTTAAGTTTGTAGCCTGAGTTAATTATGTTTCTGTTGACCTCTTTTAAGGGCCCAGTTTGTTCATCTTTTTACATTTTTTGAGAAAAATTAAAACTTTCATATATTTGATAAATTTCTGTTGTCCTCTATGGCTGCTCGATCCCTCACAGTTAGTTTGGTTGCCTTTTGTGCAACAAACAAAATGTCAAAAATGATTAAAACCAGGATCCTCCTCAGCAGTGTTGAAGCCTCCTCAGAACAGTTGCAGTGGGATCTCCCAGGCTTCTTTGCCTTGATTGCTGGGGGAACTCTTTTTCTCTTTCGCATCTTATACATAAATCACTGCATGCTTCATTGTGAGGATTGTGTTGCTGGATTTGTTTTTGTCAGTTATGTTTCTTCTGGTTTGAGTTGTTCCCCAGTCAGTCACACTAAGTTAAGGTTGATGATCATTCAGAGGTCTCTATTTCTGTTCGATCCCCTCAGTGCATTTTGGGTTGTAACCAAATTTCCTCACTAGTCCCTAACTAGCCTACTATAAGTTCCATAGTACAGGACTATCCAGTTCTCTGGACTTTAAAAGCAATTCTCTCACATGCTCGCTATTTTTTTTAAACATTAAATTTGACGTCACCAATTTCCCAATGTAAAAACCTAATACCGTACATATGAAGATTTTTTGAAAACTATTTCTTAATCAACTGTGTTTTGATGATGAATATGTGGATAGCTTATAAAAAAAAATTGAAATACTTTTTTTTTTCACAAGAAATAATTTTTCTGACTTCTGGGGAATTTCTAGGGTACCGGATTTGGAATTGTCGATTCAGACAGCTCTACAAAATGGCAAACACACTATATAGTGAGTAGGGGAAGGACTTCGGACACAACCTATGAATCTAGTTTTAAGTTCTTTATTGTCTGTGTCACTCTTTGTTGCACTCTTGGTTTTGTCATGTTTATTTATTAAACATGTAGGTATACGTGTTATCTGCCACCATGTCTCCTGTGTGTTGGGTCCCACACCTCCAGATCATGACATCATTAATTTGTGTGCGTGGGTGTCAGGGGGGTTGTGGTCATTGTGTGTGTTCTACAATCTTCTTTTTTCTTTGTTAGGTCTTTGTTTTTGGCTTTTAAGTTGAAAAATGTTTTCATTATGTAAAACACTTTGTGCGATCGTCTTGATAATTAAAGTTTGATTTAAAGAGAGATTTTAAGATATTTAAGATATTGTTGTTCACTTTTCAGTGCATCCCATCAGCTTTCCCTGACTCGCACAGGTGGTTTGGCAGAGATTTTTACGCCTGATGTGCTTCCTGAAACAGTATTTTATCCGGGCTGGGGACCAGCACAGGGGGAACCCAGACTTCCGGCCCCTTGTGGCTACATAGTTAGGCAGTAGTGTGAAGAGTCTTGCCCAAGGTTTCACACTGGATGAAGTTCATCACTCCCCCTGGGAATCGAACACCGATTTCCCATGCACCAGTCCAACTGAACCACTTCAGGGAAGGCCATTATCCTGCTTATACCATCGTCACTTGCAAAATAAATATATATTCAATCAATTTTTAGTACTTTCTTCTTGCTGTTGTTCAGTTTAAACCGCTTTTTTTCACAAAAAGTGGACTATTTGTTACGTCGTGAAGTGCGTTGTCTTGTTACCGTGACAATGCACAGCGGCAACCTCGACTGCAGCGGCAAAGGAAAGCGATATATGTACGGGTTAATTAATGGCCGACGAAGTGTGCATTGTGTTGGAGTAAAACATGAAAGTGTTGATTCAACAAAAATAATCAATCAATCAATCAATCAATCAATCAATCAATCAATCAATCAATCAATCAATCAATCAATTATTTGTATAGCACCTTTTAAGCAGAAGCAACCAAAGTGCTTAACATAAAATCACATAAAATCAGGGACAATATGATACAATAAAGAATCAATAAAAGCAATAAAACAATAAAACAGTAAAACAAATAAAAGAATAAAATTAACAAGCTGACCCACTAAATCCGCTCACTGGCCTAAATTGTTTAATTTATATTAAAGGAAATCTGACTCTGACTAAGTTGCTGCTGCCTCTGTTTCTTTTCGTATGATGGAGGGTTAGGGCAACCAAAAATATAAAAGTCATAAATTTACAACTTTATTCTCAGAAATTAGGGACTTTAAAGAAATCATTAAAAAAATCATTCCACTCAGGGATTTGTTTCTGGATTTCTGACCCTTGCCTTTCTTTTTGTACTCTGCTTTTCGTCAAGGCCACATCAGTAAAGTTTTATTTTCAGACACATTCCTGTGTTTTAAATCTCTCATTTGTTTAATTTGCCTCTTTCATGAGTTTAATACCTGGCCGTGTCTTTTGTTTGGTAGTTTCTCCATTCATTTACTCAGCATGGAAGTAAATCTCTTCCCTCAAGTGTCAGTTAAAATAAGTACGTTTCCAGAAAATAAGGAGGCATGATAAAGTAACACTTGTTAATTACAATGGTGGAGGGAAGACAAATAAATTACAGCCTTCAAAGACCCACTTGGCTATATGTATAGTCAGAGAACAAAGAGATAGAAGATAGATTCAAAATTTTGCAATAGCTTTGTCTCCCTGAACTATTTCTCCAACCCTCACAAATGCTTTAAAGTCCTCCAATGAAAATCAAATTTCTTTTGAGTTTTTGAAATGTATGTGTGGCATTTTTCTTATGAAAGAGAACAAATGTGACAAAAAATAATTTCATTTTTGCATTTCTGAGTTTCTCCTTTTAAATAGCTGTCAATCACACTGTTTTAAAGATGCTCGGTTTGAATGAATGAACTTTTGTGATGTCACAACGGCCCTGAATCTGCCCCTGTCCAGCGTGCACAGGCTCAGGTGTGGGAGAAGAGAAGATGGGACGTTGCTGTAGTGCTCGTGCATATTTTAAGTGCATCCAACACTGTATTTTATCGTTGGCCGCACGTTTTTAAGATTAAAGGTAATGTCCGAAATGTGTTTTCCGCATTTGTGTTCTTGCTCTGACCAAGTTTGAAGGCTTACTGTCCCGCCTTAACCAGAGAGGGTAAAGATAAAAAACAAGAATAACATCAGGGGGATCTTTTTTATTATTGCCTGGATGAAAATAAGAAATATATCAGTGTATAATATATAAGTGTAGGGGGCCCAAACAGGCTGGCATTCATGTTGTCATTCTGCACATTGTTCAAAAAGGTTTGATTTGGAACCACAAACAAGTCACTTTTCACCGTTTCTTTAACTCTAAAGAGAAACTTTGGAGAATAGAGACTGTCAGTTGGTGTTGTTTGTGCCCCCACTTGTGTCAAGCTCTACACTAATGCACTAAAGACACAGATATCATCGTCAGAAAGGGGCAACAAGGGTGGGGCTACTCAGATTGTGGAAACAGAGTCTTCAGATAAATATGAAATATGGCTTTTTAAGACATGCAGGTTGTGGGATTTTGGTAAAAACTTCATAATCATAATTAAAACACCATTGGGAAAATTGAAAAAAAAAATTGCTATCGGAGGTCTCTAGGTTAGTTAGCCTTAAACATGCAGAACATTCTAGTGGAAATTGTCATTGCAGGACATTAAAACCACTTAATAAAGCAAATAATCTTGTCAAATATAAACTGATAAAATCATGTGTAACAAAATGTGTCATTTGTATCTATGCAGGCAAACCTGACAGGCACAAAACCACAGAAAATGTTACTTCTTGCAAACATGTTGACCTCAACCCAACAAAGGGGTCTTCCTCATCGACATACTCTTCCTCTCTGTTTGTACAATTCAAAACTCATTTGTTTCATTTCTTTGGTAGTAATTAACAGAAAAACTTATTGCTGAAACATTTTAGATTCTTAGCCAAAGGACTGTGCAGGAGTGTATGACAGTTGGTCATTGCTCCTCTAAGTCCGGTGTGTCAGCAGAACTAAGCTGACTCGGGCTGAAACAGAAGGAAGCTCCACCAAACGGTGTCAATGTGAGCAGAAGGCAAGGGTCAGTGACTGTTCTAACATGTGGGACCCAGAGATCATTTGTTTGTGTGTTTTGAGGAAGTATCAGGGGTTTACCCAGAAAAAATGCTGATTGTTCAGAGACTTGGAAAAGAAAGAGCTTAGTGGAAGTGGATCAGTTATATTTATTTATTTTTTCTCTTGAGGATTGTAACGGGTTTGGAGAAAAGACTGTGTCTTAAACGAACAAATGAAACCCAATTTACAAAAGGTTGTTAAACAAAAAAAACAACAAAAATCATAATGATGGTATTTGTTTTTAATTTTTATTTGGTTGTATATTTAAGAGGCTCATCTCCTCTCCTCTCCTCTCCTCTCCTCTCCTCTCCTCTCCTCTCCTCTCCTCTCTCCTCTCCTCTCCTCTCCTCTCCTCTCCTCTCCTCTCCTCTCCTCTCTCTCCTCTCCTCTCCTCTCCTCTCCTCTAGACAGCTCCCCTCCCCTCCCCTCCCCTCACATCTCATCCCATCTCATCTTTATTTATTGTTTTTTTATGTATGAGCTGTCTAGCAAATGAAAGCTGTGTATTTTGGCTCATCTTCACTCTGTTCTCAATATTTGTTCTTTATTATAAACTTATTTTGGGCCGCAGCCACGCAAAATAAAAATATTCTTTAGCATAGTGGTTTTGGAAGTTTTTGGTCTTCTTAAATCAAATTAAATAAACTAAGAAGTTGCGATTAAAACCCTAACTGGTGTTCTCCAAGCATTCATTTTTTAAAAGTTGTTATTCACAGATGATGTTTTCACTGATAGTTAAATTACTTTTAAAAACACCTAAGACAGGATAAACAAAATACATTAGAAATATAAAGATTAAAGTATGATTTTCTTCAACATTATTGAGCAAATTATCACAACACAAAGTCAGTAAAAGCAGTAAAAAGCTCTTAGTGAAGGGAGATTGAAGGAAGAAGATCTTGTTGGATGTGGGATTCTTCGCTCTCCTCTCTTCTTCTTTACTCAGATTAAATATCTGATTGATTGCTGGGATCAAAACGATGCCACATCCTTCGACCATCTTTACAGTAACATGTGCATAGAGAACAAACAGACAAAGAAGCGAGGGGGAGGTCGGATGCGTTTCACTGGCTTTGTTTTCAGGTTCAAGCACTAAAATTCACAAAGATTTCTGAAGAATTCAACAAGTTTTTTATACACACAACAAAATCCATCAAAGTGTTAAAACATGACAATAAAATATCAGAAAATTGTCTCAGTTTCACTGCATGGAAAACAATTGTATCTCTTTTTTGATTACAGTGGGCTTGTCTGAGATACAGAATATAGGATTCAAAGGCCGGGTCTGAATTCTTCCCCTACCCCTTCGGCGTCTCCGTACCCCTCCAACTGTATGGGCATTTGGAGGGGTAGGGGTGTCCGAAGCAGCTTTTCTGAATAGGAAACCCTCGCGGCGGAGGGCTCTGTATCCCTCTACTCAATCAGTCAATCAAACTTTATTTATAGAATAGCGCTTCTCATGTAGTTGCGCAGCTTGAAGCGCTTTAACATCAAAAACAGAAAACACACAATATTACAGTAAAAACCCAACGCACCCCCTTCACCCTTCAGAAAGGGTTTTCTGCTTTGCACTGAGAAGAATCACCTTTCTTAACGTAGGTGTGCTCTACATTTAAATGTCAGTAATGACTTTTTGTTTTAGCAGGACTTTTTAAAGTTATAAAACCAACGTTGTCATGGATTTTCCAAGCACTCGCTAACGTGGATGATTGGCTATTGTACCCCTACAGATACCTCAACAATAAGAGGGGTAGTAGGGAGAAGCCTTAGGGGTGGAAAGAGAATTTGTATTCAGCCTCAGACATCAATCTGTTTGGTGGAGTTAACAATAACAGAGATTAGCAAGCAGCAGACAGAAAAAGAGTCATTCTTAGTGCTTCACCAGAGTAATGAAGGCAGTTGAACCAAAGCTACACATCTGATCATATTTGACATTGTTTCTGTTTTTCTAAAAACCCAGATCTGTTTATAATAAATCTAAAATTACAAACATTAAACATCCATTTTGGATTTTGAAGCCACACGTGCCACTGAACACAACATGTGACTGGGATTTGGACGCGTGTCTGACAGCGAGTGAAAAATAGAAAGAGTTCAGGGAAATAATTATACCGACCCAGGAGACTCTTGGGATCCTCTTGAGAGTAAGAACAGAGTAAAATGATCCGGCCCCTGTGATGTGACAGCACGTGCAGGACAGGACAAGCCCTAAAGGCTTCACTATTACGCTGCTAATTGGGACAACATTGCTGATCATTTGAAAAATACATTTTGACCTCAAATAAAAACAGCAGATCCATTTAGAAGTCACCTTTGCAAGAACTCAAAGTTCATGTATTTTCTTAAAACTCATGTTTTCAGAACAGCACCCAAAGATTTCAGGACTTACAGTTTTATGAACTAAAGTTCTGATCAAAAATGTATTTCGTCCGTTGCATCATTTTGGGTTGTGCGAGACAATCCCTCGTATCCCCTAAGCAAATGAAGGCAAATGCTGTTAAGAAGAGGTGTGGAGCAGAGTTTCCCCATCGCTGCTCTTCATGTTTCCCTGCTTTATTTAACCCTTGTGCTATCTTAGATGACCCCACCCTTCCACTGACGTGTTCTCCCTACCATGACAAAGGTGGATAAAGGTGGAAAGATTTCATGTAATCCATGGACACCAGTGAAGATCACAAATCATTGAAGAAAAAAGGTTCAGAGCACTGTCTAGTGGGTCTAGATGACCCAACTCCTAATGTTAAAGTGCCTAGGATAGCACCAGGGTTACCACAGCTTCTTCAGATAAACGACTAGCTTTCAGGTTTCTGCAGAGCTGAAGCAAGAGTGTACACCAGAGAAAAGGCTAAAGCATTCAGGGTTAGGGCAAAACAACCAAATGTGAGGCAAATGAACATGAACTGCAGGAAAAACCTGAAACAAGGAAGACCAAAGGAGAGAAAGAAGCCAGAACCCTAAGAAAAGAAACAGAAACTGATTCTAAAATGGAAACAGCTGTGGATGATTGACAAATGAAACCTGGTGTGACTGACTGAAGGAAAAGCAAAACCCAACTTGAACACAAAACTAACAAAGAAAACTAAAATGAAAATGTACCAATCCTCACAAAAACACCTATCAGTTTGTGCTTCTTTCACTCCGTATTACTCCACTGACGACTCTGTACTCTGCTCAGTCTGAAGTCTGTGTCAGCAGCAAGCCAAGCCTGCAAATGTGACTGACTGTAAGTCCTCCAGCAGCAGGAGGCTGGTTGCTGGATTGGCAGAAAAGGTGCTGATTTTTTCCTGAGTCCCCACAGAACCCATCTGCTGAGCTTCCTTTGACCTCAATGGAAAGGGGGATGCAAACAGCTACCCGACCCAACAGCCACACACGTTAGAAAGAAGACACGCCTTCGGTGATGAATACTTGGAGCATCACCAGGTTGTGGTTAGACCAGGTTCCCTATCATCAGGAGACTTAAACTGTTTATCTGTGTGCTGCCAGATGATAGGCAGCCCTGTGAGGGCTTTGGGTAAGGAGCTTTTTGCTGGAGTCAGGGCTGAGTAAGGCTCTTCCTGACTATGTGTCAAAGAGGACACCCTCTTTATGTGCTCTGAAAACCCTGCAAAGTTACAAAAGTCAATGCATGCTAATTATATAACTCTGCATCTGTAATAAATGATGTAGGACAATCAGAAATACAAACAAACAAGTTCCTGTAATTCTGCTCAGTCTGAAAGGTGTGTGAAGTTCCAAAAATACCAACAAATGCTTTTATTTTGTTCGTTTTTCTTCTATAGAAGAAACTATAGTTTTATTTTGCCAAAATGACAAAACCATGAAAACAGGGATTTCACATTATCCCTAAAACCACAACTTTTTGCTTTGTTGTTCACTGGAGACATTTGGTCAAGAATATAATCTACATCACCGCTGAGAATCTTTGTGATCCAAAAATACTAATAACATCAACCTGAATTTTAACTGCGAGATACAATTTTTTGTCAAAAACAAGATCATTATATACCCCCCCCCCCCCCCGCCAAAAAAAAGGCTGCACATGTATTATGAAGGGTATGCAAGCTTTTGTTGGATAAAGCCTAAATGGTTTCAATTTCCTCTCTTCTTCATCATAAAGAACTGGGAAAGTGAGACTGGTGCATTTGTTTATTCCTGCTCTACGTTCCTGGCAGGAAACGGCTTTGGGAATGTCTGCGTGATTCTCTACCGTCTCACGGAACAAAGCAGGAACTGGAAAAAAAAACCTGTATACATCTGCATTTCAACAAAGGTCTAAATCTTACCTCTGTAGACTTTTCCCAGTGGAATCTGATCTTATGGTGTCATTGGATTTGCCTAAACAAATGTCACCAGATTTGTGTTCAAACAAGCCACATGCTGTTGGGAAAGCTGGAGACAAACCAAATATTTTTAGCCACAAATATCAAATGTTGAAGGAGGCGCAAGGTTTTTTTTCTTTAAACATCAGTGACTCAAACTCTTTGACTTTCTGGCAACATTGAAAATGTTAACAGACATTACATTATACTTAAAAATTGATACAAGAAACAAGAGTATGTAAGACGTTGTGTTAGTCGCACAATATTATTAAGCTAAAGTCTTTTATAGTCTTGTCAGCTTTTACGTATCATAAATTGTAATCACATCATGTCTGAATGTAGGAGTTTAGAACCAGGGGTCTGCAGCCTCTATTGCTAAATCAGTCATTTGGTCCAGTTGATTTCAGAGCGAAACCCAGCCAGAGCCATAAAATGTAATATGTTCCTGTGACCATTAAGCCATTCACTGTTAGCACATCGCCTTTAAATATTTACATTCATTTATGTTATAAGAGTGTTGTGTTTTTCTATAACTAATTTAACTTCTTTTACTTTTGAAAGCAGCACGTATGGGGTCCTTTCAAAATAAAATCCAGCCGGTGTCATTTCAGATCCTCCTGCTGCTGCAGATGTACTTCATATAATAATAAAAAAATTAAGTGTGAGGGTTTGGATTGTTGGGATGTTCTTTTTTTTGGTTTTTGTCTTGTAGTGTTTTCCCTGTCAGTCTCACAGGGTTCAGGTTGATCATCCACAGCTATCTTCTGTGTATTTAAGGGTCTTCTATCAGTTTGTCATTGTCCGGTCATCTGTTTTGTCACTTTTTTGTTTCTCCATGGGATTTGTCACGTTTAGGTTTATTTCTTAAATATTTTAGTTTCTGCCACCCAGCCTGGTCTCCTGCATATTGGGTCTTACACCCCGAGTTCCTGACACAAAGTCAATCATGGCGTTTTCTGTTATTGTAACTTTGGCACACCTTCATCATTTTTCTCCTCTTATGGTCAAACATCTAAACATGACAACATTTAGAATTTCTTTTTTTTATCTAAACATGTGCGCCAACAGGCTGAAACACATTGATAGGCACACACTAAAAACCCAAAGATAACAGAATTTTTATAGAAAATATACCAAATAAACATAATAAAACAAAACAGAGAAATTCCTTAGTTCACATATTCACAAGCCTTGGATGTATATTAAAAGACCAGATTTAAAAGTGCAATAAAAAAGTAAGCTGAGGACAGGAAGGATTAAAAGGTACATATTTTAAAAAAATGTGGCAAATTTCACAAATAAAACACGAGCAAAATCCATGCATGTGAAGGTAACTATATTCTTTAAGAACTCTGCTTCTCAACAGCAAAGACACACTGTTCTGTAGCAGAAGATAACTCAACTAACATATTATTTATTCTCATTAATTTTATTTTTCTTCATAGCCAAATAGTCATAATGAAGGGATAAAAAAAGGACATAGACCGTAAAAAAGAAAAAAAAATCCCCAAACTGCTCTTTTGTCAGAGAGTTTCAGTAAAGTTTTAAGTAAAATTACATAAATTTTTCCCCAAACTAAGTTCTGTTCATTGAGAGCATTTAGCTTCATTATGCTTCTCTCTTTCTCATGAATTGCTGCTGTTCCTGTTCCATAAGCTGAATGTGTGGATTTTGGTTTAAAGACAGAAGAAAACAATCTAAAAAGAAACATAATTGAAAGATTATAGACTCCTAAATGTTTGTGCAAACCAGGCAGAAAAAGCTCGCACCAGCCTTTTATCCCGACTGTCTGTTATGATAGTGATGATGTCTATATTTGACATCCTGCCACACCGAGAATTATTGTTTTCTGACCGAGGTTGGAGCGGAGACTAACAACATTTGAAGGGGCTTTATGTTCAGAACTCTAAATTACTTTATAAATCCCCCAATATAGATCCAAAAGTGTTTTTGTTAATCGAATTTTGTTTTATCTTTTGCATCTTATCTCATCTCCGGACAGGAATCGTAGAATCCACCCATAATTTTTTTTCCATTTCCCACTAATTAACTGCTGTATCTGTAATATAGAAATAGATGGGAAATGCAAAACATGCTCAAAACAGGCGCTCATTGCTCAAAACTGCAGGACTTTGCATTTAATCTTTAGTGGTTGCTAAGTAAGCAAGTTTCACTGTGATTCCACCTCCCAGAGCTTCCTATCTTCATGAGAATTGAACATAAAAATAAAAATGCATTTCATTTGTTTCCATATCTCTTATCAGGATTTCCCTCTGATTTGAAATATATCCCAAGTGAGTTAAAATGTGCTTCATAAAAGAATGAAAGCTATCAATAACTGTAACACTGCTGACTTTCTTTTTTATTTTATTTTTTTACATGTCCTCATCCTTGACTTCTTTTGTGGTGTTACTTCCATCGGTTGTCTTCTTTGTCGCTCAGCTTGAGGATGGACTGTGTTCCTTTGAGATGAGCTTGTTCCTAAAAAGGAAGCCCACTTGGGAGTCGGCTGGGTAAATACAGGAAGTGGGCCTGTTCTGAGTGTCTGCCCTGAACAGACGGTGCATCCTGTCCTCTGAACAGTGCTGACACGCTGCAAACTTCACCTACATGCTGATTCAAATGGTTCCCACAACATTTGACCCATATTAGAACTTTCTTTGACAGAAACACGTACTTTTAATCAGAAATCTTGACAACCAAAACTTAAACTTTTCATTTTTTAGCCCAACATTAATCACAGATGATCAATAGGATGCAGTTTTGGCCAAACATCACATCTCCATGCAGCATTTATGATCCAAAAAAGGCCTTCTAAGACTTTATCCCCAAACTGTTTGTGGGATTTGACTGCATGTGTGGTGGCAGGTCACTCATTAGATGCTGCTTGTGACATAAGTCCTGTCTTGGTAAAGAGAAATAATGTAATCCTACAATGATTCACACAATTTAACCCTTGTTCTCTCCTATGACCCCACCCTTCCATTGACGTGTTCTCCCTACCATGACAAAGGTGGATAAAGGTGGAAAGATTTCATGTAATCCATGGACACCAGTGAGGATCACAAATCATTGAAGAAAAAAGGTTCAGTGTACTGTCTAGTGGGTCTAGATGACCCAACTCCCAATGTTAACGTGCCTAGGATAGCACCAGGGTTAAATAAAAAATATGTATTCTTCATTACATGCAGCCGTGGCCAGGAGTCACCGGGTTGAGCAATCATCTGCCAACCTCTTGGTCAGTGGTTCAAATCCCAGTCTTGACATTGTTATTATCTCAGTGGCTCAGACACTTCACCACATAAACGTTAAGAAACCTGTAAAATGCGTTGGATTAGAGCACCAGGTTATTGACATTTTCAAAGTAGAACTAAAACATCTAGAGATCACAGGAACCCCTGTGGGCAGAACACGCCTAAAAAACATGAGACGAAATGAAAAATGAGTTCATAGGTTTAAAGCGAAAGCAGGTTCAGCTACATCATATACATACATGCCAACAAGCCAGGTGAGTGGAGTCTGAATGAACAGGTTTTTGGCACGACAGACGTGGATGTTTGAAAAACAAGCAGGACGGTTCATCCACTGAACATGAACCGCTAAGCAGCTGAAATCTGATGAAGAGAAATATTGTTCTTTATTTGCCGTAAAACAACACAGTCAAAACAATATAATAAATATTTTGACTACTCATTAAAATAGGTCTGCTACTGTGATGGCACAGCAAGTTGTACAAACTGGTTTCATTTTTGTTTTAAAGTCATTAATATACAAAATGAGGTGACATTGAATTGGAAAAAAGTTGTTGTTTTTTCCAGATTTTGTTCTTACAAGCACTGACAGGAGCCAAAAATAAAAAAAAAGCCTGTCTCGTCTCTCGTGTTGCCTTCAGAGTGCACTGGGTTCAGTCCTCTCAGGAGGAGGTGCAGAAGTGCAAATCACAAAATTTCAACGTGCATCCAAGCCCGGGAGGTTCCAAAATAAACGGACAGGTTTTATTTCACACATGTACAAAGGTCAAAACACATGAATATGTGTGGCAGTGCGAAGGATCGGCGTCTTTGACTCTGGATTATGGGAAACCTTTTAATCGGGTTCAGGTTGCAGATGAGAAGCAGGGGTCCCATAGCTGCTGCTGACGAATGCATTACAAAAGAAATGCAAGTCCGTTTCCAGATATGATAATGTTTATGTAACAAGGGTTCGGCTTGTTTTTATGTTAGCTGAGCTGCAGTGGTGTAAAAACACTGTTGTGCCCCTTTGCAACGCTAAAAAACACACACCTGCAAACTGTTAATGCAAACTGAATCACTTCTAATATACATTTTTTAAAATAAACAATTTAATTTACAAAAATGGAATTAAAGGAACATTTTTTGAACTTAACAAAGTGTTGTTGACACAAATACCTGATAGGCGGTGATAGCACATTTATTAGATGCTAGAGGGTCATGTAAAGCTGTTCTATAAAGTAGATAAGAAATGACTGTTTACCACATCAGAAGTCTCAACAACTTTCTGTCTTTATTTCAGCAAAAACATTGTATTCTGGTTGTTTTGATAAACTTGTTCTACTTTTTTTTTTCAATTGAGTTTATATTACAGTAAACATAAAACACAGAAGATGCCTTGACTTTTATCACATGACATTAAAACACACAAACAGCCGTTTTCTTGTTGATGTCCCGGGGGGTCAGAGGAACACATTGGTCTAACATATTTGCAACTGTCACTCAAGTGTTCCATTGAAATTCCATCTTCATTTAATCAATTTTGTGCAAGCTTGTTTTTACTCCATATACCAGCTACCAGGATTTAGGCAATTCTCATGTTTCTAACTGCTTAAGTGTGTCCGGTCCAGGAAGGTCAGAGACCTCTCCAGCATGTACCTCACCTCTTGCTTGGTGGGGATTGGGATGGGCGCCAAGCGTTGGCTGGAAATACAGTCAATGGGTCCAACTTTGAAGGTTGTATGAAGATGCATGAAACAAAAACAACTCCACTGTGAAAATGTTGTTTGTGCAAGATTGCCCTCATGTGGTCATGTGTCACAGGAGTCCTCCTCTGCATTGACGAACATTAGAGTTAAAATCTTGTTTGAAGAAAATAATCTCTTAACCCTTGTGCTATCCTAGGCACTTTAACGTTGGGAGTGGGGTCATCTAGACCCACTAGACAGTGCCCTGAACCTTTTTTTCTTCAATGATTTGTGATCTTCACTGGTGTCCATGGATTACATGAAATCTTTCCACCTTTATCCACCTTTGTCATGGTAGGAATAACACGTCAATGTAAGGGGGGGGGGGGTCATCTAAGATAGCACAAGGGTTAAAGGCTTACAGGCTTGTCCCAGTAAGTGCAGGTACATGAACTATGTTAAATGCCATTTAATTGTCTCATCTTTAATCTTTCTGCTATCTTACATGACCCACCCCTTACATTGACGTGTTCTACTTTAGAGCTTACAAGCTTTAGAGCTTGTATTAAAAAAACGACCAAATCAGTTGGTCTACCAAAAGGTGGTTAGATTCATGTTGCATAAACTATGTAACAAACTCGGAAAAATGTTAATATTTTTTATGCAAAACGCAAAAAACGTAGGTAGTTCCATCTTAAGTTTTCCTTTTTTTGTTCCTTTTCGGAAGAACAAAAAACAAATGTAGGGACTGCCAAAGCCCAGAATCGACTCGGTAAAAAAAACTAAAATATAAAATAACATTTTTGAATTTTATTCAAATATGGCAATTAAAAATAACACAAAACTTCTATATATAAAGCATGATATCTATCTTAAGTATTTGAAATAAAAAGAAAAATATACACTGCTATCCAGCTGACTGCCGAAACCCGGGATCGAACCAGGGACCTTTAGATCTTCAGTCTAACGCTCTCCCAACTGAGCTATTTCGGCGGACGACATGCATCCGACAAACAGCTAATTTATTTTTCCTGACTTCAATAATTTTAAAACGTTGTGTCAACAATTGTATATTGAATTTTACCAGTCCCCCTCTTTTGTCATTATTGTTTTCTTTGCTAATCCCATTTGCCCATACCAACTTTGAACGGAGGATGGCGCCATTGTCTGAAAAAAACTCATCACTACTGCGTCTTAAAACGTCAGCATGTAAAAATAATTTTTTAAATGAAAAAGAAAACCTCTAAAAGCTTAAACTGTCATTTACGCTATTAGATTGGGCTTTTACATCCATCATTTATATACAGCCAGGCATATGAAAGGGTTGTGTAATACTTAAGATAATGAGAAATTATTTGCATAACAGTTTTATTTTTGTATGATTTTTTTTTCCAGTTAATTCCTGGTAGGTTCAAATTAAACACGTTTGCATCTTTATTTGAATCTGTTGTTCTTTCACAGAAGAATCATGCATAGATTAGCTGTCTTTTTATAGCAAATGTGTTAGTTTTTTTTAATAAAGCAGACAGTTTCTTAAAATGTCAGACACTTTTACAGGTACTCCATGTTTACTTTTACCTGTTTTCATGATGCTGGGAATTAGAGAATTTATGGCAGAAAACGAATTTTTGGGGAGCTGCTCTTTTATTGTTAGTAACAAATATTTTTTTATTGCCAGTAACTGTGCTTTCCTCTTTTAATTTTCGTACCACTTACACACGTTTGTTCAACTGTCATCCCCCAAGGTGACTTTCCTTCCTTCAGACACTGCAGCTGTTCACTGCTTTTGTTCTGGAAGGCCTGAGAGTGGATAAGAGATGAGAGAGATGCAGACCAACAGTTAAGAAAAAAGAGAGAGGGAAAACCGACTGGGGGAAAAAGGAGTGTGAGAAAAGGGAGGGAGCTGATGAGATTAACATGCCAGGATGAAGAAATCTGCAGTTCTGGCCAACCAGGCGAATGTGAGACACAGCCAGCATTCACCTCTCCAGCACAAACATGTGAGAGCATCCTTTACTTCAGGAGCTGCCAACACACGTTAACCTCATTAGCATGTTTCAATTTCATCAGGAGCACTGATGAGAACAATTGTCACATTCTAGAGAGAAAGTGAGGGGTTGCTACAGTCGGCAGCCAAATATCTGGGACAAAGTTTCTAAGTTTAGGGATCAGAGAAACGGGAAAATGAAACACAAAACATACGACAACCATGGACAGCTGTAAAAAAGAAAAAAGAGTTTCAACTATCAGATCCATGTCTTGAAGTTGAAATCGTTTCAAAGAAGAAGTCCAGTTGCCATAACGCAACTTCAAGACAACGTCATTCGGACGATTGAGATCCGTCTCCTGATCAAAATCTTAATACCAGTTAGGAAAATGCAAGAATCAGCATTTATCACAGCTGGACCTTAACAGGGTTCTAAACTGAGCTTCAGAATGCAAAATGAAGAAAAAGGACTAAGAGAAGAAATACTTTTACTTGGCATTTTAATAAAAATCAAGATTTAAACAAAAATGGTCTGTTCATCAGCTAATCAAAAGTTTAAAATTAAAGCACTTAAAAGAAAGAGTTTGCAGAAAGATTCAACATTCAGTGGTATTTCCTAATTAGCAATCATCCTGTCCATCTCTCTTGATGGCAATAAATCTCAATTTCTTTGAATGTGGTAGGATAGGTGAGCTGCATAATTAGGGCCTCTCACAGTGCACCATCACAGTAAAACATCACTTTAGAACAGGGGTGTCAAACTCATTTTGGTTCGGGGGCCACATTTAACCCGTCTGATCTCAAGTGGGCCGGACCAGTAACGTAAAAGCAAAATAACAGCTTTTTTTTTGTTTTTTGCTCAGTTGGAAAAAATGCCTCAATCAACATAGTAGCCTAATCAGTTGGGGCCAATGGATCCCAAATAAAATTAATTTCAATTAAAGAACTTTTCTTTAATTGAAATTAATTTTATTTGGGATCCATTGGCCCCAAGTGATTAGGTCTATTCAAATTAATACAGACTGAATATTTTACATCTGACACTGAAGCAATCCAACAACTTTTCTTTATGGTGAGTCTCTTAGTGGTGCTGGATGTCATATTCTTTGAGCACTGCGATGTTGATGACATACAAAGCATTTGGGTTTTGCATTCAGCTTTGTGAAAGAAAGAAAAAACTGTCCATTTTTCCTGGAAGACTCTTCACTCCACTTCACGTTTGACAACATTTTGGTCATTAGGGTGTCGCTAATGATCATCCTCATAGCAAGATAACAGCGGTAAGGCTCATAGGGAACCAAGGTGCATCCTACCCAGACGCAGAGCTGTTATGTTTCGCTTTTGGCACGTGCAGAGATATGCTGATTCAACTGTTTTTCCTTTCCTTTGCTCCCCCTAGTGGCGGAATTGCACATTTCGGTTATTTCTTTAAAAAAATCACAACTCGCCACAGGAATGGACTAGAAACTTGCTTTCTTTTTTAAACATCCTTATGATTTTTACTCTTCATGTGTGGGCCGGAGTAAACCACCTGGCGGGCCGTATAAGGCCCGCGGGCCGTATCTTTGACACCCCTACTTTAGAATTTTTATAAAGATCCTGATGGTTACGGAACAAAACAGTCAAGAAGCAGACCCTAAAAAATTTATACCAGCACTGAGCCGGAAGATCAAAAGATGAGCGTATTAGGACTGTAACCTTGGTGCTATCCTAGGCACTTTAACATTGGGATTTGGGTCATCTAGACCCACTAGACAGTGCGCTGAACCTTTTTTCTTTAATGATTTGTGATCTTCACTGGTGTCCATGGATTACAGGAAATCTTTCCACCTTTATCCACCTTTGTCATGGTAGGAATAACACGTCAAAGTAAGGGGGGGGGTCATCTAAGATAGCACAAGGGATAAAAACACTCACATCACGGAAGGCAAAACAAGAATGGTGGAGTGTTTCGTTTGGACCCTTTAGTTTCAGTTTTAGGGACGTAACAGAGTTTTTTTGTTTTTGGTCTTTAGCTTTTGATCAGCTGATAAACAGACCATTTCAGTGAAATTGCTGCTTTTATTAAATTGTCCGCTCACAACGTTTGGCCACCGGTTCCCGTTTATTAATTTTACATTTTGAAGCTGTACTTAGAACTTCCAGCCGTGTAAAATGCAAATTCATGTACTTTTTAAACGGATCTTCAGATTTTGATCAGGAGTGTATGCGGTCCATAAAATAAAAAAATAAAACCTACTTGAAACTTGTAGGAAACAAGTATTTTAGATACATTTAAGGCATCTTTTGATCGATTAAAAACTATTTTACTCTATTTTAAGTGTATGAACTGACACAGTGAACTGAGATATTTTAATACAGACTCTGTTCTCTTCTATACAATAACACATATTATAAATCTTGTACAATACTAATATTTTGATATTCACATGGTCATAAATGTAAGGTACAGTGTACACAGATAGAGCATTAACACACTTTAAAACACATATATGTATCTCTTCTTTACACAGTCTCTCTTCTGTAATTTTCTGTCCCTCCGGCAGATGATTGTGGCCAAAACAAAAAGGTTTCTGACAAAAACCCTAAACCCAGTCACGTAATTACAACATTTACAATCCCTGAAAAATGTACATGAACACATTAGAATTATTCTCATCTCTCTGTCTCACAAATAGTGTAAAAGGGGTGAGAGTGAAAGAAGTTCTAGCCCAAAGCCCAAGGGGCTTTCAGAGTATTGCGTCCATACAAAGTTACAAAGTGTCTGGATCTACTCGGTAACATAAACAGCAGTTTACTCTAAACCCCATAATACAACGGCTGATTGAGGGCTGGCTTCTTGATTCGGATTGATGTATTTTCTGTTGTTTTTTTGCTTTCAGCAAGTTTAGAAATGACATGAAGCCCTGAGGAAAAAAGAAAGTCTTTGATAAGGTGGAACATGTCCGAGTCTTAGTCCAGAGGCAGGCTGTGTCTGAAAAGACAGGCAGCCAGCCGCCCAAGCTTACAACAGGAGATGCAACATGTCAATAGTTTTTTATTCATGTTAAAATTCACCAAGTCTCTGAAGCTAGATAACCTGCAGTGGCTTCATAGACAGTTTTAATAAAGTTTTCTCAAATATTGCCCTTTAATTTCCTCATTAAAGCTGCAGTGATGTTGGATTACGGTGGCCCCATGATATACACATAAATACAAATGCTGGGTACTTCTGCTCCATCCTTCCTCTGTCCACAAGTCTTCTTCAGAGGCTGGACTCTCCCCCTTCTTGTCATGGAAATTATACAACACACAGAAATCCAGCTCACATTCTCTTTCTTCACATCTTAGGGAACAATGCTTTGCTAATGATTTATTGCACATTTTCCTAGACACACAATTTTTCCTAGATAGTTTAACATTTTCTGCACACTTGTGTGCAAACACACAAACACAATCACTTGTTCCTCAACAACAGGACTACTGAGGTCAACAAAAGCAACAAAAAAAAGAGTTTTCGCAGGACCCTGCATGGATTCTCCTCCCAAAAAATAACGATGATGCTAAGTAGAAGTTCAAATTAAAGAGGATTCATTTTTTTCCGCCTTTCTTAATTTTTGGTGAGTTCATGTGAACCTGTAAACTTTAAATTTGAATGTTTGCAATCATCCACCACTGTCATACCGTTTACAGTAAGTGCAATTAGTTTCACTCTGTGTAAATGTTGTAAACATACATCCTGACATTCAGCACCATGAGAAGATACTAATAACTCAATTAAGGCATGAAAAATTGGAGAAAGAAAGAAAACTTTTTAATTTCTTTAGTTTTTTTTTTCACTGAGAATATATGTGCAGGTAGATATTGGTGTGCTTTCATAGACAGTAGCTATACATGAAACATGTGTATCGAGTGATTGTGTATGCGTGCAATTGTGCATATGTGCATGCACATGCAAGTTAAAAGTGCACGCAGGAGCCGTATCGTATTTATGTGTCTGCGACTATCTATCCCGTTATGCTACATGTGGGATGCACACTAGTATTTTCAGTGGTCATGGCTAGGTTTTCATAACCTGTGGCATGTGTTGCCATGGAGACACATTGGCAGTCAGAGGTGGACCGGCCTACAGTATGTAAGAAGGGGATAAACAGGTTTAGATAGAAGCTTAAAGCTCACCTGTTTTCCATTCTGCTGGGAGCCAGAGGCCTTGAGATTTGTCTTGACCGTTGTAAACTAACCGCCTCTCGTTTTTTTCAACAACACACACTTATTTATCCCAGCACACACACGTGCACACGCACCCGTATCCATCTATGTCAGTTTGGAGAGACAAATGCAGCTCTTCAAACTAAAACTCAAACTTTCAAGCCTTATTCCCTCACTGTTTCCGTGAGGCACCGATCAGTGCCGTCACTGGCTTCTACCCGTGACTTGCGACCCTTTCTCTGGCCACCGCCCTCCACCCAAGAGTTATGAATAATGGTCCCCCCGCTGGGAGCTGGATCTACCTGCAACAGCGACACAACTCTTTTTTTGACACGTGTTTTCAGAGCACGCCTCAGTTTCTGCCTGGTAAAAGCATAGAGTAGAGGATGGAAAATGGTCGTTCCATAGGCCATTGCTAAGAAGCATAGGCGAAGCCTCACCAGACTGTCGCTGGGGCCCATGCACAGGATCAAAACGTTGACTGCAGACAGAGGAGCCCAGCAGCCCAAGAAGGTAGATATGATGATCAGGGACATTTTTAGAACTCGGCGCTGACGCTCTCTTCGGTCCCTGTGCCTGCGCACCGCCCGCCTCAGAGCTATTATTGCAGAAACGGAGGCCTGCACACCCATGGAGGATGCAGGCAGAGGGGTGGAGGCGCGGGTCTGAGCTGAAGCTGAAGCTGGGGTTGGAGAAGCAGGGGTTGCTGGTGTAGTTGCAATGGGGGTTGTTGCAGCAGTACTGACGGTAGTCACTGTTGCCCCACTGTCAGAAATTCCTGGAGGGATAGAGGAGAGCGGTGGAGGAGATGTTGGTGTCGGAGTCGCGGAAGGAATTAGAGGAGTCTGGTTCTGGTTTGGGTTCTGGTTGGAGGACGCTGCTTCTGTTGGCAGGCTCAAGTCCTTCCTTTTCCGCCTCCTGCAGCGTATCCTGCAGGTGGAGTCCTTTGCACGTGTACTCCTCATCATGTGGGAGCCGATACGGATGTTGAGCGCCTGTAAGATCCTGGAGTAGGTGAAAAGCATCACTGCCACGGCAATGAAGAAGCAGGGCACTTGGAGTAACAAGTGATAATACATGGCCAGGCCTGTGTAATACCCCTGCCCTCCAACACACAGCAAAGTCCTGTTCTGCCATACTGGAGGCAGATGGTGCGAAAGGGAGGGTGGTTGAGTAGACGGTGAAACGGAAGGAGGGAAGGATGAATAAATGGGAGTCAGTCCGGTGGTGAGCTCTGAGTCATTGCTGTGCCTTTCCAGCTCTTCGTCCTCATCCTCTTCAGTGGCTGAAGAGAAAAAGTCGCCTTCAAGGAAGGGCAGGAAGAAGACCGCCAGAGATACGGCCCACACTGCTGCCAGGAGAAGTGCGGCACGCCTTGGGGTCAGCAGACGACTGGCCGGACGCACCGAGATGTCGTATCGGTCCAAGCTGATGACCAGCACGTTGACGGCTGTGGCCACACTGGTGAATGTGACGCAGGCCTCATGAAAGCAGCAAAGTGTGGCCAAGCTACCAACTCCATTTTCATTAGCAGGCAGCAGGATGACAGCCACCGTTAGCGGTAGACACAGCAAGCAGACCAGTATGTCAAGCACATGGAGGTTGACTGTCACCAGGTTGCTGACTGAATCCACCAGGTTGGACTGAGCACAGTAGAGCACGAGCACGGTCAGGTTGCTGCTGAAGCCCAACACAAGTTCAAGCATCAGCACAGTGGTCAACGAAACCTGGAAGCTGAGAGGGTACGGCTCACTCCAGCCTTCCTCCACACCCCCCTCGCTCCCTCCATCCAGCAGGCCCACCCCCTGACCATCGCTGGTCTCTAGGAGGTCACGATACCCTTCAGTCTCCATTGACGCCACAGCAAATCTTTACACATAGCAACAGCCGCCTCCACACCAGACCATGGTCTTTGTTTCCTTTTCCTCTGGGTCACAAGTGATGGTGATGACGAGGGTCAGCTCTGTGGTTGTATCTGTGAATAAAAAACAACACACAGAAGCCCACAAAAGGGTGGTGAGAAAAAAAAACAGTAAAAGGACAGAGAATGATAAAGTAACAATCAGTTGCCTCACATTTTTTAAAATACTACTACTGGTACAAGTCAAACACATCAGTTTTCACAAGTTGACACAGAAGGTAAAAGTGATTTTGGCACTTGTTTGGAGTCATGGTGTGCAGTTCAAGCTGCTGTCATGACCTGTGATGTCTCACTAGGCTCAGCACTCAGACACAGAGACGGTGGTAATAGCTCTGAGAGGATCTGGAGCAGCAGATCTCCTGAGGGAAGCTTACAAGTGTGATCGCTTAAGCTGAGTTTGCAAGAATCCCAGACCCATCAGTTCAGCAAAAGCAAAAAACAAATAAAAAGTTGGATTTTAAAGTTTTTGTTCAAAGCTAAGGTGCTGTACAACATGGCCTTCATCCTTTTTCCGGCTACGCACCGTTTTACTGTCAGACAATATTTTCACGGACGAGCCTGTAAAGTGGGTGTCTAATGTCTTTTTGTTTATTTGCTTCCAGTTTCCACTCAATTTTGAGGGTAAATTTTATCGTCAGCCTCTGAAAAATATCTGAAGCTGCTTTAAACTTTATGTGTACACTAAATTACAGTTTTCCTTTAAAGTACCTATTCCATGCTAAATGAATTCTTTGAGCTTTTAAGTCTACTGTAATGTTTCTTCCTCACTGTAAATAACCCCAAAGCGGTATTTTGATCTATTCACACATTTCTGAGTATTCCTCTTAAACCTGCTCTCTGAGCACCAGCCCCTCCCAAAAATGAACAGGTTCTCATGAGCTGACGTAGACCAGTGAGGAACCGCCCCTTCCAGGAAGAGTCTGCACTGCCCCCAGGCTAACACACACACCCTCTTTCTCCACAGATTTAGTGGTAATCAGCTAATCAGGCTTTCATTTTATATGAACAACATGCTCATCCATCTTTGCAAAAGTGCGGATGTTGTTTGTTTTCATGGGTGAAACGCAAACACGCTGCCGAGGTCGGCTCTTGGTTGACGTCATGAAATGGGCGGCACCCACACAGAGTGAAAGGCGGAGCCTCAGAGATGGAGTTGTCTTACTTTTGGGTAGGAAAAGAGTTCACAAAAATAACTAATATTTAAAAAAAAAACATTGTTTTGTGTCAAAGGTAATATTTTAGCATATATATGGATATTATTACTACCATACTGTATTAATACTATATAAGGCTAAAAAAAAGCATGGAATAAGCCCTTTAACCCATAACTGACAAAGTGGAAACTAAAAATTCAGAAACCAACTTTAACCTCATACGACCTTTAAGGTACGACGGATAAATGGGGAAAAAAAAGTCACTAAAACTGGTACTTCCTTAATATAATGGTATCCATTAATGCAGTGTTAAGCAGCTTTATTAGCAGCACCCTCGTAACATTAGATCAGCAAGTTGGTGAATATTACCCATTATTATTATGGTGTGGGGGAAACAACCGTAAACCCAAATCCATAATTGGAGTAAACACTCCTAGTTTTTGTCCATTAAATGCAGCTTTCATTTTTTAAGTCTGAAGTTCTTCTTCTTTTTGCACTCTGGGTCTCTTCTGCTAACATAAACTTTTCAAATATGTTTTTTTTTAAACGTTACTACTTTGAATTCAATGCAGGCACTTTAAAAAAAGTATAGGATGGATTTTTGACACGTAACCAAGTGACTTGACATGTGACAAGAATGACTTGGATGTGGTGGAGAGAATCCAGTAGTTTAAAAAAAAACTTCCTTCAGAACCAGATAATAAATAAAACAGACATAAATGTAGGTCTGGATTATTGGATGCAGATAAAATGCAGGTCATTTCAGCACAGAGAGTAGAAAAATAGATACCAGAAGCTACAAATTTTCTCAAAAAAGACATAATGAAGACAAGCTTATCAACTGTTAACAGAAAACACCACATACACAAAGCAATAAAAGAAGATTCCTCTGCCCACTCCTCTTTCTATCTACTATGTCCTAAACAACTCGTCCTGCTCTGCTTCAAGTCTGTTTTACTGTTTGGGACATGCTGTTTGCTGGTACAGAATTTAATACCAAAAGTCATTATATAAGCTGTCTTTAGAAAACATCTTCTAGGTCGAATCCGAATTGCTTCCCACCCCCTCTGGCTCCTTCCTGTTGCTCCAGTTGAAGGGGCATTTGGAGCTGTAGTGGCGTCCAAAAGTTTTATTCAAAGAGGAGTCGTAGGGACTTGGGGCTGACAATCCCGCCACTGGTAGGATGAGCCGTGTCGCGCTGTGGACGATAAATGCTATCTTCATGTGGGTGTGCTCTGAAGCACTGACGTTTACTTTTAAATGCAAGTATTTAATTTATCAATGTACCGTAATTCCCGGACTATAAGCCACTATTTTTTTCCTGCGCTCACAGCCCTGCAGCTTATTCAGTGACGCAGCTAATTTATGGATTTAATTGGCGGCAGCCATGTACAGACTTTCGGACTCAGTGAATGATTTGAATTTTTTATCTAACACCAAGCACAAGTCATTTGTTTTTCAACAAACTAAGCAGCCGAACAGCATGGACCTCACTTCAGGTCTTAGACACTTCAGTCATGGTTCAAAAAACGAAACACGCATGCCCGGCCGCATCCCAGAATCCTTTGGTGCCGTTAGACCCAACGTGCACGTGATTGCCGCTACAATATGATGCAACTTTCAAGTTGAAAGCAATCGTTAAAAGCAGCGTGAAAAAATCCACCATCACCAACGGGTTTGGAAAAGCTGGTCAGCTGCGTGACGGAGAGAACAGCGCATGTGGGAATAACATCAGCCTTTATTTTGTCGGGACACGACTGGAAACACAAATCCGCGTGATCGTTTTAACGGTTTCTGAGGACTGAGTGGAATTTTGCATTGAAAAGCTCACAGCCTCCGTGTGAGCTGGAGACATGTTCTCCTGGCTGCTGCTCAGTCACATTGAGCTGCAGGGCCAATGACAGTCTGATGGCTCCCACACGAAACAACGCATCCGCCCCTCATCCACAAAACGTACAGTTTTAAATCCGATTGCTCTGCACAGACACGATTTCCTCCTCCCTGTAGCTGCCCTGGCCAGAGGTGTCGGAGAAGATAGGAAGGAAAGCGCGCGGGGCGCAGAGGCGTCCGCAGAGCAACAGTGTTTGTTGTGGAAAGAAACTTCTGACGCACGCACCGCGCTGAGGCGCTGGTATCGCGCTGAGGCGCGCGCTTTTCAGTCGCCGCTGCCTTATTTTACTGGTGTTTGTTAGGATTATGAGCTCCTCCCACTCCTACCGGGGAATAATCGCCTCACCTGTTTCCAGTCTCCTCATCAACCTTCAGCCTATTTATGGACTCCTCACCTTCCAGCCGACGTCAGTCCGTCTGCTCTCAGCGGTAGAGTACTGACCTATGCTAAACTCTAGACCTTGTCAAAACCATTTCTATGCTTATGCTCATGCCTATGCCAAGAATCCCAATCCACTGTTAATCTGCTTCCTTCAGACATTGCCTCCAGCATCCTCCACACCTTTGGTCTCATCTGCCGTCCAGGATCCAGCCACCTAAGCCACCACCACTGGGACTGATTAAAAACTCTTTCTCACCAACCATCTCTGTTCTGTCCTGCTTCTGGGTCCAGCCTCGTAAACTCTAACAGTGTTTTTTTTAACCAGGACACAACCGGAAGGAGAGCTGTTCCTTTTCACCCCTCCATGCACTGCTGCAACTTGCTCATTCTTAAACACGTACAACAGTGGGGCGAGCCGGGCGTTGGCCCCGCCTTTAGCCCCTAAGACTCATGGGAAATGGGGGATCGTGGATGTAAATTTCCTCATCATAACTGAGGGATGTAATGTTGATTATATGATTACTGTTTGTGATTTTATGTGTGATACCTAGATTGTCAATAAGTAAAAAAAAAACTAAAAAAAACTAAAAATAAATAAATAAACCATAACTGAGGAACTTGTGAACAGAATAGAGGTCCATGCTGTTTGGCAGATATGGGCGTACTCACATGCATGAGCCTGTGGCAAAGCTGACTCCTCCCACAGAGTGGTAATGAGTCTCACCTATGCTAGGAGTCAGGACCTGTTTTGTCAGGTTTATCATGTTACCTAATACACGCGGCTTTTACTCTGACGCGGCTTATGTATGTTTAAAAGTAGTTAAACACATAAAAATGGGTGGGTGCGGCTTGTAATCGGGTGTGCTTTATAGTCCGGAATTTACGGTAAAACTTTCATTAGTTTTTGCATGACTCTTTAAAGTTATTATACCAATGTTGTTATGTAATTTTCAAGCTGGTAGCTACGCGCTAACTGAGATGACTGGTGACTATTGATGACTTGCTCGAGCGATAGTAACATCTGAACTTGAAGACACTTGGAGGGATAAATGTAGGGATTGGGAGAAGCCCCGATGGGTGGAAAAGCAATTCAAATTCAGGCGTAGATACAAGTAGCAAATAAAACTGCTCACTTAAAGTCTCCATAAAATAACAACAGGTCTTAACTTGACCCAATCCTTTCACACCTTCCTGCTTGCTCTGTTCATTTTCTTTTATATCACACTTTCTCTTTCAATATATCATGTAGAAAGGACCTACAGGCAGAGCAGAAGTCGGTGTGGAACACTGGCCCGTCTTAATTCACTAATGGGTTTCATGGGGTTTGCAGTGGTGCTGGAACATTGATTTAAAGCATCATCGATTGTCCAATTGAACGAGCCTGAGGAGAAGGAGCACGTAAACACACTGCCTTCCTCTCTTACTCAGAGCTGAGCAAAAATTGTTCCGAGTTCATTTGTTCACTTTTTTGCTAACGATTGCTCCAATAAAAGAATTCATAAATTTCATCTCTACTGTGCAGCATGTTTCTTGAAAAAACGAATCGCTAATGTCCTGACAGAGAAAAAAAACTTTATGAAGTATTGCTGGGACTTGGACTTTCATGTCAATAGTCTGATGTTAAAGAGGATCATGGAGCAAAAACTGGCAAATTTAATGTTGGGGAGTCACAATAGAAACACACATAAATCAATAGGACTTTAATGTTCAGCAGCTTTGTGGCGTTTGGGGCACTGTGGCTGATAAAGGCCTGGATTAAGGGACTGCCTACTGTCAGTTGCTTGACAAGGTAAAGACAGATTAATCATTTGCAGGAGAGGTGAAAAAACCAAGGGACTTACTGACTTAGACTTTGGCTGCTTTCACACAAGAATAGTCACACATACTTGGTCCAAATTGGGCAAAGAATGCTAATGTCATACCTTTGTCTGTTTTTTTTATTTGTTTTGCATCCATTCACAGAAGTGAAGCAAAGATTGAAGTGGATGAAAAATTTGTTTCAATCACTGATCATTTGTGGTCCCTTGCTGTACCGTGGTTTTTGCATTCTCGCTTTTGTGGATTTTCTGCGCAATTTTGCACACTTTTCCTTTTTTATAGTTATTTTTGTTTACGGCACTGTGTTCTGTGTCTTGATTGGCTGTTGACCCTGTCAATCAATCTCCTCTCTGCTCTGTCTCCTCTACAAAATGCATTTAGTTTGCCAAAGTCATATTAATCTACAAACGCAACCAGATCCTTGTTTTCCTTCTATAACACTGGATTTATTTTTCTATGAAGGTTTGAAATTTTAGACTCTAAACATGAGACAAAAGTGTGAAAATATTCATTTCTGTTTGCAAAAAGTGAGGAAAGTGTGTAATTGGGAGTTTTACAGCCTTCAAACAACTGTAATCCCACTTAGTGGATTTCATCTATTAGAATTTAATCCCCCCGATAAACGAGGAACGACTGTATTGCACAACTAAAAACATGAAAACATAAATAAGCATTCGGCTAATTATCATTTAACGGTAAGTGTCTGAACATCCTCAGTACAATTCATTTTCCCTGCGAGACATGTTCCACCTTTTTGCTCCAGTTTCATGTTCTGTTTTTTTATAACTCTTAATACGCAGCATTAACCCTTTAATAAACCTTTGACATTCTTTTGACTATCATAACTAGTTTACACAATTAATGTAATTCCAGCAGAATCTGAAACGGAGAAAAGCAGCCTTGTGCTGATATACACTTTGTAAAGCATTGTATATATCGGTGTAAAGCAGATATAAAAAGCCACTTTTCTTCTTGCCAGAATCGGCTGATTCACGTTAACCCTTGTGCTATCCTAGGCACTTTAACATTGGGAGTTGGGTCATCTAGACCCACTAGACAGTGCTCTGAACCTTTTTTCTTCTATGATTTGTGATCTTCACTGGTGTCCATGGATTACATGAAATCTTTCCACCTTTATCCACCTTTGTCATGGTAGGGAGAACACGTCAATGGAAGGGTGGGGTCATCTGAGATAGCACAAGGGTTAATCACATTAACAGTCACTAGTTGCGTTTAGATGGACAAAAGTAATCGGGACAAAAGCCTGATCAGACTAAAAATGTGTCATGTAAACGCATCATTCTGAATACTGTGACCCAATCAGACTCATTCGAATCAAAATGTACCTTCTGATCGAGATGGGTGGGTTATGAGCAGAGCAGAGCAGCTGGACTGATTGCGCAGCTTCGTGTCTGCAACCAGGGGGGGTGCTTTATCACAGTGTTCGCTCCGGATGTCGAAGTCTGGCCGGCTGTTCAGAAAATGTGACTCCGAGCAGTCCCGTGAAGAGTGTGCTAACAGTCATGTGAATTTGTGTTACCTGCCTGAGGATCGGGTCCCACGCACCTGTTCTCCATCTAATCAGACAGCCTTTATCCATCCGTCCATCAGTCTGCTTCTCAATGGAAGATTACACTGATCTCTGCTGGTTGAAGCCAAGCAAAGCCGAGCCAAGTCACTTCAAGCTCCAGTAAGCCAAGCCTCAGCGAGCCACATCAAGCCAAACCCAAACCAAGCCGCATTGAGCCAAGTCACCTGGAGTCAGGCCAAATCTACTCAAGTCTCATCAACCCAAGCCAAACCAGGTCAGTTCCTTCTGGATTCTTCCCCTCTATCCCATGAAAGAACTACTCTGGACCTACTGCCCATCTTCCAGTTGCCTCTTCACAGGATCTTCCATCCACATTTCTACTTTTAATAAACTGCACTACTTCTAACCTAATCCCTGTCTGCTTTTGGGTCCATCTTATTCAAACCCTGACAAAAAAAATCCTTCGGAAACATTTTTAATGCTTTGTGAAACATTTATTAAAGAACATTGTAATATTGCTCAACATTAAGAGTTTTTTTTCCAGAGAAATAGACTGTACTGTAGCGTCCTTTATAACCCACATTAGGAGTGTCACTCTATCTCTCTGTGCCTTAATACCCGGAGCCTGTCCTTACTCCTTCATCAGTTAAGTGTGAGAGGTCCTGCGATTCGATGTGAGCATTGGGAATGGCACGTCATTCGTGCAGCAGTGTGTTTTGAGCGTCGCTTCTTCCAGAGAAGGCCAGTTTTATTCAAGAGTCATGATAATTATTCTTATCTTCCTCAGCGTATCTGAGTGAGCTGATGCAATTTCTCCATGCAGGGGGACGAACTTCGGCTCTAGCAGTTCATGAACCAGTGGGACCAGCTGTTGCTCGCTGTGAAATATACTTTAGTAGCCGGCAGGGAAGCCGACAGGCGGGTGTGCTCTTCATCTCTGCTCCCCTCCTCAGAAATTCGAGCAGCACCTCCCTGGGATGCAAAAGTCTCATACATGCGTCATTTGTCTGAGATTTTGTGATAAACCGGACGACTCACGTGACAAAAAAAGAAATCTGCAAACACGTGAAACTGCAAATGTGTATAGCCGAAATAAGCGGGGGAACACTGTCAAGGCTGATCCTATTCACACATATTTTAAGCACGTCGAAAATAACCCTTCCTCCAGGGTCCATGCAGCCAAGAAAAGAGTTCAGTACTGGCCACACATTTAGAAAATTATGCACGAATAGTGACTTTAAAAAACATATACTAATAATGATAAAAGCACACTCCGAAGATCATCTTGCTACATGCAAGCAGCAGCCATGTTTTTTTATATCAGAACTCTGCTATTTCTTCTTCCGTTATGGATTATTTTGAACGTGTGTAAACGTTTGTAATAATTGGATACATTTTTTGGGCCCATATACACAATTTAATTTTAATCCGATCTTTGATCAGATTAAAAACACTTTGCAAATGTAACTGCAGCTGTGGAGTTACAATGTGTCAAAGAGCGTATGTTATTTATGCCAAGTCTTTAGTGCAAAAGGGTTAAGTTAACCTCTCCTTCGATTCACTTCCTCTCTCAGGTGAGCCAGTACCCTCACTTCCTAATAGACATTTGTTTAAACCACACCAGAGTTTGGTTGAGATTTCCCACTTGGAAAAAACCAGCGGACCACCCAAGGAAACAAACCCTGGTGTGACTCAAACCTGTAAATGTGTCCTTGGACACTATCTTCAGCTGAAGACAACTAGGATGGGCTCCAGCAGACTCCAATAACCACGATAAGGATGAAAGTGTCAGGGTGCTCGGTTCAGTCTCCTCCCCTCCCCTCCAGCTTCTCCACTCCAAATCAGCGCCAGCCGTCATCACTCAACCTCATCAGCTCTGCAGTTCAAAAGGAGACTCCTTCTTATCATTCAACGCCAGTTCGTTACCCCTTATGGTGACTAAGCCTGGTCTTACATAATGTTATGTCATGCTCTAAGTCTCTGCTCTCGCTCCAAACTAACGTTGTTCTTCTGCTTCAGGAAACCCTCGCCACGAGTGACGTCAGTGGGACTCTTGATTCGCTTCTCGGATATTCTCCGGACCTCTCGACCTACGCTGACCGCGTTTGCACCTCCAGCCTCGCCACTAGCCACAACCGCTTCTGGATCCACGCCGACCAACTTGACCATCCCGGAGAAAATAAAATCATTCTTACCTGCCACTTACCTGTCTCGTTCTCTGAGTTCCAGCATCTGGGTCCGCCACGCTAGGAGGATCATGACAGAAAGAGGTACAAGAAATTGATAGATGCTGATAAACTGCTTGGTTTCATCAGACATGAGGTCATCCCATCATTGGGGATGCCAGGATAGAGTTGCTTTCAGATCATTTCAGTGACTTAGAACAAGCCATCATGTCTGTTGAAACCCAGCCATGTCCCTAAAAACATTTTCATTCAATTGAGCTGATAATTTTAAAATCCTTTCACCAGTTTAACCAACAATGTTTGTTTATCACATCTTAAAGCCCCACTTTGATCCTCTTTTGATTGTAAAAGCATTTCCAGTGGTCTTTTATGTATGATTATGCCGTTTTTAGCCAAAATCCATCGCGTTCAAGGACACAGCTTTTGCAGAGCAGCAGTAGTTCATTAGAACAAAAACATTTTACGACTTTTGTGTACGTCTGTTTCATTCGAAGGCCCAGTGTTTGATGGTAAAAGTCTTCTGTAAAATAGTAAAACAATGCTAACAAAGAGTACAGAGAGTCTGTTAGCTGTTAGTTGCTCCCAGCACTCCATCCAATCATTTTCTAGGCCCACACACGAGTGGGGTGTGGTGGCGTGCAGGATGAGAGGCGGAGTGCGTGATTGCTTCCAGCAAAACTGGATATAGATGCCCCTTCATGTGAGCAGCTGGGACTCTGACCAGAAGCAGTGAAAGCGGCAGTATTGTAGATTGTACAAGGATGGAGGGAGGAACTCACTAAAAATGTTCTGACAAGGTGGTGAACTTGTGGTAGATTTTGTGTTAGCTACCACTGTTGGAGCCTTTGACTGAGAATTATAAATAATTAGGTTTGATTTATTTCGCAGCCCAAAAAATATAATCTGTATCTCAAAGAAAGAGGAAAGCTGCCCCAAAGTTTTTGCTCCGCATTCGACACTTTCTTAACAAGTTTGTTGTGTTATTACATTGTGTTTCTTTGCAATCACACTGTGTTTGTCTTTGATTGCAGACTGGTGCGCTCCTGAGTGAGCTGTGGCAACCGAAAATTGCTGCAAAAAAAGTCAAACTCTTTGACACTGTAAATTACATCCTGCCTGCCACCATTAGGTCAGAAAGGAGGAACAAAGGCAGGGAAGGTGCAAACAAAAAATTAACTTAACAAACAGACGTTTTAAATTGAAAAACTATTTTTTTGTTTTTTGAGTGGTAGCACCGCTGTACCAGCATTTTTTCTTTCTTTCTGTGACATAAGACTCACATTTGTTTTTGTAACCCTGTGGATCCTCTCCTCACCTGTCAGAACAGCCAAATTGCAGTTATGCGTTAAAAGCTAAATAATATAATTGGCTGGTTCAGTGCACAAGTCAATAAATAACTGTCATCCAGACATTTTATTTGGGTTTGGCAGATGTTTTCATTATGACTGGTGCCTCAGTCACGTCGGTGATCTGCTCCAAAACAACAAACTGACAGGTTTCAGCACCCTGCTGTCAGGGTTGTTATAGGAGTCAGGGAGGAGATGAGTGTCGGTCACAGCTCTTTTCACAATGTCACACCAGCAAATACTACAGCAACTACTGCCACCATGTTTCTGTCTTTCTCTGTCTGCTTTAGTGTCTCACATCCACAATCCCTGAAGACTTTCTACCAGAAACCCAATCAAGTCTTAAAAATGACAACAACAACAACAACAACAACAACAACAAAAGGCCGAAAAGTAATGTAGCATCCAAATTATGAAATGTAATGAGCATTCATTACAATAAAATGTTTGCCACGTCTCAAAGATTTGTCTTACAAGATAATAAAGAAAATGGAAAGAAAGACACAAACACCCCCCCCCCACCCCACCCTTCTCACAAACACATCAGTAAAATGTGCAGCAACGTCCAGCTGCAGTCTAATGCAGAGCTGCAAGGTACAAGCTGCAGGACTAAAGCGTGCAGTGGAACCTCAAAAAAAGACAAGTGCAAAGCCAACCCCGAGTGACAAGCCTCCAACCTTCAATCAGAAGCTGCAATCTAGTGTCATAGCACTCTTGATAGATGACACACGCTTTCATTCACAGAGGAAATGAGGCACAGAGAGCTTATTAAACCTGGGCCTCAGTTTCCTAGCCTCTGCCCGTTGCGCTGAAGCTGCATGTTAGGGTCTCAACTTGATGCTTTTTTAAAGTGCTGCACTTTTCTGGAAGAGGCCTGATCAATCCAGATATAGCTTCAGACAGTTTTTATTTTATTATTTACCTAAGACATTTTTGACACCCAAACGCTGATTTCAACATAGCAAATTTCATATTTCAGTGTTTTTTAACAAACATATTATTCAATTTTTATGGGGGCCTTTTCTTGTAAGACACAAATCCAAGAAATCTGAAAGGGTTAGGTATTATGTTAAAGAAGTAAGAGGCTCCTGAGCCAAAACAAAGACAAACGTTAACCAATTACGATATGTTTAAGTTTTGCTGAAGAAATAGTTGAATCTCATCTGTACAAAAGCCCCAAACATTCATTACAAAGATAAAAGAAGGCTGTCAAAGATATATCAAGATCACACTCCTCTGTAAAGTAATTCCTCTGAAAAAAAGCTGGTGTGAGAGCTAGAAAATGCTGAAATGTAATTCTTTCATTTAGGTCATGTTCAGCAGAAATCTGTGTTTTACTTTAATTTTCTGAACCACAGCAGCACATTTGACTTTTTTTAGCCATGTATTTAGTTTTTGTCTTATGTACAGTTTAAGTCCATAATTTCTGGTCTGGAGTTTAGAGAGAACAGTATTAAAGTGTCTATCTCATGCAAAATCCACTTTTTTGAGCTTTTAAATGTATTATAATGTTAATTGTTCACAAAAAAACAACCCCAAAGTGTTTTTTTTGCTCCGTTTATGCAGCTCTGAGAATTCCTCTAAAACCCTGCACTCTGAACACCAGCCCCTCCCAACCCACGAAAACAAGCGCCTTCTCACATTGTGACATCACAAAGTGAGGAGCAGTCCTTCTAGGAAGAATCTGCGCTGCCAGCCCCCCCCGGGCAAACACACACACACACCCACCTTCTCCACGGAGCTAGCGGGGATCGGCTAATCGCTTTCATTTTATATGCACGATATGAACGTCCATCTTTGCATATAGTTCGGATGTTTTTTATTTTTGTGGGAGAAACAGACATGCAGCCAAGGCGACTCTAAATTAGTGTCATTAAATGGGCGGCACCCACAAATTTGGAAAGGCGGGGCCTCAGAGATCGAGTCGTCTTACTTTCAGGTTGGAAAATGAGAAAAATAACTCATATGTCATTTAAAAACATTGCTTTAGTGATTCCCCGGAATAATTTATTATTTTATATATCCATACAGTTTACTCTGAAAGGTTTAAGAATAGGATGATGGGCCCTTAATTAAAGGATTTAATTTAAGAATGTAGATGGGAAAAGGGTAAAAGAAATATGTAGTGAAAACCAAAAAAAACTAAGACATTGATAAAAATCAAGATTACTAAAATAAGTTGTTACCGTGGTTATAAATAAATAAACAGAAAAAAATAAAATTTACTTTAGACATTTAACTATTTATTTAGGGGTTTAGCCTGTCTCATGACAAAAAATAAGACTTCTTTTCAAAAGAAAATGATGGTGAAAGGTGGATGGAGCAAAAGTCTACAAATGATTGATTTTTCTTACTTTAATCACTTCTCTTTGTAACTCAAGAACTTTGCTATTTATTAGAAAAAATGATGTTTCATTTGGCAAGTCTTGTCTGTTACAACAATATATGACCTTGATTAGTCTGTTTTTGCCTCCATTCTCTGCAGAATAATCAAAGGCACTTTAAGGCTCCAGAAATAAATCATTTTCAGCCGGGAAGCTATAAATGCTTTTAAAATATTCATGTAAAAAACCATACCTTCCTGAGTTTTCGGGCTTAAAAACCAAAAGTCCACATGACTTCATTGGCTGAAGTCAAATTTAACCAAATAAAACAAAAATCTTGATTTAGGGAGGAAATGCGTCATCCCCATGTGTGGCAATGGTGCTTTATATTCTCACATCTATAGACGCAATTGTCTCTTGTGGAACTGTGAAATGTCAGAGAAAAGTGGAAACAAAACTTTGATACATAAAACTGTCACCTGAAGCTGACATTTAAGGAAGAAAGGGACTTTAAAAAGGACAGTGAGCGAGATAAAGAGAGAAAGAAAAGAAAATGATGGTGCATCTAGCCCGCTGACTCACGGCTGTCTTAGGTATTCCTAATGTCCGCAGTGAGACAATCGATCACAGGCTTAATTTTCTCACTCAATTCATCTAGCAGCACTAACAGCAAGAAACCACCAGCTGGGCAGCAGCATCCCTGGCAGGCGTCCAGCAAATCAGCCTGAACAGGAAAGCAACACAACCAGCTCAGTGAGAGCAACAACATGCTGACCTGATGCAGCAGCTTCAGGAGCAAGACTGCCTGAAAACGTGAGAAAACAATCCATAATTTAAAACCGACTCATCATCGGAGGCCGAGCCACTCTTTGACGCTGTGAAATTTTCACAAACAGAACTACTGCCAACGATATCCAAGCAGGTTTTACAGTTGACTTTGCTGCTGCAAACCGCCACCCACCCACACAACCACCCACGACCAGCCCATGCCTCTGCACCCCTCCCCGTCCAAGTGCCCCCTGCAGATTAGACATAAGATGGACAGTTTGTGATGTACTTAAGCTCCTGAATCCCAACCACACTGATCCCCCACGCAACGGATGGAGGTGACAGGAGGGAAGACAAGAAAAAAAGCAGGTAGCAGGGAGAAAGAGGGAGAAGCTTCAGGGTTTGCAGATGGATGCAGGGCAGCAAGCGTGCTGAAGCGGGGTATATTTTTTCCTTACATAATACTATCAATCTGTTTTTTTGAGCGGCCTTACTTATCATGCTGTTTCTTTCTTTTTCTCCATCCATGTAGAAACCAGCGTTATGTCTCTTAGCTTTTATACTGTACAATACCCCCCAACCCGCAGAGTGCCCGAGGAGAGTTTTTTTTTATTTTTTTTATTAAATGAGTACTTGTTAATGCATCGGTGCAGACAGACCATCAGGAATTATTGCAGACATACATGTTCAGTCACTTTCTGAGCTGAGTTTGAGCTTTGCAAGGGAATAAAAAAAAGGAGCATAGTCCCTAAACAAGTTTGGAGCACAGAGAGTGAGGCATCATTAGCACCTGACAGCATGCTCGATGGGTTTCATTTTGCTCTGCCATTTGTTGGAGACACATTCCGTCTCCCCCATCCAGCTGTGCCTCCCAAAGCCCATGATTTTGCTATTACATGCAACTCCCATCAATACTCACTCATCAAGGCTGTCGTGCAATCACGGCTCTTTAAGACAAAAAGGAATCAAAGAGTGAAAGCTTGCAAAATAAGATAAATTGAGTCTTAACAAGTGGAGACTTTAACTTGTTTCAAAGCTGTGGGAGGCTTTCTTACCGCACGGCTAAACAGAATAGCAATGATTAGCAAATGATGAAAGACAAAAGGAGCAAGACTATGCAGAGAGATGAAGCAGCACTTGTTATATTTCTTTTAAAGCAGTAATTACACCTCTAATCCATATGGGCTCTGAAGTGATTGTTTGTGATTAGCAGTGTCTTGCTCCATCTCCTTATTTTAAAGCTCCATATAAGCTGCACCCTTAATAAAGTCGGACTTGCATCGAAAAGGAATAGCAGATAATAAACATGTTTGGATCCAGCTTTTATAAACCGAAGTAACCTCTGTTTGGATTTTTCTGCTGATAGTTGGTTGTAAATAAAAAGTCACAGGCCTTTTCTGGCTTTGACCTGATCACATGACTTTATTGCAGCAGAGCAGGCAGAGCAAAACTGAATATTTTACCCCATCAGGAGGGAAAAAATACCCAGACGGGGACTTTAATCTGACTTTATTTTTTTTTTGGATAAAAAAAAGGAACCCCCAAAGATAACTTTGTGCGTGGAGTGATTTTAACCTTCACAGCCCTCCAACTTTAAACATATATGCTGCAGTCAAGTTAATTGCAGTTGGTTCAGAAGAAGCGGACCTTTGGGGTCTAATTCCTTTGGGAAAACTTTCTGCTGCTTCCTGTCTTTTCTACTTTCTCCTACGATAAAAACTGTAATACTAAATTGTTAGACTCTCGTTTAACCGCCAGGATTTCCCTTAGGGGAGCATAGATTGATCGATAAACCTATTTGATTTGCATATACATTTTTCCACATGGAAACATAAATGTCACACAAGTCTAAGAGCTTTAAAGTGTTAAATAAAAGGGATGGAAATGACAACAATCAACAGCACTGCACATTAAAAACAGCTAATTTACCAGCCTTCAGTCAGGGTTCAAAGAATTAACGACTGTTTCTGGTTTCATTACTGTCCTTGTTTTCTTTTTTTTTTTGTTTTCTGATTTTAGCTTTTTTGTTATTTTCAGCTCTGTGGATAACAATTCACTTTTATTTTAGCCAATAATTCCATGCTTTTAGTTGTTCCATGTTAGATCTTTTCTTTCTAACCTTTCCTCATCTTTTATTTATGGGTCAATCTGCTCGAGTTTGGGTTGTGTCATGTTTCAGTATTCAGTTTGCTTCTCTAGTTTAGTTATTTTACTTTCAGATATGTTTTAAGGAATTACTTAAGATTTCCCATCATGCTGCTCATGTAAACCTGTACTTGTGTCCTCAAACATGACAGAAGAACCTGACCATGAAACTATGGACTTAAAATGTACAAGTGATTATCGACCAGACAGAAACAGATATGGTGACTGGTAACAAAGACTTGGGGAGAATAGAATTGACCTTGTGAATCAGTTAAAATTTATAGGTTAACAATTTAAGGAGCCTCTATTATAATTCTTTTTGCATTTCAGAGTAAACTAAATCAATTTAATATCATATATTACCATTGGCACACAAAATAATGATTTTTTTAATGAAAAATTGGTTATTTTCTCAGCTCATTTTCTACCCAAAAGTTAGATGACTCGATCTCTGAGGCTCCGCCTTTCGTTCCCTGTGGGTGCCGCCCGTTTCATGAAGTCAACCTAGAGTCGGCCTCGGCAGCGTTTTCCTACAAAAAAACATCATCCAAACTTTTGCAAAGACGGATGTCAACATTGTGGATACAAAATGAAAGCATTTAGCCGATTGCTCCACAGAGAAAGTGCGTGTGTTTTAGCCTGGTGGGCGGAGCTGGCAGTGCAGACTCTTCCTGGAAGGGGCTGTTCCTCACTTTGTGATGTCATAATGTGAAGACCCACTCGTTTTCATGGTGCTCAGGGGGCAGGTTTTTAGAAGAATACTCAGAGATGCTGAATGGATCAAAATACCACTTTGGGGTTGTTTGTTGTGAAGAATTAACATTATAATACACTTTAAAGATCAAAAAAGCTGATTTTCCATGACATAGGCCCATCAATTAGATTTCAGATTTTTCTCCATTACATTAAATATCCTTTTTTTTGTCTATGACTATGTCAAACAGATTTTACATAACTAGTAATTAAAACAGAAAAATTGAGAGTTTTTATAGTGTACAGTATTTTCCACACTATGAACAGATTATAAGGTGCACTATCAATAAATGGTCTACTTTTGAACTCATGAACTCATGTCATATGAAGAGCATCGAACTATACCAAACAATATGTAACTTCAGCCACAATAGCGTATTCACAATACCTGTGACTCTCTACCCTGCTAGTAACACGTAAAAGAACACAATCTGACACCGCTACACGTTAGCCGCGCAAGTATATTTACAATAACACACAACCTTGTTTGCAACTCATAAAAAACAGAAGGACATTGTGGCAGAGCACCGCGTCCCTCTAAAAATCGCTTCAACATCAGTGAGAACAACCAGAATTCATCTATATACAAGGCGCTCTGGATTATAAGGCGATGACGATATAACTTGCGGTATTTAAACAAATAGCAAAAAAAACAAAAAAATATTTTCCATTTCACTGCAACAGTTTAAAAATTATACTCCAAATGACCCTCATCTACATAGGAGGTGAACATCTAACATAAAAGAGCTCCATCCAATTTAGTCAACAACATGAAGGGATCCATCTGATTGGTCAAATGCATAAAGGGATTTATTTGATTTGTTAAATACTTCAAATGACCATAAGATTGTTTTAGCACACTTAAGGAAACCATTTATTGCAATTTTTGCCGTCTTTTGCGATATGCACATTGCACAGCTTGATGTCGCCATAACGATACATTTGTGATATATTGTGCAGGCCTAGCGCACTGTATGTTTCTTTTTTAAATAAAGGATTTAAAGTTTGTCTTATAGTTCTGAAAAAAAGGTAAACAAAAAGATGAATCCCTACAATAAAAATTACTGGAAACGCTGTTTTGTTACGTTAAAGAATGACAAGATATTGCTTGAAAAGAAAACGAATTCATAGATTTGAATAATCCGTTTGCTTTCTCTTGGTAAAGATTGATTGGATTTTGATCAATAGATTTTTTTAACCAAACGTGGGTGAATATGAATAGTCATTAAAGAAAACTCAAAACATAACTGAACATAATAAAGATGAAATAAATGAATACAAATAAAATATTGCAGTTTCTTAATTTACTTGCATTTTGTAAAGTAGAAAACATATTTGCCTTTTAAATAATTATTCCCAAGGAAAATAACGTTTTTGCACATGAATTGAGCAGTGTGAGACCATTTGCATACATGCAAATGCAGTCACAGCACTCCAATGAAAATGTTTTTTTAAACATGGTTTTGTGGTATTTTTCTGATAATAGGGGAGCTATATCTAGATAATTAAGCTCAAATGAGTATTTCTTTATTCAAATCATTGTGAATCTCAAGCAGACGAAAAAATGTTTGAAAAAGAGAATATTTGGGATGTAAAATATGCCCTAAGCTCTCAGCAACCACAAGGGGAAGGGGGGCGGGGATTCTCTGTGCCGACAGTTCTGCCAACAACTCAGAGATCAATTTTTAATGAACTCCTGCTGCTCTGCAGAAACTATGTCCTAGTAAACGACCTATATATATATATATATATATATATATATATATATTTTTTTTTTTTTAATTTTGGCTAAAAACGGCATACTCGTGATTAAAATGCCACTGGGAACATTTAATAGATCAAAAGATGATTACAGTGGGTCTTTAGGAATTTTTACTTTGGAAGTTATGTGATGTTTGCAAAAGAGAGGCTGGCAGAAAAGGGATTCAAAAATACCACCTTTTCTAGGAATAAACTTCCATAATACTCACCTCAGTTTAAAATTTAATTAGGCTTAGCTTCAAAGACTGATCAAAACCTACTTCAAGTGTCAAAGTTTTAGCCAATGTGCATGAAAATCAGAGGTTAAGAGAGCACTGTGACCACAGCAGAGCAGACAAACAGCACACTTCCACATAAACAAATAAATAACCTTTGAAGGCCAGTAAGGAAAAAAAAGTTAAAGGAAAATCATCTTGTGGGGAAAAAAAAGCAAAGAAAAAGTGCCAAAGCAGTCGGCAGGTTGTAATAATGAAGCTATTTCAGTCAGGAAGGCAATTAGATGTCAATTAAAAACATTTATCTCCTGCAGATAGGACATCATTGGCCAAGAGAGGAGAGTTTCACTGCAGGAATCTGCAGTCATCATGTCACGATGACACACAGAGGTCTAATCACACCAGGAAGATCTACACACACCAAGTATGTCACAACACAAAAGCAAGACAGAGGGAAGTCATTTCCATTGTCAGCATAAAGAGCTATGGCATAAAAATCTCCAAATTGGATTCAAACACGGACCAAAACTGTTGCAGCAGGTGTGGGACCAGCATGAGTCTGTATGTGTAATTTAGTTAAAACCACATCTCATATACAGGCAGGAAGGTGGATGTGACGCGGTTCTACCGCTGGGTGACAGACGCAGGTTTTTTTAGAGCCTCATCTTGCTCCATACTCCCTCTCTCTCCCGTCTCCAAGTCTATTTACTCATGAACACCCCATTATTCTGCGTCTGCAGTGATCTATTGTTCTGTACACTCGCTCTGCTGCTTTCACTGTCACCCCCACCCCTTTTTTATTTTTAAAAACATGTTCATCTGACTCAGACTATACTGTTCCCCTGCAGCCACACACTGCCCTAAGAAATTTGCTGTTTAATTAGATTAAGTTGAATATTTCAGTGATTTTGGAATGAAGACCTGACGCTTCAGAGGATAAAGCCATTAATATAGATGCACTGAAGGAACATGATGCAACAGTTTTTTTTTCAGATAAGTTAAGAAAAGGCATATATACATATATTACAAACTAAACTGAAATTTAAAGCAAAAGCTTTCAGGTCTCAAAAGACAACTTAAATAAAACAGAGTGCTAAACTGTTTGATCAGTTCCACTTAAAAACAAAACATTCATTCTATAAAAAAATTCCAAAGTTTTCAAGTTATAAAGAACAAACATAAAATTAGCAAACATTTTGGTCAACGTCCCGTGAATAAGCTAGAGACTAAAAGCAAATTGTCAGAATGTCTTCTGCTAGTTTCGACTGCAGGTCTGACCTTTGTTGTTTTTGCTGGAGAATCAACGTTTGTTTCAGTCGGATTGAGCATCCTTGTTGGCTCTGCTTCAGCTGATAAAAAGGGTTTGTGGTATTTGCAGTTTTAGAAGGAACATGGCTTCTGCACAATTTGCAGTACTCTGTTTTTACTTAATCTGTTTTTGTCAGACTTTGAATAACGGAAATACCTCAACACAGGGGCCGAAATTCTATTTTTGAGCCACCGGCCAAGATGGCCGGCAGATAAAGAAAAATCTACCGGCCAAATCATAACACTATTTTACCCGAAAATGCCTTAGGCATTTAGTTTCTGAACTTTGTTCTTATTTCTTTAAGAAAATAAAATTGCATAAAAGTAATTCATAAATGGTATGAACATGTGTTTAGTGTCGTCTAACTATAAACTCAAATTCGAGCATGCTGAGAAAATAAGAGATTTATGATAGATTTCCGAATTCTGCCTCTACGTGATCACATTTTATATAAAATCATAACAAAAAACAGCCTGAAAAGTTGAATGTTTTGGGTTATTGATATTATATATCATTGACATTGAAGCTGTGGTCTCACGGAGGAAGGGGGCAGGAGGATTCAGCACACCTGACAGGTTGCAATTTTTGGTGTAACACCGGCTATGTAATGCTACAAAGACGCTGCTAAAACACAATAGATTCAATTCTGTTACTATATTTATAAAATACTATTTTTATAAATGGCCTATGAATTAATTTTGTTATATTTATCAGCCACGTCCTAAAGTCTGACTTTAATCCGGTCCGTGATCACATATAGATGACACACGAAACAGCTCATTAGCGTCATAGCTTCAGTGTGTAAGTACACAGCTGGCCAAGTCTACCCTTTTATTGAACTTTGTGTTGCTGCTGTATATCCAGAAGCTTTATCCTCCAGTTCTTTCTGGATCCTGTTAAAGATCGCCAAATGGCCCTCTGCTTCATCAGCCAAAGCTAAACGATACAGGGTAGTGAAGTGACCGCGGGGTGGGGGATGTCTCACATGCGTTTTTTTTTTACCTAACATGCAGACGGTAGACGCTTTGTACAACTTCAGATTTTTAAAATCAATAAACTAGATTTTAAAGTACTTTAAGTTGCATAAAGAGGAATTTGATATCTTGGAGAAGCTCTTATATAATTTTCTCTGACTAATAATTCTCTGATGTTTTTTCTCCTCAATGTTGATGTCTCATAATACCCTCTCCAACTGATTTATATAAATGTTAAGAAGACTTATCCATACTGAAACTAAATATGACCCTTTTCCCTCAACAGTTTCAATCTGAAGAGTGACGTGTGCGGACTCATCAAAGTCTTATAATCATATTCCTAGACACCAACATGGAATGACCCATATACAGAGCAGAAAGCTCAAGCTGCCACTCTGATGCTGAACTGAAACAGGAAAACCCCTAAACCATCTGTCCGTGTGGGATTCTCACCTGTAAAGGAGAGAAAATGCTTTGTTTTTTTTGTTTATTCCTCAGCTGTATGAATGTAAAACATGGGAGTGACCTAAATATTGAACCTGAGTTTTCCAGTTTAGTTTTGTTTTAACCCTCAGATTAACTGAGGATAAATAATAAGACAAAAGAAAGCACAATCAGTTCCCACCTAAATTCAGAATTAATTTTTAATAGTGGAGCATGATGGACCCTAAATCCATTAAAAAAACTTTTAATGTGATACACATTGCTTCTCACACGGTTTCCCCAACAAGCCATATGTCATAAACATTTGTCAGCTTATCTTCTCAGTCGCCGTCTATTTTCATTGATCAGAATGAAATGAGCCTGCATTAATCAAATCACCACCCAAATTTCAGCTATGAGTTTATTTGAGCTCAGTCTGATTGGAAACTAACTGAGACCACCTCAAAAGATGGGTCCCAGAGGGCATCCTGGTCCTGGACCAGTGTCCATTTGGTTGTATTCAGACCAAACATTTGTTCCAGTTTATTGGGGGAAACAAACTCTGGTTTAGTTTAAGAAAACCAAATCTTGGTTCATTTCCAATCAGACTGAGCTTTGGTTCGCTCTGAGATTTCTTAGACTGAATAGGCTCTGTGCTCACTGTGGAACAACTGGATGAAAATGGGCATCGTTGTCGGTCATTACGATGTAAACAGAGAGCCGCGAAGAAACATGAAGCAACGATGACACACAGCAACTCATTGAAATGTGGTCGGATGAATGCAGGCTCTTTTAGCCTTTAACGTGATACACATAGCTTCTCACATTGTTTTTTCTGACAACCTAAACATCATGAACACTTACGGGCATACCTTCTTAGCTGGCCTCTGCTCAGTAACCGCCTTGCAGTGCCTCAGCCATACCAAAGTGGCAAGTAAAAAGTGTTGTACCTAACGCTGATACAGCTGACAAAATTGGCAAGCGAAATATAACGTTTGAATTAATGAAGCACAGATTTTCCATTTTTCTCTCTAGTTGCTCTGCCCCGCCCTCGTAATTCCTGGCCAATGACTGAAGAGATCTACAGTCACTTGCTTTTGTTTACAAGCTTTAGTTTGAAACAGGAAATTCCGCTTGTCCCCTGTCTGGAACAGACCAAATTTAAGGTTCAGGACTCGATCAGTGCCAGATTAATCGTACTCAGTCTGGACTAAATGACTTTTCCAGACTGAATAATACAACTTCAAGTATGCAGCTTTCTGTAGAACTGCTTCCTTTAGTTTGGTAACTCTATTTTTTATTCTATTTTAACCAGATGTAAAATAAATGACCTTCATTTTAACAATGCAACTCACATCATGCAATAATAAACAAGCTGAAGGCTGACTTTAAATGAATTTACAACTATCACTGCTGGAATGTGTTGTGTGGGGTCCGGATCTTCTCCTAACCCCATTAACAGAATGAGGAGGCTGCTGCTCATGGTTGCTCTCATTTCACATCAGAAAACACTCTGTTCCACATTGGAACACATGCAGAAAACAAACATGCAGCTATTCAGCAAACAGTCAAAAGCAAAGAACTGTCTGTAGAAGAATTCAGTCTGCAACCACAGTGTCATTCTATCTAAATAGAGGAGGAGGCTTAATGGACACACATTTGAAGTTGAGGTCTCCTGTGGTTGTGACGTCCAAAGACAAACTTATAAAACGTGGGATCGTTTTTATTAAATGAGAAGACAAGAAAAACATCAACATATGACTTTCACTTTGCTGTTTGTGCCGTTTCTCATAGATGATCAAAGAAGCCGCGTCCATGTCACGCGTGGCGCATGCATGTGACTGAAGCATATTAAGTCACAGCCAAATGGAACACTTGGAGAATAGAAATGACTCAGGAAAGCCATTATTGTGTAACCCCCGTTTCCCCGCTCGAAGCATCAAATCTGGATTGCAGTAGTAGTTCACAGTCCCAACAGATAACCAGATTATTTTTGATTCACTGATGAAAACGCAAACTGCCACCAGGACCATTTGATGTCTAATAAAAAGGAAAGCAGTGTTGCTGCTTATTATTACAGCGTTAAATGATCCAATCCGACAGAAAGAGACAACTGTTTTGGTCAAACTGCGGAGCAAAAGCGTCAGATAGACAGCCCCAATCTGTCAGATTGCATTAGTTGTGTCAATCCGAATGTCCAATCGCCATTTGTGCATTAAAAAGCCTGTCAGGAGAGGAAGTGGCCACGACAAGTTGAACTTACCAGTTTGGTTGGTGGGAATTCCCTTTACATTGTACTGCAGGTGTCGGTGCGCTGCGCCTCCTCCAGCACCGGACCGCGCTCCACTCCAGCGCGCTCCAGGACAGCCGGCTGTCAGCCAGAAACGTGACCGGAATATTTTGACTCCGTTTTGTCATAAATATTACAGCGGGAGGGGGGAAACCCTCCTCGGCTGCAGATGCGGGCTGATGCAGTCAGTCAGTGCTGCATGCCCACAAATCTTTCACTCAGTCTTTGCAGGTTTCGTCTTTGAATTCCCGCACTCCGGGCGCTGCGCCGCTCCGCCGCGGACTCGCACAGCATCCCACACACGGACCGGCCAAACGCATGATCATGCGCTAACCGGCTGTATCAAAGACGCTCCATCCCAGCCACCACTACGGTGATCTGCGAGCGGGGGAGGGAGGGGGGAGCGGGGGAGGATTGAAGGAGTAATGCTGGAAAGGGGAGGAGATAGCGAGGAGGAATGGGGGGCTGCGCGTGTGTGTGATGTGGGTAGCCTCTCACAAGGACGACCTGAAATTACTCAAGGGTGAATGCCCCTCTGTAGTCATTCTAAGAGATTTCCAAATGCGCTACCGTCCCTTTCTCCTCCTCTCTCCAAACATATTACGTACACTTGGCTTGATCTCCATCAAAGGGAAATGAATGGATATGTGATGGTATATAGATAATACCTACCCCCTCGCATTGCAGATGGGGATTTAAAAGTAAGCTATTCTATCTCCACTGCAACCCAGAGATGAGGAACTTGAAATCGGAAGCCATAAACTCTACAACAAACAGCATCTTCCATCTGCAGAACATTCAGCCAAGGGCTGCACGCAGGGATCAGCCTAATTGATTGGTAAATTTGTGACCTTGTAGGACAATAAATAGAAGGTCCTTGTCAGAGCAGCTCTTACCCTGATTCACAAACGGGTGTTTTTAGCAACAGACATAAATACTGTGCAAGTGAATGTATGAGATAATGTGCAGGAGGGGATTAAGATAAAAGGTGTGAACAGCTGTCTCTGTGGAGAGCTGGGGAAGCTGACTCACTGTTCAAAAACTCCCTGAAAGAAAGTCAAATTATAATAAAAATCACCATTAGGGTCTCCCAAATGGGAGAAAACCTCTGAAGTTTATACTTATTTGTCATTAAACCTTTTGTATTAAGTGAATGAAGTTATTATGCCAGCGTGCAACGATTCATTTAACAACGATTTGATTCATAACATAATTTTTGATTTACAATACGATTCATAGTTGATATTAGTTCATTTCGAATGTTCTGATTCTCTGACCTAAAATGAATCCATGACATCTTTAGCCAAAACTTCAACCAGTGTGACTCAGAGAGAAATTCCTGCTACTGAACAGTAAAGTTTTCAAGATTTTTTGGATTTCTTCCAGATCATCAAGTGGAAATGAAATATTTGTCCAAACAAACAAGTAAACAAGAATGAATGGTAAAGCCATTTGCATTTTAGTTTCCTAAAGTTCAGTCCACTGTTGTTTTTCCACATCCAAAGAGTCCAAAGGGAATATTCTAGCACACTGGATGGTCACATGACTTTGCTAAATTCAAAGTGTTTCCACACATTAGACTGGAATGATGGACTGATCACATGTGTGTTGTCTGCTGTGATGCACTTGATTGTTTTTATGTCATAGTAAAATAAGCCTGCCGTGTCAAGGAGTTTAAATTGAATAATTGATTAAGTCGATTAATCATTACACCCTTACTTGATTAAGAAAAACAGAAGGAGAACCAACTATTCTGCTGATAATAATATCTAATAATATGTCTTGTTGACCTGTTAACCTACAAAGTGCATTAATTTTTGTTTGAAGAACGATGTGTATTATTCTCAGACTCGCTTTCTGCTCTCTTCCTGCATATCTGCTGCTTTGCTAATCTAGCTTCTCTCAGCCAGTGTTTTCCCTGTAGCTAACCTTTTTTTTTCCCTTTCAGTGCACCACATATTTTACAGGACACCAAAGACACCCTGTGGGTCCACAGCTGCATCTTTTTTCTCTCCAATAAACATGGAAACACAGAATCGCCCTTGCTACCGATCTGAATTCTTGTGAAAACGGTCACATACAAATGCAAACCTAGCCAGTGATTAGGAGCATCTGCCAAACACCCACATACCATATGTCTGTGTCTCCTAACCGAGGAGAAACAGGAAAGCAAATCAAAACATGGAAACATGACACATAAAAGAAATAGAAAATATCCAAATGTTAAGTAGGTCTTTATTATTCTAACATCTTAACATATAGATTCCCTATATTTACCTCTGCAAGAACGTAAGCTGGAGTTATTTACCTTACTGCATGGAAAAGATGGTTAAGAAGATCACAGCTTAAGGTTTTAATACTGAGAAGCTCAAACCTGTCATGTGACTGAGTCAACATATAGCGTATCTTCTTCACCTGCACAGAATTGCCTCTTAAACAGGATCTGAAATGTCAGCCTAAACAGATAAGTCTAAAGAGAAATACTTTTAAAGGATAATATCAAACTTTGACATTCATATAATCAGATTCTGAAATAGGTTTTCTGTCAAAATTCGCTGGAACAAACCTGAAATTATCTTAATGTTTTCTCCATTCAAAAAAAGTCTATGTTTCTGTCCTGTCATTTACCTAAAGCTTGTCGACTGACTTCAATGGTAATTGTAGACCCTGTGATGTAGTGTGTTCTTTGTGAGTGCATTGGGGATCAACAGACCTTATCCTGGTCTGTTTATACAGATTAAAAGATAAAAACACAACATGGGTAAACCTGGTCCCAACCTAGGATCTCATCCTCAACACTTGAAAAATATTAATGGATTTTTGCTGACTGTCGGGTCTGATATTTTCAAACAACTGTTGGTGACCAACTTCTATGCCTTAATTTTCCATTTTTACTTTAAAACATTGAAATGCTGCTTGGATTCTGGTGTATAAGGTGACATTTGACCAATTCTGAAACCCAAATAATGAACTCATCTGGGGGGTATTCCAGAAAGCATGTTTAACCTAGCCTGACTTTAACCCTGAACTCTGGCTGAAATCCGCCTGAACTTGCTTACTCTGGGTATGTCGGTTCCAAAAGACCGGATATGAGTTAGCGTAATTACACTCGACTTGGTAACCCTGGGTTAACGCACGTGCACATCAAGTACATAAAGACATTCTCACTGGATCGCCGATTCCCGGAGTCACCATGGAAACGCGTGGGGAAAAAAAGAGAGAGCTATCCTTAAGTGAGACGAAGTCTGAGATTTAAATGACGGCGTATGAAGATTATCTGTCCATCAAAAAATAGTAAATGCACAAGTTTCTGATCTTATTTCTATTTTCATTGTGACTCATAAACATATATATATATATATATATATATATATATATATATATATATATATATATATATATATATATATATATATATATATATATATATATATATATATTTCAATTGAGCAGCTGAAAAGTACATGGATCAGAGTGTGGCTATTCATATACTCTGGAGATGATGGAAGGTTCGAAGATTTGGGCTCCAAGCGAGCGAGAAAACCGGGTCGAGATTCTGGAGAAAAGACTGGACGATGTGGAACAGCAAGTAAGGATGAATAATGTCATTCTCACTGGAGTACCAATCAAGCCTCGAGCGAAGCTGAATGCAGCTGGAGCTAGCACTGCTAATGCTAGCGCTAGCGTAGCTAGCAGTTCTAATACAGAGATCGGTGCAGAGTCTTTGGTGCAGCAAATACATTCATTTCTCACATCTAAAGGGATTTCCCTGGATCTCAATACCATCGAGACCTGCCACCTGCTCCCCAGGAGAAAGGAGACGGATAAACCAGCGATCCTCATCAGGTTTGTGAATCACAAACACAAGCTAGCTCTGATGAATCAACGCAAAAACCTGAAAGGTTCGGCTGCTTATCTGAACGACCATCTGACCAGAAGGAATGCTGAAATCTCAAAACATGCACGGCTTCTCAGGAAGCGTAAGCAGATTGAGAACACTCAGGTTAAAGGCTGCAGGATTTACGTCAAACCACTCGGTCCACTGGACCGGGCCAAGGTTGTGGTTGTGAACACCATGAAGGACTTTGAGAAGTGCTTGATTACGGTTGTCTGAAACAACGTGGAGTAATAAACCAAAGAGCCAAATCATTTCAAGAAATATGACACTTGGATTCTTCACTTTCTCTGTATGTCTGACGTCACCTGAATAACAGCAGAGTTCTGACCTGCAGACAACTTGACCTCAACTTTCCCCGCAGCTGATATCAGCTGAAGAAGGATATGGACCCGAATCTAATGTCTGCAGACATAACATCGAAGAGAACTGTAAACTGTTTAAACCCAGAAGATCGGCTGTTATCAGTAAAAGAAGAAATGCCAACTTTGGACAATTCGACAGTTTATGGACCCTTTTCATTTTTCCCCTATAGCATTACTTTATTATAAAAAAAAAAAATACAAAAAAAAATTAAAAAAGTAAAACAAATGATTAATCACTTATTGAAACTTGTTATATTGATTGACTTTTAATGATATTACTTCACTAGCTCCTAAAATTGATAAATTGATTCAAAAATCTTTCCTAATGTAGCATAACTTTGCACATGTTTTTAACTTTTGATACTTGATGAAATTTTGCTATGAAAATTCCTGAAACAGTGTTGTGTCTATTTTACTGATATAGTATTATGTTTTAAAGCACATGAATGACTTTTAAAAGTAACATAATCTGCATATATTTCAGATGCTGCATTTGCCATGTTGATTCCTAAAGGGGTTATTTTTGACGTAGTACTTAAGTAATTCATCTTTGGCATGTGCTTTATCAATAACTTATGATTCTTAATTCTGTCTGATAAAACCTAGGAACCGGATATTGATAAATCATGTAATAAAATGGTTATAGTATAAAGGGGTGGGATTATATAAGTTCGCTTCCTTCCACTCCCTTTCAAGCAATATTTATTAATTATGTCTAATTATCCTAAGTTTGATCAGTTACTGTATGAATGTATAACTGATGATTATATTGCTTTTGTGTATTATTTCTATCTGATTGCTTGAAATAAACCATTTAAAAAAAAAGATTTTTCAAATCAAATTGGTAACAATTAACTGAGTTAAATTTATTCAACCTAATTCATTATGTCTACCCAACTCAATATTTTTTTATAACTCAAGTTTACATATTTATTTAACTAAATGTCATATTACTCTCTCATATGTCTAAGTTTGAGCCTGCAGATATTCTCATTTTTATAACAATAAAATGACAGAAACAAAATGGATACATATCATGAAGAACATCGTCAATTACCATTTCTTGGACTTTTACATTTCATCACTGAGCAATAGGGGTTCTAAATAACCTCATTATCGTCTCCCTCCCTCTCACTCATGGTGCAAAAATAAATAAACATAGCAGGAAAAAATAACTAGACAATACACAGTAAAACAGCTAAACAACTAAACACATTTGGTCAAAAACCCACACTTAAACCCAAATCCGTCCAGACAGGTAAAGGGAATGGTATCCCACAATTCCTTGCGGTGCCAATCTAACAGCAGCACCAAAGTTACACCTACTTAATTGAATTAATGTAAATGAAAGTAAAATAACTGTCTGATAACTATGTGTTATTTTTAAGCTGTCTGAACTTTAAAAAAGGGTTTATCTTAACTGAAGCAAATAATTAAGTTAGATCAAAGTAAAAAGGTTTATCTTTCCAACATCCAAACATGGTCTTATCACCCTCTCATGGTGGAAAACGTATTATCTGAGCTTCTTCATCCACTAATTCATCTTCAAATGGACACGCCATGCTGCTTCACCTCTCTGAAAACAAACTAACCTTCAACTAAACCTGCTCCAGACCAGGTTATGTTCAGAGTACGAATTGCTACGGCAACTTGACATACCCTGAAACATAACTCTGTTTCTGGAACTGAAAGCTGAGGTTATCCGCAAACTTACCGTGGTAACTAGCATAACCTGCTTTCTGGTATACCCCCCAGTGCTCAGATGTATTTTCGTTTCTGTTTATGTGAGTCAAGCCCCATGCAGGTTTGTAATTTCACCTTTTTTGTCTCCGAAGCCGCTGTGGAAAACGGTCTTGTGGTGTCTCACACACAAAGTTTTATGTGAAATCAGTGATGCACATCTTTTTTCACTTATTTTTTTCTTTAAAAGTAGGTCTACTAATGTTTGAATCATGCACATATTCACATGCTCTATGCAGCTTTTGGAGGCGTTTATACCATGAATGATGTCCCAAGTTTTACTTTTTAGTACAAGTATTTTGTATAAATTTGGTGTTTTGTACTCAACCATCCATCGCTGCCAATTTATAATAAAACTGTAAGATTGCATTTTTTCAAACGTTTTTTAAATATTGTTGGCGGTCAGCTGATGACTTCATTGTTCTTTCTAAGTCAAAGATGAATTTGATTTAAAGGCAGTAATCTCACTAATTGTTATCTAACACTTTCACTATATAATAAAATCTAGAAATCTAATTGGGAGACACTAATGATTACTAGAACAATCCTTATATCTGTGCTTCTCTAGAGGCATTATAAACAAAAAAGAATTACTTGACAAATGCAAGTCTACTCAAGTAAAAGTATAATACACTAGAATTACTCTGAAGAGTACAATTTTCACATTAGATTACTTGATGTAACTTGTTAGTATCCACATCCCCTCAAAACCAATACAAATCTTCAATGAAAATGTAACATCTAAAACCACAAAGACTTATTTTCTTCAATTAAAAAAAGTGTATAATTACTTTCAAAAAATTCTTCTGTTTAAGCACTGATGCAGCCGATACTAAGTACTGCAGATGTAAGGACATCCACAGAAAAAAACACAGAAGAAGTTTTTTTTTTTTAAATTAATTAATGAAATTTGTTTAGTTTGTGCCAGCTGGCAAAAGAAGAAAAAAATGTACAAGAGCATGAATCCTTTTTTTAGGCTTTGAACAATAGAAACAGTAGAAGAAAAATGTTCTTATGCAACCTGTTTCTTCTACACAAAAAAAACCCCAACAACATTACATTTTTTCAATTTTCAAAAATGGATGTGTTAAAAACGTCCTCCTTACAATACGCCATCAAATGCCATATTTACACCAAATCTTTATGACTTTTTTTTGAATAGTCAGACGCTGATGTACAATCCATCCATCCATCCATCCATCCATCCATCCATCCATCCATCCATCCATCCATCCATCCATCCATCCATCCATCCATCCATCCATCCATCCATCCATCCATCCATGCATGCATACATTTTGTTAACTTGCTGCATCCATTTTGGGGTCATGTGGTTGCTGGAGCCTATCCCAGCTACTGTTGGGTGAAGGCGGGGTACACCCTGAACAGGTCACCAGTCTGTTGCTGAGCCACATCCTTACTCACACATTTTAGTGTGATCAATTCAATGATAAAGCATGTTTTAAGACTTTAGGAGGAAGCAGAAGAAAACCCACGCATGCATGGGGAGAACATGTAAACCACAAAGAAAGGATCTGTCAGAATTCAAACCAGGACCTTCTCACTGTGAGGCAATAGCGTCAACCACTGTATAACCATACTGCTCCTGATGGGCAATCTAAACAACAACAAAATAACAACAAATAACCCTCCCCCTTTGTAGTTGGGTGACGAGCCAGACAAAAAGCGGTTCAGAACCCCCTGATGAAAGGAAAGAACAAAGACCCGATTACGTCGCCCGGATTGGCGTCACCGGGGCCCTACTCTGGAGCCAGGCCCGGGGTTGGGGCTCGCAGGCAAGCACCTGGTGACTGGGGCTCTTCCCACGGGTCCCGGTCGGGCCCAGCCCAAAGGAGTGACGTGGGACCCCTCTCCTACGGGCCAACCACCCGTAGGAGACCTCAAAAGGGGCCGATGCAATGTGGTTTGGGTGGCAGTCGAGGGTGGGTGCCTCGGCAGCCCAAACCCCGGTCATGGAACTTGGATTTTGTAACATAGAACGTCACCTCTCTGGGAGGGAAGGAGTCTGAGCTGGTGCGAGAGGTTGAGAGATACCATCTAGATATAGTCGGGCTCACCTCCACACATAGCCTAGGCTCTGAAACTCAGTCCTTAGAGAGGGGTTTGGACTCTCTACCACTCTGGAGTTGCTCAAGGTGAGAGGCGGCGGGCTGGTATGGGCTTACTCGTGAGCCCCCAGCTCAGCCACCAAGTGTTCACCCCAGTGGACGAGAGGGTCATGTCCCTCCGCCTCCGGGTGGGGGACAGATCTCTAACTGTGGTTTCGGCTTACGAGCCGAACAGCAGTTTGGAGTACCAGACCGTCTTGGTGTCTCTCGAAGGGGTACTGGAAAGTGCCCCAACGGGGGACCTCATTGTCCTTCTGGGGGACTTCAATGCCCATGTGGGCAATGCCAGTGGCACCTGGAGGGGCGTGACTGGTAGGAATGCCCCCCTGATCTGAACCCAAGTGGTGTTTTGTTATTGGACTTCTGTGCTCGTCATAGTTTGTCCATAACGAACACCATGTTCGAGCACAAGGGTGTCCATCAATACACCTGGCATCAGGACACCCTAGGCAGGAGGTCAATGATCAACTTTGTAGTTGTTTCAGGCAACCTTCGGCCTTGTGTCTTGGACACTCGGGTGAAGAGAGGGGCAGAGCTTTCCACCGATTACTACCTGGTGCTGAGTTGGATTTGCTGGCGGGGAAGACCCAAACATACTGTGAGGGTCTGCTGGGAACATCTTGCCGAGCCCTCCGTTAGGGAAGTCTTTAACTCCCACATCCGGGAGAAGTTCAAACAGGTACCGAGGGAGGTTGGGGACACTGAGTCAGAGTGGACACCGGAAGTAAGGGATGCCACCAAGCTGAAGAAAGAGTCCTACCAGGCCTTGCTGGCTTGCAGGACTCCAGAGGCAGCTGACAGGTATCGGCAGTCTAAGGGAGCTACGGCCTGGACTGTTGCGGAGGCAAAAACTCGGTCCTGGGAGGAGCTCGGTGAGGCCATGGAGAAGGACTATCGGTTGGCCTTGAAGAAAGTCTGGCAAACCATCCGGCGCCTCAGGAGGGGAAAGCAGTTCTCCACAGGCCTTTTCAGTGCAGGTGGAGGGCTGTTGACTTCGACTCGGGACATTGTATGGCAGTAGAAGGAATACTTCGAGGATCTCCTCAATCCCACTGACACGCCTTCCTTTGAAGAAGCAGAGAACGAAGACCTTGGGGTGAGGCTTTCTATTACCCAAGCTGAAGTCACTGAGGTAGTCAACGAGCTCCTCAGTGGCAATGGTCCGGGAGTGGATGAAGTCCGCACTGAGTACCTCAAGTCTCTTGATGTTGTGGTAGTGTCTTGGCTGACACGTCTCTGCAGCATCGCGTGGCAGTTGGGAACTGTACCACTGGACTGGCAGACAGGGGTGGTGGTTCCCCTCTTTAAGAATGGGGACTGGAGGGTTTGTTCCAATTACAGGGAATTACACTCCTCAGCCTCCCTGGGAAAGTATATGCCAGGGTGCTGGAGAGGTGAGTCCGTCCGATAGTCGAACCTCAGATTCAGGAACAACAATGCGGTTTCCGTCCTGGTCGTGGAACAGTGGACCAGCTTTACACCCTCTTTAGGGTGCTGGAGGGATTGTGGGAGTTCGCTTATTCATTCCATCTGTGTTTTGTGGATTTCGAGAAGGCCATGGTATCTTGTGGAGGGTGCTCTGGGAGGATGGGGTCTGGGGAGACTTATTGAGGGCTCTCCGGTCTCTGTATGACCGGATTAGGAGCTTGATTCACGTAGCCGGCAGGCTGTCAGACCTGTTCCCGGTCCAACTTTGATAAAGGGGCTGCCTTTTATCACCGGTTCTGTTCATAGTTTTTATGGACAGAATTTCCAGGCGCGGCCAGGCGCTGGAGGGGGTATGGTTTTGGGACCACAGGATTTCCTCTCTGCTTTTTGCAGATGATGTTGTAACGTTAGCTTCATCGAGCCAGGACCTCCAGCATGGATTGGGGGAGTTTACGGCCGAGTGTGTTACGGTGGGGAAAGGGAAGGAGTACCCAGGTGCAGAGAGGAGAGGAGACAGGAGGATGCAGGGAATAGGGTTTAATAACAAAAAACTCGAAACTACAAAACAAAACCACTGCAACAGGCAGGCAAAACTCGAAACACTAGAAAGACTCAAAACCGGGGAAGAATACAATATGGACCAGCACAGGAGGGAGGGAAAGACAGGACTTAAATACATACAAGGCAACAAGACACAGGTGGAAACACTCAGGACTGATGGGGCAAGGTAAAACTCGAAACAACAACAAAACAGGAAATACTACAAAATAAAACAGGAAATCCAGGAACAAAACATAAGGGAACTGAAACCGTAACAGAGTGTGAAGCGGCTGGGATGAGGGTCAGCACCGCTAAATCTGAGGCCATGGTTCTCGACCGGAGAAATGTAGTTTGCCAACTCTCGGTGGGTGGAGTGTCCCTGCCCCAGGTGGAGGAGTTTAAATACCTTGGGGGGCTTGTTCACGAGTGAGGGAAGACCGGAGCGTGAGATTGACAGGTTGATCAGCGTCCGTAGTGATGCGGTCACTGTATCGGTCCGTTGTGGTGAAGAGAGAGCTGCGCTAAAAAGCAAAGCTCTCAATTTACCGGTCCATCTTCGTTCCAATACTCACCTATGGTCATGAGCTTTGGATCATGACTGAAAGAACGAGGTCCCGTATACAAGCGGCTGAAATGAGCTTCCTCCGCAGGGTGGCTGGGCGCTCCTTTAGAGATAGGATGAGAAGCTCGGTCACCCGATAGCTCGGAGTAGAACCGCTTCTCCTCCACATCGAAAGGAGCCAGTTGAGGTGGCTCGGGCATCTAGTCCGGATGCCTCCTGGACGCCTCCCTCGAGAGGTGTTCCTGCGAGGGAGGCCATTTAAAAAAAACATACTACCGCTGTACTAAAGAATTCTCAACTACTCTGCATTTAGTTTCAAAATGTGGAATTTCCCTGTTGTACAGATGATCAAGCCTCCAAAATGTATGAATAAAGTTTTGAAAATCCATAAAAACTACACTTTTTCATTTCTGCATCTCAACAAGCATGACTTTGTTCAAAAAGTTAATTACAGCCATCTGCTGTTTTAGTAACAGTTGAGTAATTTTCATCTCTTCTTGTGGCTTTGTTCTTGGCTCTGCTAGTCCTGCATGCAAACATGAAATGTCTCAGGTGGTAGGAGCTGCAGCAAAAAGCCCTTAGAGGACAGAAGGGAGCAATATCAATGAAAACAGACATGACATTGATTAAGTCGGACACAGTTTGAAAAAGTTGTGCCTAGTCGGAGGTGGGCTGCAAAGCAGCATGCAGAGGAAAGAAGGCAGAACGCACAAGAAGGCAGGTCTGAGCATGTTTAACAGAACACAGTTTTAGATTGTATGTAGAAACGAATCGGCTAAAACAACATGAGCGCTAAGATTGAGTTTGTGCTCTGATTGAAACAGCACTGTCCTCAGTTTACTTTTTTTTGGTACAACCTTTATGGACATTTGAAAATGTGTATGTTCTGCCTAAAAATGGTTACAATATGTAATAAATGCTGCATAAAGTATGTGTTATCGGCTTTGCAGGGTTGTTTTCACTGGATTTTTGTTTTGGTGTCTAGTAACCAATATGTCTAAGTATGGAAGCATATGTGTCTCATAATTCAAAATAATAGTAAATACAGGAATGATTTTGCATTTTCACAAGAAAAGCTGTGTTCGTTGACCTCAAAAATGAAATGAAAAAAAGGTGAGGTTTGAAATTTGTATTGATATTGGTCTTTCGTTGGCCAGATTGTAAGGATCTAAACTGGGTTTTTGTTTCAGAAGAGGTTTGACAACTGCATATTTAAAAGACTGTGGCACATAATCTGTTTCTAGAGAGGTATTTATTATAGTTAATATGGTAGCTTAGTGAGGACTGGGTCTAAGAGACAAGTTTTTGGAGGATGGAAGGTTTTGGAGGATGTAATAACTGATGTTATTTCTGCTTGATCCACAGAAGTGAGGCAGTCTAATTTTACAGATGTTTCTATAGATGCCTTCACTTTGACAGCTTCAGCTTCCTCTGGGCTGATAAAAGGAATAACTTGATTCAACTTACAGTATGTCTAATATTTGAGAATTTACTAGCAAAAAAATGTAGGAAATAATCAGAGCTGAGAGAAGCAGGAATATGTGGTTCTACTGAGCTCTGACTGCTGGTTAGCCTGGTTATCGTACTAAAAAGAAATCTTGGATTATTTCTATTCTCTGCTATTCTTTCTCTTTCGGCTTTTCCCATCAGGGGTCGCCACAGCGAAACAACCGCTCTTTTGAGGACGAGTCGCAACCTTACAGAGCTTAAACGAACGTCGAAGCATCAGCTAGCAGGTGTCAATGAATCGCATATTAAATGTCATTCTGATGATAAAAGACATTAAAATAAAAATACAAATTCCTCCTAAAAGTATTTATTTGACTGTAATGACACATTTAGGGCACTATTAAATCTTCCATAAGGAACAAAAGCTTGATAAAACAAATCTTAATTTTAATATTATCTTTCTGTTGTCATCAATTTTATATGTCGCTGTAAATTGACCCATGGGCCTATGTACTCTGCAGATTTATGTATCAACATGATACTAACTACATGATTAAAGTTTCCTGTCACTGATCTAACCTTGTAATATTGAATAGCCTTGGCAGATTAGATACAGGCATATCTTAAATCAATTTAATCACAAAAGTGAAATTCACAGCAACTTCTACACAGTTTAAAGAAAAACACATATTTTTCTTTGCAACTCAATCCGGAATTTTCTGGGAGATCCTGAAAGGTCTGGCTTAAATATCCTGTACTAATAACTGTTTTATAACATCTAACAGACATTTGTGAGATCAGTTGATTTCGATTTATTTCAAGCTAAATCTGGAGAGAGATCAGATGGATTTTTTTCCAACAACTAAAAGCTGATACACACCGTACCATTTTAGTTTTAGATGATTCATCCTCAATCTCACTTCTGTATTCATTTGTGAATATGAATGAATGCATTATTTGCAATTTAACCATGCATTCCTATAATCCATCATTGCAATGTTACTCCACACCCCTGGGATCATTACCTGAGCAGACGTCTTCAGTCTCTGCTTATTATCTAACCCAGTGCAATCACTGAAGCTCCCCTGAATAATTGCTCATTGATTTTTTTAAAAACTTTTAATTGGAAAGATGTGACAATACAGCAACTCAACTTCCAAACACAGAAAATCATGACCTTGACCGACTGAAATTGTCATCGTGTTGCTGTAGAGGAAGACTGATGGGGTGAGACAGAAGATTATATCCTACTTGTCAGTATAGTTGGATATATGGGTGCTGTCTGAGGGGATGTATCATCTTGGATTACTGGGCTCTGGGGCTTGTCGCTCTTATTCAGCACATTTTATCTGGCAGGATTCAAGTTTTATCCCCTACCTGAATCAAACAGGAACCTAAGCTCTAAAAAATAAGAAAACACTAATGTTTGTGTCACAGTTGTAGCACAAAATAATGCAGGAGACAAATAAGAATTCTATGCATGCAGGTGGTGCACAACAAGAGTGCCTGATTTTGCTGCTTTTCCTGTACATTCAGTGTGGTTCAGCGTGGGTAGAGGGGAAAAAGGCATGAAGAACAGCTGGGTGGAATTAAGGTTGAGAATGTCAGGTGGCACAAAGAAAGAAGAGTCCAGAAGAAGAGGTCAGGAAAGGAAGGTGTGGAGGCAGAGAGGCGGCTGACGTGACAGGTCAGTGTATGTCTCATCTTTCATCCATCACACAGTCCCTTTGTGGTTCAATCAAACCAGAAATGTCTTCACTAAATTTGACAGCGGAAGCACAAGTGAATGTGTAGCCATGCAGGCACCTGCCAGACAAAAATATCATCCAGTCAACCTAAAGCCTCTTATTAAAGCCATACGTTCACCCAAAGAAGCCCACAGGGCAAGACTATCTTTAAAATGATTTTTGGATAAATGATTTGGAGTAAAAAAACACCTTTCTTTTCCTAAGCCAGCGTTTGTGGAGCTGATAGTCCAAATTTGTTCTGCAGCTATCTTGTGTACAGATAAAACTCATTTCACAGGCCATTAAACTTATTTGAAAGACAGCAAACAGACTCACAGTAGGTACACGGCAGAAAGAAAATTATAGTTTACAGAGCCTTGAAATACCAGGTAAAGAGGATTGGCCAGCGCTGGCAGGTCACGCGGTGTTGGTGACACTGTCAATATTACACCCACTGTGCAGGTACGGGCTACTTCCTGGTTACACTAATGAGGGGGTAAATCATGCTGTCAGTCTACCACCTCCTGAGCAGAGTCACCGCAAGCTCTTACTGCTGCACTTCAGGGGTGGCATTTAACCTTTTTGTGCTCTGCTTCCTGCTCTTTAATGTTGTGAAAGGCAACTTTGTTTACCTCCATTCATAATGCAGGACGGCAATTGTCTGGACAATGATCAGGACGGAGATTTTCATGGTTTCTTATTCTTTTCGTCTGCCTCACATCACCCGCTTTCCATTGTCACCTTTGCTCCCTCTTTCTCTCCTCTACTTCATTGTCATTCTTGGCTGTCTCTCTCTCTCCATCTCACCCATAATCCTCTCCATCTGCTTCATACCCCTGGCTCAGCATTTGCCTCTCCCAGGCATCAACTCAAGGTCATTTTCTCAAGCCAAAGTGGCTTCACAATGATTTTCTTTCTGGTGCCTTTTTTCTTTAATGAGATTCCCTTTCTTCATAATACCATCCCTTTTATTCTGGTATCAGGTCACACATCTGATGGTTGATTTTCTCCTCCCTTGTAAAAGTAACTTTCTCAAATCTTTCTCTTTTAGCCCTTCCCCTTTTTCATTGTTTTTCCAGCTGCTCCTGTTGTTTAATTTTTTTTTCTGCATCGCTTGGTGAGTGACGAATCCCACAGTCATACTGGTTTGGCTGCATCCCTGTCTGTAGGGTTTGTCTGATCAGTCTCCTACTCCAGTCTTGACTATGAACAGGAAATGTAGCTGAGTCAGTGCAGGTGACATAATGAGACTTTCTCCCATTTTTACTTGGTCCATCTTAGTTTCATGATATGCAATAGTATATTTTATGTTAATGGTGGTAATAAAGTCAGTTGTTGTCCAAAGCATTTTTCTGTCACAGTCGGTGTGAATCCCACTGTGTCTGTCCCCTTGGGTTAAAAATGTGTCTATTACCTGAAAATTCTTATACATTCATTTGAACTGTCTGGCAGAAGATCTGTTTGTGTGTGTATTTATAGATCTACCTACAGGACAGACCAAAAGTTTGGACACACCTTCACATTCAAAGAGTTTTCTTTATTTTCATGAGTATGAAAATTATAGATTTACACTAAAGGCATCAAAACTATGAATTAACACATGTGGAACTATATACATACAAAAAAGTGTGTAACAACTGAAAATATGTCATATTGTAGGTTCTTCATAGTAGCCACCTTTTGCTTTGATTACTGCTTTGCACACTCTTGGCATTCTCTTGATGATCTAGAGGTAGTCACCTGAAATGGTCTTCCAACGGTCTTGAAGGACTTCCCAGAGATGCTTAGCACTTGTTGGCGGTTTTGCCTTCACTCTGCGGTCCAGCTCACCCCAAACCATCTGGAATGAGTTCAGATCCGGCGACTGTGGAAGCCAGGTCATCTGGTGCAGCCCCCCCATCACTCTCAATCTTGGTCAAATAGCCCTTACACAGCCTGGAGGTGTGTTTGGGGTCATTGTCCAGTTGAAAAAGAAATGATGGTCCAACTAAACGCAAACCGGATGGAATAGCATGCCGCTGCAAGATGCTGTGGTAGCCATGCTGGTTCAGTATGCCTTCAATCTGGAATAAATCCCCAACAGTGTCACCAGCAAAGCACCCCCACACCATCACACCTCCTCCTCCATGCTTCATTGTGGGAACTAGGCATGTAGAGTCCATCCGTTCACCTTTTCTGCATCACACAAAGACACGGTGGTTGGAACCAAACATCTCCAATCTGGACTCATCAGACCAAAGCCCAGATTTCCTCTGGTCTAATGTCCATTTCTTGTGTTCTTTAGCCCAAACAAGTCTCTTCTGCTTGTTGCCTTTCTTTAGCAGTGGTTTCCTAGCAGATATTCTACCATGAAGGCCTGATTCACACAGTCTCCTTTTAACAGTTATTGTAGAGATGTGTCTGCTGCTAGAACTCTGTGTGCCATTGACCTGCTCTCTAATCTGAGCTGCTGTTAACCTGCCATTTCTGAGGCTGGTGGCTCGGATGAATTTATCCTTTTTTGTTATGTATATAATTCCACGTGTTAATTCATAGTTTTGATGCCTTCAGTGTTAATCTACAATTTTCAAAGTCATAAAAATAAAGAAAACTCTTTGAATAAGAAGGTTTGTCCAAACCTTTGGTCTGTATTGTATATACACATATATAGGAAGATCTTATGGAGCTTTTCACCTCAAAAGTAACTCGCAAGCCAAAAGAGTGTGGGGACCCCTGCTGTAGATTTTTGAGTGTACTTAAGTGTTGGGTTTTTTATATTAAGATGCTAAACTAGTTTTTTATAAACAAAATTTCCTGGTTTACTGGTTTCCTTGACTCTGATGTTGGTAAGCTGCGAACCGAGGTCACTTTATTAAACTCTAAAGTTGACAACTCATAACATTTTTTAGAATAAAATGCCAGACTAATCATGGCCTGGAATTATGCAGGAAAGTCCCTTTATTAAACTTTAAAGTTGACAACTTCTACTATGTCTTTTGTCAAGAATACTACATTTATGTGTTTATAACTCAAAAACTACACAGTAAGAGTACACAAATCTTTATGAGGAGATAGCTTTGTCATGGGTATTAATGTTTTTTTGTAGTAATACATAAACGGTGGCGCAGTGGTTAGCGCTCTTGCCTCACAGCAAGAAGGCCCCCGGTTCAAGTCCTGGCTGGGGACATGAAAAACACAACATCAATGGGGGACCTTTCTGTGTGGAGTTTGCATGTTCTCCCTGTGCATGCGTGGGTTTTCTCCGGGGTCTCCGGTTTCCTCCCACCGTCCAAAAACATGCTACATAGGTTGATTGGCAACTCTAAATTGTCCACAGGTGTGAGTGTGAGATTGAATGGATGTGTGATTGAGGATATTCTACCCTGCGACAGACTGGCGACCAGTCCAGGGTATCCCCTGCCTACGCCCAAGTGGCCGGGATAGGCTCCGGCAACCCCGTGACCCCGAAAGGGAATAAGCGGTTAAGAAGATGAGTGAGTGAGAAGATGAGTAAATAAAGAGAACAGACAAGATGTTTTATTATGAAAACAGAAACCAGCAACAATCGCGCTACATGCTTTGCTGTAAACCGTGAAGGGGGGAGCATGACATTTCTAAAGCGGCTTAACCATGGCTTAACCACAAACGGTGGCTCCTGCTTCGTGGATAGAGCCCGAGAAGTGCTTGTGGACAATGCTGTCTGAGTGGGCTTGCATCCCTCGGGCGGGAACCACAGACGCAGCAGCAGGTGTCGTGGGAGGACGGATTGGTCAGACAGGGTGTTCCGGACCCGCTTCCGATCATGCCTCACATTTTTTTTTTGTGGGCAAAACGCAGATACACTGCCGAAGCAGACTCTAGATTGACCACATGAGAGAAAGCCGAAGCTTTGGAGATCGAGTTGTCTTACTTGCCAAAGGTAAAATGTTATCATACATATGGATATAGTTTACTCTGAAAGGCTTAGGTAAAGCATGATGGCCCTGTTTATACTACCAGACTAATTAATCTGCTTGGATGAGTGGCAATGCGTTTCAAGAAGAGATGGCAAGAAGTCCAGATTCCACGACTCAACTTCAAGACAAAGTCATCAGGATAAATGGGAATCTTTGTCGACATACCAGGTAATCTGTAGAATCTTTCTTCTAACTTTTAAAAATTGTTCTAAATGTTTATCTGAATAAAAGTTGTTTGTATTGCCATATCAAATACAGCGTTCTCTTAAAGGGCAAGTAGAAACCATTTGGAAAAACAAAACTCCACACATGTCACAATTTTGATTTCTACAACACTTCTGAAATTTACTGAAGGGTAAAAACCAAACCAAGAGTGACTCTGGACAAGTTGGAGACATTTTTAACACATTGTGTCAGACATGTATGATGATATGACAAGGTCATATTGATCTGTTTTTTAACGTGTTTTTTATTCTTGACATTTGAAAGAAAGAATTGGCAACTAACACAAGGAATTTGAGAACCTCTAAATATTATATAACACTTGAGAAATTTAATATTCCTATTGGTTTTCACAATTTGTAACAAGTGAAAAGAGTTATACCCCTTTCAAAAGTATTCTCCAGTTATAAAATGATTTCCACAAGCATGATTAAGTTTTGGATGGGCCAACCAAACCCATGGATTTGTAAACAATTTTTCCAAGTACAGAATAATTTTGTACATTTGCAGTACCAATTTTTCCTTGTCTTAAAACCATTTTTGGATGCCAAATACATTTGAACATTTATAAAAAGATGCAACTGTAAAAAATATTTCTCACACGTGCAAAAACATTTTCTGTCTGCACAAATAGGTTTTCTGTTCCTCAGAAAAAAAAAAAACAGAAGCTCCCCATGTGTAATAGGTTCCCACCCCTGAGGGACACACCCACTGAACAGCTCGCTCTGGTCATTAGCTTTTCTATAGTTAGACAGTGGAGTTCCCAGCGGTGTTGTCCGGGGGCTAGAGTTGGTGACATTGAGGGAAACCTTAGGATGTTAGCCCAGAGTAAATCCAGGTTCCGTCGAGTCATAATTCATGTAGGCGGTGACGATGCCCAACACTCAAAGGTTTTAGAATTAAACGTAGAATCGGGGGACAAACTTGCTAGGTCAATGTCAGACACTGTAATTTTCTCTGGTCCCTTGCCGTACCTAGTCAGTGATGAAATGTACAGCCGCTTTTCATCACTTAACCACTGTTAGCTAGATGCTGCCCAGAAAACAATGTTGGCTTTGTGGACAATTGGAGTGGGTTTTGAGAAAGCCCGGTCTCATGCAGAGAGATGGCATCCGTCCCACTTTGGTCGGAGGCACTCTTCTTTTTAGGAACATTTCTGCTAGCATTAGTCATGCAACCTGACAGCCCAGAGATGGGCGCAGCAGTGGTGTAAAACTCTCCTCTGAGCCTCCTTTGGCCCTGGTGCAAAACCCATGCAGGGAAAGTCGAGCTGCTCCTAGCTTTAGCTTATGTGCTAAGGGCAAGTAAAAGGAGTGAGACACAGAAACCTTTAGAGGTTTTTAAGAAGAGGCTCAAGACCCACCTTTTTAATTTAGCTTTTAGTTGATTTTAATTGCTAATTTATTCAATTAGTTTAAGTCTAGGCTATTTTAGGCATTTATTCTCATTTTATGCATCTTATTCTCAATTTTATGTTTTTATATACATCTTATGTTTTTAATTTTAGTATCTTATCATAATTTTAGCCCCAGTGTTTCTTGTGGGGATCTTTTCCTCCAGGGCTTGCCGGCTTGGTCAGCGGTTGTTGCTGCAGTTCTTGCCCTTGCTGGGGCGGCTGGGGTCTAGCTTTGCAGCTTCACGGCTGTGAAGTTGACCCCAGTGTTGTCCCGGTTTGGGTGGGCTCTGTGGCGATGCTCCCATGGCAGGGCCGGCTCCTGGTATGAATGGATTCCCAAATGCCGTTTCGTCACAGCAGAGCCAAGCCTCACTTGTTTGTTTGTTTGCTTGTTTATTTATTTATTTAAGCTACATAGTCATCATATAAGTTCGCTTCTTTCCACTCCCTTTCAAGCAATTTTTATTAATTATGTCTAATTATCCTAAGTTTGATTAGTTACTGTATGAATGTATAACTGATGATTATATTGCTTTTGTGTATTACTCCTATTTGATTGCTTGAAATAAACCATTTCAAATCAAAAATCAAAAATCATTCTTTGTACGTGGGGGCCATGGGTCATGTGTTTTAACGGTGCGGAGTGGGAAGGGTTGGGTTTTTACTGTAATGTTGTGTGTGTTCCGTTTTTAATGTTAAAGCGCTTCGAACTGCACGAAATGCATGAGAAACGCTATTTTATAAATAAAGTTTGATTTGATTAGATCAAAGTAACTAACACTCCCAAAACAACAAGCAGAATTGTGATGTAATTAAATGTGGTTTATTAAACATTAGATCAATGTCCTCAAAGTCCCTTCTAGTCAATGAGTTAATTAATAATAACAAACTTAGTCTAGCTTTTACAAAAACACGTCTACCAATAGGATGACTATGTTAGAAGCAACCCCCCCCCCCCCCCCGTTATAATAACTATCAGAAATCCAGGATTTCAGGGAAAGAGGTGGTCTACCATGGTCTACCAGTATTATCACAGTCCAGCTTACTTCTTGGCACTTAAGTCAAACTTGTTTTATAACTCATTGACTGGTTTAACCCTGAAACACGTTCTCTTAAACAGGTAAACCAGGGGTGTCAAACTCCTGGTGTCGAACTGGGGGCCTTCTTGCTGTGAGGTAAGAGCGCTAACCACTCTGCCACCGGGCAGCTCAGGCAGAGAAAAGTGATAATTACATTGAATTTACTAAACAGCTGAAGTCTGTATCTGTCTGCCACATCTGTGAATCTTTATTATCCTATAGCCCCTTATACATCCCATTTTCCAATATAGGTTCAGCTTTAAAACCTCCTTTGTTCTCATCCTGTCATGCTAATTGAAGCACAAAATCGATGTAAAGCAGTTCTTCTAAGAATGCAAAACTTAAAGGACATTTTATTCAACTAAACTTTTTTTTAAACTTTTAACCCTTTCTATTACAGTGCGTGTTAACAGGTTAATGTGAACAAACTAACAGTTTTTTGCATGGAAAAACAACTTGTTTCATAATAAATTATTTTGGGCAACAGTGAACGAAACATAAATGCATTTACACATATTTAACCAAACCTTGATCAAAATGTCTGACACTGTACTGGTTTAATTTTAATGCCTTTTGCCTTTTTCATTTCTGCCAACCATATTAGACTTTTTATATATTAAAACTGTTGTGTTAGAACAATAAATGTATTAAAATAAATACCCAAAAATATTCCATCTGTGAGGTCAAAGCGTTAAACGGTGGATGGTATGTTGAGATTCCAGGAAGTGATTAACAGTATTCCATCTCAATTGATTTTACCCAACTATCAGAATAATTAATCATTTCCACCAGTCATTTTCTCCAAGTCAGCTGCAAAATTACAGACTGCAAAGTTGTTTTGCATCAAGAGAGAGAAGTGAATCACTGAACGGAAGACAGAATGAAGGAGGCAGCGAAATGTGGAAGAGATGGCAGTGATTTGGAGAACCTCAGGCCATCGGTCGTTAGAAACAGAAACGAATTTAGGATGTGGGTGCCTGAATGACAGCATAAAAACAGTGCATTTTCTCAATTAGGCCTAAACCCTGAAGTATCTCTTGAGAGCCTTTCAAGTCAGAGGCATTGGAAGACACATAAGATCAATGTTCATCAGTCCCATTATAGCTGCCTCATGTGCTGGAGGACAGACCTATGCAACATGTGGATAAGGAAGACAACAAAAGACAGAAGAGGAAGAAAGAGAATGATAAACATTATTGAAGAAGAAGTTTTTGGCTCACATCCTTCAAAATAAAAAAAAAACAGTACAAATCGTATCCAGATTCAGAGAGCTGAAATTGGAATATTTTAAAAAGCATAACACCGTGGTCTGGGTGAAGACTCGATTCTGATTGGTTGTAGGATATGGATTAAAAAAGGGATAATCCACAGGGATAACACACACCTAAAGAAGAAGTTCTGATTACAATAGCAAAACAGTAGAAAAGACATGAGTGACTTTTTAGTTTTCTTTAACCTCTTTGGTGAACTGAGGTTTCTCCTTTTTTTGTGTGTGGAGTTCTTCATTACCAATAAGGAGGGTATAAATGTGGGGATGCCCAGATTGGCTTAGTCTGTTTAGTTTAGTTCAGCAATTACCTTTTGAATTCTATAACTGATTTCATGTTCTTATACAATTACCGGCATGAAGCCCAGTGAGACAACTATTGTCGTCTCAATGGGCTATGTAAAAAAATTTGAAATGAATTGAATTGAATTTGATCATATTGAAGACTGCGATGCAGCAGAAGAGAGAAGAGAATTTAAGAAAGCGTAAATGAAACATAAGGAGGTGATGCTGGAGGAATTGAACAATGCAGAGTTTGAACTTTGTTTCTTCGTTGTAACTAAACTAAAACAAGCAAGAAGAGGGAACTTTTCTTCTGAAATTACACTTCGTTTCACTACAGAATCAGAAACAGTTTTATTGGCCAAGTACAGCCAATGTACGGGGAATTTGTCTTCAGTTACTTGTGCTCTCGTGCAAACTAGCAAGGTATAGAAAGTGTGAGGGGTACAACAAACAAAAGGATAAATAATAAAAGAAGGTAGATATAAGGTTGCTGTATGAATAAATAAACATAACTACATAAAGAAATAAAATTAGTAAAAAAGTCAAAAATGCAGCAGCAGTAGTTCCAGTTTGACAGTTTCTGTGGTTGTTCCATGTCCTTGAGTGGTCCGGAGTCAGGAGTTCATCAGAGTAACAGCTTGGGGGAAGAAGCTGTCTTTGTGGCGATTGCTTTTGGTGCGCATTGTCCTAAAGCGCCGCCCTGACACGAGGAGGCTGAAAAGGCAGTAACCTGGATGCGAGGGGTCTTTTATGATCCTGCCAGCCCTAGTCGCCCTAGACTAGTCGCTCCACTTCTCTTCTATATGCAGTCTCATCACTGTCCTGGATGAGCCCAATGACTGTGGTGTCGTTGGCAAACTTCAGGAGTTTGACAGAAAGGGCTCCTGATCTGCAGTCGTTTGTGTAGAAGGAGAAGAGCAGAGGGGAGAGAATACACCCCTGGGGTGCGCCAGTGTTAAGGATCCGGGTGCTGGATGTGAAGCGTCCCAGTTTCCCCTGCTGCCTCTTGTCTGTGATTAAACTGGTGATCGACTGACAGGTGGGGAGAGGCACGGTGAGCTGGGACAGCTTGTGGTGGAGGAGATCTGGGACGATGGTATTAAAAGCAGAGCTAAAGCCCACAAATAGGACCCGTGCATACGTGTCTGCAGAGTTGAGGTGGTGCAGGATGTAGTGGAGAACCATGTTGACTTTGTCATCCCCTGACCTGTTTGCTCTGTAGGCGAACTGCAGGGGGTCTAGCAGAGGCTCTGTGATGACCTTCAGGCGGTTCAGCACCAGTCGTTCAAAGGATTTCATGACTACCGAGGTCAGGGCGACTGGTCTGTAGTCATTTAGTCCTGTGACTGGGGACTTTTTGGGGACTGGGATGATGGTTGAGCGTTTGAGACAAGGAGGTACCACACACATCTCCAGGGAGCTGTTGAAGATCCTGATGAAGATGGGAGCTAGCTGGTCAGCACAGACTTTCAGGCAGGAGGGAGAGACTCCATCGGGTCCTGGAGCCTTCCTGATCCTCTGCTTCTGGAACTGTTGACGCACATCTCCTTCGCAGATCATCAGTGCCTATGAGGGGGCAGATATGGGGGAGGTTGGGATTGCAGGTCGATACTGTGTGATGGAAATGGTGGCTGAGGGGGAAAGTGAAGTTCTTTCAAACCTTGAGTAGAAGTCGTTAAGCTCCTCAGCCAGGTGATAACTGTCTGAGGGGCGGGGGGGTGGTCTGCAGGCCTTTCCAAACTGCAGAAGAAAACTGGTCCGTCAACTTTGCAGTGTGGGACCTCTTTGCAGCCTTGATCTCCTCTGTTATCTTATTTCTGGCCTGCTTGTACCGGTCCCGATCTCCACTCCTGTAGGCCTCTTCTTTGTCCTGACGTAGTTGCCTCAGTAGGATGTGACAGTGTCAGTGAGTTCGTCCAGGTCTGAGGCAGCAGCCTCGAAGACGCTCCAGTTAGTGCAGTCAAAGCAGGTTTGCAGTTGCATCTTTGATTCCTCGACCATCTTTTCACAGTCTTCACTGTGGGCTTAGCTGATTTCAGCTTTTGCCCATAGGTTAGGATGAGATAGACTAGGCAGTGGTCAGAAAGTCCCAGGGCAGCGCGGGAAACAGAGTGATATGCGTCCTTTATTGTTGTGTGGCAGTAGTCCAAAATGTTCGACCCTCTGGTGGGACAAATCACATGCTGTTTGTATTTGGGTATTTCAACCTTAAAGGTTTGCTCTGTTAAAATCCCCGAGTATAATCACCAGAGAGTCAGGGTGGTTTTTTTCAACGTCTGTGATCTGGTCACCGAATTGCTGTAATGCCTCCGTTACACACGCCTGTGGTGGAATCTCAACACCGACATTAAACATTATGATATTTAGAATGTATACCAATTTCCTCTGCTGCTGCAAAGCGAGGTCGGTTCAGGCTTTATAGCTAAAACAACCCATCCCACCATGTATCAAATAGTCTGCTTTGTGAAAAGGTACGTAAACCTAAAAAATAACAAGATTAAAGAATGAAATTTGATTGAATATTTATTTATTTTGTAAGTGACCATGGCATAAGAGAGACAATGGCCTTCGAGGTGTGCATTATCAGAAATTAATGGACTTCACGGACACAGCCATCTACCCTTTCGTGTTGAAGGGTTCAGGCTTCTGCATCATCCATTTATCTCTGAAAATGCACACCTGGGCGGGCATTATCTCTTACATAAACTTTGTTCTAACATGACCAGAGTTTTAACTTTTAACTTCAAACAAGAAGTAAGAGCTAATGCCAAAGTCACAACGGCCCTAGATATTGGCTGTGTGCGAGTAAAAGAAATGGGCAAACTTTTACAGCATACGCATGTGGCAAGATCATAGACCTTTTGGTGACCCCGTTGAGTAACAATGTTGATGCCCATTTTTTTCTACGCTGCAGGTAACATGGCATAGCAAACACTTATACAAGACATAAGGGTAAGTAAGGGTGAAATAGGTGAGACGCAAGCTTTTTGTATGGATTTCCCCCCCAAATCCAGAGGACTACACAAATGATCTGTTAGTGCTGTTCACATGTTCAAGTTTCCTCAGGAGAATGGCGTTTGGTCATCGTACGCCGTACGTCTGTACGTCATAAGTGCATTCAACTTACATCAGCCTTACCATTACTTCACAATACACTTTCTACACCACCGACAATGGTACTGAGATGTGGGTTTGCCATCCCATTATGGAGGGGTGGGGAGAGATGCGGTCCTGGCTGCTGCTGCTTGTGTTCAGGTTGTTTTGCCCAAGTCCATGGTGCCTCAGGTTCTTAGACAGCTTCATAATGTTTCCACCGGGGGTCACTTTGGAGTTCAGAAACAGCAAGCCAAAGTGAAGGATAGATTCTATTGTCCTGGTTGGTTCCATGATATGAAGGCTTGGGTAAGAGAATGTGTTGATTGTGCTTCCCGCAAAGCACATGGGAAACAGCCTCATGCACCCATGCAAACTCTTGTCCCATCTAGACCGTTTGAGCGGGTGGCACATGACATTCTTAGGCCTTTGCCTGAAATACCAAATGAGATAAGATAAGATATTCCTTTATTAGTCCCACGATGGTGAAATTTCCTTATTCCGTCAGCAGTACAGGAACAGAGAGCAGTATAGAAAAGAAAAAGACTATGGAGTAAGTATAAACACCTATATACACAATATACACACATATATTCCAAAATATTGCACAGGATGACCATATGATCCGTTATTGCACAGGATAAGATAAGACAGAGCCGATGATGTTGTTTGACGTGGTTCACTGGGAGCAGCTAAGGTTGTAAAGTCTGATGGCAGAAGGTAGAATGACCTGCGGTGTCGCTCCTTCAGACCCTTAGGATGTCTCTCAGTCTGACGCTGAAGGAGCTGCACAGTGAGGACACAGACTCATACATGGGGTGGGCGTCGTTCTCCATCAAGGACGATAGCTTAGCTACCATCCTCCTCTCTTCCACCTCCTGTATTGAGTCCAAAGGCAGCCCCAGAACAGAGCTGGCCTTTTCACCAGCTTCTCCAGTCGCTTCCTGTCTGCTGCCGAGATGCCGCTGAACCAGCAGACAGCTCCATAAAAGATGGCTGATGCCACCACAGAGTCATAAAAGTTCTTTAGGAGTGATCCCTGCACTCCAAAAGACCTCAGTCTCCTCAACAGATAAAGTCTGCTCTGTCCTTTTTTGTACAGTGCTTCTGTATTGTGTGACCAGTCCAGTTTATTGTTGAGGTGAACACCCAAGTGCTTGTATGTATCCACTCTTGGATGTTCACCGATGCTAATGTAGAGTGAGTGTGCCTGCGAAAGTCTACCACCAGCTCCTTGGTTTTCCCTGCATTAATCTGGAGGTAGTTCCGCTGGCACCAGTTGACAAAGTTCTGAATCAGTTCTCTATACTCTCTGTCATTGTCATCCGTGATTAGTCCGACAACGGCAGAGTCATCCGAGAACTTCTGCAGGTGACAAGATGCTGAGCTGGACATGAAGTCTGCGGTGTAGAGAGTGAACAGGAACGGAGCAAGAAGTGTTCCCTGCGGTGCTCCTGTGTTACAGATGATCATATCTGACTCACAGTGGCGAGACCTCACATACTGCAAAAACAAGTACATTCTTGTGATCAATGATTATTTTTCCAAATGGACAGAAGCCTTCCCACTACAGAACCAAGAAGCTCAGATTATTGTGAAAATGTTGACAGAAGAATGGGTTTGCCGTTTTGAGGCTCCTCGCAGTATTCATTCTGACCAGTTGTAATTTCGAGTCTACACTCTTTAAAGAACTTTGCAATTGTCAAGTGTATTCGTAAACTGCGTGCTCCCACACTTGCAAAGGGACAGGACTGGACCAAGGATTTCACTCTTTCCAAGTCTTTTATTAGCAACAGTAGTAGTTGGCAGTAGGTGGTAGTAGTTGGAAGTAGTTGAAAATAGTTGTAAATAGGTGGAAAACCTTTAAACAATCAAAACAAAACCTTTAATCAATAAACAGCTCAGCATATTTAAATCAAACATAAGGTAAACCAGGTAAATAAATTAGGATGAAATCTAAACCAACAATTTGTAACCAAGAAAATTAAACCAACAACTCAGTTTAAAAGCAAAACAGTAGAAAAGACATGAGTGACTTTTTAGTTTTCTTTAACCTCTTTGGTGAACTGAGGTTTCTCCTTTTTTTGTGTGTGGAGTTCTTCATTACCAATAAGGAGGGTATAAATGTGGGGATGCCCAGATTGGCTTAGTCTGTTTAGTTTAGTTCAGCAATTACCTTTTGAATTCTATAACTGATTTCATGCTTATACAAGCCGGGATGAGCCCAGTGAGACAACTATTGTCGTCTCAATGGGCTATGTAAAAAAATTTGAAATGAATTGAATTGAATTTGATCATATTGAAGACTGCGATGCAGCAGAAGAGAGAAGAGAATTTAAGAAAGCGTAAATGAAACATAAGGAGGTGATGCTGGAGGAATTGAACAATGCAGAGTTTGAACTTTGTTTCTTCGTTGTAACTAAACTAAAACAAGCAAGAAGAGGGAACTTTTCTTCTGAAATTACACTTCGTTTCACTACAGAATCAGAAACAGTTTTATTGGCCAAGTACAGCCAATGTACGGGGAATTTGTCTTCAGCATTTGTGCTCGTGCAAACTAGCAGAAAGTGTAGTGGGCAATGGACAAACAAAAGGATAAATAATAAAAGAAGGTAGATATAAGGTTGCTGTATGAATAAATAAACATAACTACATAAAGAAATAAAATTAGTAAAAAAGTCAAAAATGCAGCAGCAGTAGTTCCAGTTTGACAGTTTCTGTGGTTGTTCCATGTCCTTGAGTGGTCCGGAGTCAGGAGTTCATCAGAGTAACAGCTTGGGGGAAGAAGCTGTCTTTGTGGCGATTGGTTTTGGTGCGCATTGTCCTAAAGCGCTGCCCTGACTCGAGGAGGCTGAAAAGGCAGTGACCTGGATGCGAGGGGTCTTTTATGATCCTGCCAGCCCTAATCGCCCTAGACTAGTCGCTCCACTTCTCTTCTATATGCAGTCTCATCACTGTCCTGGATGAGCCCAATGACTGTGGTGTCGTTGGCAAACTTCAGGAGTTTGACAGAAAGGGCTCCTGATCTGCAGTCGTTTGTGTAGAAGGAGAAGAGCAGAGGGGAGAGAATACACCCCTGGGGTGCGCCAGTGTTAAGGATCCGGGTGCTGGATGTGAAGCGTCCCAGTTTCCCCTGCTGCCTCTTGTCTGTGATTAAACTGGTGATCGACTGACAGGTGGGGAGAGGCACGGTGAGCTGGGACAGCTTGTGGTGGAGGAGATCTGGGACGATGGTATTGGGTGCAGAGCTAAAGCTCACAACAGGGACCCGTGGCATACGTGTCTGCAGAGTCGAGGTGGTGCAGGATGTAGTGAGAACCATGTTGATCTTTGTCATCCCCTGACCCGTTTGCTCTGTAGGCGAAATGCAGGGTCTAGCAGGCTCTGTGATGACCTTCAGGCGGTTCATAGCACCAGTCGCTCAGCGATTTCATGACTAATGCAGGTCAGGGCGACTGGTCTGTAGTCATTTAGTCCCGTGACTGGGGACTTTTTGGGGACTGGGATGATGGTTGAGAGTTTGAGACAAGGAGGTACCACACACATCTCCAGGGAGCTGTTGAAGATCCTGATGAAGATGGGAGCTAGCTGGTCAGCACAGACTTTCAGGCAGGAGGGAGAGACTCCATCGGGTCCTGAGCCTCCTGATCCCCTCTGCTTCTGGAACTGTTGACGCACATCTCGTTCGCAGATCATCAGTGCCTATGAGGGGGCAGATATGGGGGAGGTTGGGATTGCAGGTCGATACTGTGTGATGGAAATGGTGGCTGAGGGGGAAAGTGAAGTTCTTTCAAACCTTGAGTAGAAGTCGTTAAGCTCCTCAGCCAGGTCATAACTGTCTGAGGGGCGGGGGGATGGTCTGCAGGCCTTTCCAAACTGCAGAAGAAAACTGGTCCGTCAACTTTGCAGTGTGGGACCCTTTTGCAGCCTTGATCTCCTCTGTTATCTTATTTCTGGCCTGCTTGTACCGGTCCCGATCTCCACTCCTGTAGGCCTCTTCTTTGTCCTGACGTAGTTGCCTCAGTAGGATGTGACAGTGTCAGTGAGTTCGTCCAGGTCTGAGGCAGCAGCCTCGAAGACGCTCCAGTTAGTGCAGTCAAAGCAGGTTTGCAGTTGCATCTTGATTCCTAATCATCTTTTTCACAGTTCACTATGGGCTTATCTGATTTCAGCTTTTGCCTATAGGCTAGGATGAGATAGACTAGGCAGTGGTCAGAAAGTCCCAGGGCAGCGCGGGAAACAGAGTGATATGCGTCCTTTATTGTTGTGTGGCAGTAGTCCAAAATGTTCGACCCTCTGGTGGGACAAATCACATGCTGTTTGTATTTGGGTATTTCAACCTTAAAGGTTTGCTCTGTTAAAATCCCCGAGTATAATCACCAGAGAGTCAGGGTGGTTTTTTTCAACGTCTGTGATCTGGTCACCGAATGCTGTAATGCCCGCACACGCCTGTGGTGGGAATGTCAACACCTACATTAAACATTATGATATTTAGAATGTATACCAATTTCCTCTGCTGCTGCAAAGCGAGGTCGGTTCAGGCTTTATAGCTAAAACAACCTATCACACCACGTATCAAATAGTCTGTTTGTGAAAAGGTAATGTAAACCTAAAAAGAACAAGATTAAAATATGAAATTTGGATTGATATTTATTTATTCTTTTGTAAGTGACCATGGCATAAGAGAGACAATGGCCTTCGAGGTGTGCATTATCAGAAATTAATGGACTTCACGGACACAGCCATCTACCCTTTCGTGTTGAAGGGTTCAGGCTTCTGCATCATCCATTTATCTCTGAAAATGCACACCTGGGCGGGCGAGCTTACTTTGACTCTGTTCTAACACACCAGAGTTTTAACTTTTAACTTCAAACAAGAAGTAAGAGCTAATGCCAAAGTCACAACGGCCCTAGATATTGGCTGTGTGCGAGTAAAAGAAATGGGCAAACTTTTACAGCATACGCATGTGGCAAGATCATAGACCTTTTGGTGACCCCGTTGAGTAACAATGTTGATGCTCATTTTTTCTATGCTGCAGGTAATACAGCATAGCAAACACTTATACAAGACATAAGGGTAAGTAAGGGTGAAATAGGTGAGACGCAAGCTTTTTGTATGGATTTCCCCCCCAAATCCAGAGGACTACACAAATGATCTGTTAGTGCTGTTCACATGTTCAAGTTTCCTCAGGAGAATGGCGTTTGGTCATCGTACGCCGTACGTCTGTACGTCATAAGTGCATTCAACTTACATCAGCCTTACCATTACTTCACAATACACTTTCTACACCACCGACAATGGTACTGAGATGTGGGTTTGCCATCCCATTATGGAGGGGTGGGGAGAGATGCGGTCCTGGCTGCTGCTGCTTGTGTTCAGGTTGTTTTGCCCAAGTCCATGGTGCCTCAGGTTCTTAGACAGCTTCATAATGTTTCCACTGGGGGTCACTTTGGAGTTCAGAAACAGCAAGCCAAAGTGAAGGATAGATTCTATTGTCCTGGTTGGTTCCATGATATGAAGGCTTGGGTAAGAGAATGTGTTGATTGTGCTTCCCGCAAAGCACATGGGAAACAGCCTCATGCAACTATGCAAACTCTTGTCCCATCTAGACCGTTTGAGCGGGTGGCACATGACATTCTTAGGCCTTTGCCTGAAATACCAAATGAGATAAGATAAGATATTCCTTTATTAGTCCCACGATGGTGAAATTTCCTTATTCCGTCAGCAGTACAGGAACAGAGAGCAGTATAGAAAGATGTTCATGGAGTGTAAGTATAAACACTATATACACAATATACACACATATATTCCAAAATATTGCACAGGATGACCATATGATCCGTTATTGCACAGGGTAAGATAAGACAGAGCCGATGATGTTGTTTGACGTGGTTCACTGGGAGCAGCTAAGGTTGTAAAGTCTGATGGCAGAAGGTAGAATGACCTGCGGTGTCGCTCCTTCAGACCCTTAGGATGTCTCTCAGTCTGACGCTGAAGGAGCTGCACAGTGAGGACACAGACTCATACATGGGGTGGGCGTCGTTCTCCATCAAGGATGATAGCTTAGCTACCATCCTCCCTTCCACCTCCTGTATTGAGTCCAAAGGTAGCCCCAGAACAGAGCTGGCCTTTTCACCAGCTTCTCCAGTCGCTTCCTGTCTGCTGCCGAGATGCCGCTGAACCAGCAGACAGCTCCATAAAAGATGGCTGATGCCACCACAGAGTCATAAAAGTTCTTTAGGAGTGATCCCTGCACTCCAAAAGACCTCAGTCTCTCAACAGATAAAGTTCGTTCTGTCCTTTTGCGCTGGTGCTTCTGTATTGTGTGACCAGTCCAGTTTATTGTTGAGGTGAACACCCAAGTACTTGTATGAATCCACTCTCTCAATGTCCCTTTCTTGGATGTTCACCGATGCTACTGTAGGAGTGAAAGTGTGCTCATGAAAGTCTACCACCAGCTCCCTGGTTTTCCCCTGCATTAATCTGAGCAGAACGCTGCACCAGTTGATAAAGTTCTGAATCAGTTCTCTATACTCTGTCATTGTCATCCGTGATTAGTCCCGACAACCGCAGAGTCATCCTAGAACTTGCAGGTGACAAGATGCTGAGCTGGCCATGAAGTCTGCGGTAGAGAGTGAACAGGAAAGGAGCAAGAAGGTTCCCTGCGGTGCTCCTGTGTTACAGATGATCATATCTGACTCACAGTGGCGAGACCTCACATACTGCAAAAACAAGTACATTCTTGTGATCAATGATTATTTTTCCAAATGGACAGAAGCCTTCCCACTACAGAACCAAGAAGCTCAGATTATTGTGAAAATGTTGACAGAAGAATGGGTTTGCCGTTTTGAGGTCCTCGCAGTATTTCATTCTGACCAGTTGTAATTTCGAGTCTACACTCTTTAAAGAACTTTGCAATTGTCAAGTGTATTCGTAAACTGCGTGCTCCCACACTTTGCAAAGGACAGACTGACCAAGGATTTCCACTCTTCCAAGTCTTTTTATTAGCAACAGTAGTAGTTGTCAGTAGGTGGTAGTAGTTGGAAGTAGTTGAAAATAGTTGTAAATAGGTGGAAAACCTTTAAACAATCAAAACAAAACCTTTAATCAATAAACAGCTCAGCATATTTAAATCAAACATAAGGTAAACCAGGTAAATAAATTAGGATGAAATCTAAACCAACAATTTGTAACCAAGAAAATTAAACCAACAACTCAGTTTAAATTGTAGGAAACTTAAATACAATTTATCTCAACTTAAGTAGATCATTTTACCAATAATTATCTTTTTCCAGGTTAACAAATATGTATAATTTCAAAACAAACATTTGTAGGACGTTTTACAACATTTAATTATTTTTTTCTTTTAATCCAATACAACAATGTGACATATTAAAGTCCAGCATTGAGCTTACCAGTAGCCCCGAGTAGCTCAAGGCCCACTCACGCAATGGTTTGAGTTTAGCATCCAAGTTCCTGGAAACCGCCGTCATCCAGCTCAGTTCTTGCCATCAACGGGCGCCGGTGGCTGGCTTTTTGCCGCTTCCAGCTTCGCTGATTGCCTCTCATTCAGTTCAGCTGGTAACGGGCGAGCGTGTATTGTCCTCTCCGGTGGCTGAGCGCACGCAGGTTGCCGCGTGCTCATGTGAGGTGCTGCGTGTCATGTGGAGGCGCTGCGCCTCCAGGTCACAGCGAGGCAACCGACCGCTGATCATGACACCTCCCACTTGGATCTGTGGCACTGTCCTGGAAGATCGTACCTCCTAAGGCGAGCTGGTCTCTCTGAACTTGCTCCTCCATTGGCAAGTGGACAACGAGGTGTTGGACGCCTCATGCAGGATGGTACTTGGACAGCTCTTGAGGACTCAGAATTTCCAGCGACAGGAACTGGCTTTGGAAGATCCAATTAGCACTGAAAGCATCTATAACTTGGGGAGACCTTTACATAGACATCTCGAACAACACCTCTTGTCAGATTCACGCCAACCACTCTTGCAAGCTTTGAACTGACCTCGTGAATGGCGTTTCTGGCTTCACGCAGGAGCCAAACACATTCCCTAACGGCGATGCTCCTTTCAGCAGTATGCCACTTACTGCGAACGAATAGATTGGGACCGGCCAGTTGGCTCCAGGACTTCCAGAATTAGTTGACTTGGTTTTGAACTTCCTTTAGTCTCTTCAGAGGGTAGGTGGTGTAATCGAATGACTTGAAGTCTCCACTCGATGAGGCTCTACCAAGCAGCAAGGTGTTTGGACTGATGGACTCTATGCGTTCTTCTGACTCTGGATTTTAAGCATCAATGGGTTTTTCATGGGCTTAGGTTTGCAGCTGGGGCTGAAGTGTTGATAGTGGAACCCATGACCTCTCGGACCTTTCTACCTCATAAGACTCAACAGAGCTCTTTGGTGACTTAACAGCAGCTTCAGTGCAGCCTCGTTTCTGTGAGGTGAATCAGCAGGGTGGATCTTCCATATCCAGTGGGTTCCATTTCTGGTGGTATATTCTTCTAGTGATGCTTTGTTTTGCTCTCTCAGGAAACTATACATGTCCTTTAGTATAGGTTTTGCTCCTATAAAGTTTGTGCCTGGGTCAGACCAGATTTTTCGGGGGTGGCCTCGGACGGCAGTGAACCTCTGGTAGGCAAGCAGGAAGCTCTGTTTATAGCTGCATTTTGCTAGTTCAAAGTCAGTCCTCCTCATTCTCAGTAGGGTTCCAGCCACTCCTTCATGCCCCTCTCCATGAGCTTCTCTGGCTAAGAGGGTAGAGATCCAGGCTTGGAATGGTAGAAGGGGAACAGCTTTTAGGTCCTCTTTGAAGGTCTGGATTCTGCCACCACACACTAAAAGTCCAGTTGACTGGTCTCTGTAGACAACGAGCCTGTCTGTTGTTGTACTTTGGAAGTTCACACCCTGTTGTGCCGCCAGGCAGAGGTCTCTGAATGCATCTTCTCTTTCAAAGACTGTGATGACACCCGATGACTGTACTGCCTCCCACTTTTCTTTGTCTTTGGTCTTGACATGTGTAAACTTCTTTGCTGCTCTCCAGATGAATGCATTGGTCTTTGACCAGTTTCTCAGATCACCAGCGCCTTCGCCTACCAGCTCTTTGATTGTTGTTCCTGCAGGTGATCTCTGAGTCTGACTGATCATGGTCTTTCAGGCAGTTTTGGTAATTATTGCTGTAGCGCCTTGGATTTAACGACATTGTCTCTGGCTTGTGCAGCAACGTCTCTGGCGGATTTCTTCAGCCACTCATCTGTAGGGAGTTGAAGAAACTTTGGACCCGACTGCCACTCAGAGTCCTCGGTCAAAAGTTCAGGACTGGCCCCTCTGGTGATGATGTCCATGATATTTGTTTGTCCTGGAATCCACCACCAGTCATCGACGTTTGTGCTGCTCTGGATCTCACCTACTCGATTCGCGAAGAAGGTCTGGTAATCATAACTCTCACGCTGAATGGCGCCCAGGACTGTCTGACTGTCGACAAGATGAAACCACTCCTTGACATCGATTCTGCAATGTCTCTGGAAATAGTTCTTAAGTTGAGCTGCAAAGACTGCTCCACATATCTCTGCTTTAACAGGATCACCTTTGTAGTCAAGAGGGGTCAGCTTGGCTTTGGACTCGACCAGTCTCACGAGGACACCATCGCTGCAGCTCCAACGAAGGTACATCACAGCACTATTGGCGCGTGTTCGCCGCCATCTGAAAAGGTAATGCCAGCTGGTTGTGCGCATGATCTAATGGAGTCAGGAGCGCAGTGAATCTAAGTTGGCTCGTGACAGCATATTCTTTCGCAGCAGTTGGACGCCCGGGACCTTGACCCATGACGCCTTCTGGTCTTGACAAGGCAGCATCCCAGGTGGTCTTCTTTCTAAAGAGTACTTTGCTTTTTGCTTCCCAAAGGCTCTCCTGACAAGAATGGCCCCTTTTGCTTGCAGGAGTCACAAGTCCAAGGGCGCCATATAGTCCAGAGCCTTGGCTCAGCAGTTGTCTTCTTGTCAGCGGATCTGGAGTTTGCGTGTTTACTTCTTCCCTAAGCAGGTCTTGGCCGAGGCGCATCTTTTTCTTCTTTTTAGAGAAGTTTACTGCAGCCATAACATGGAGTTTGTCGTCGTCTATTGTGTAGCCTAGGCCAAGGGCTTTGTTGTCATCTTCTGGTGAGCTATTTGGTGATCATAACCTCTGGGTGCTCTGTCTTCACTTGGCTTCCACTTTGAGCTGAATAGACCGTTTCATGTGTAGAACCCGGGCCAGTTTCAGGATGCATTCGATGTTGACGGGAGAGTTTAGAGGTCAAGGGTAGTTGTGAGAAGTTAAGATGTCATCCACATATGCATCTTCTTCGGCACACGTTTTCCTCTTTAGGTGACTGAATGGAGGTAGTTACAGTCTCTACATGGCAACCTGGGCTATGCAACCGTGGGTTTATCTCCTCGACAGCCAATTGGTGATGCATAGTCTTCTATCTCAGACTTTCCGTGTCACGCCAGAGAAATCGATGCCGATGGACCTCTCCAACCAGACAGAGTTGTACATCTTAATGGATGTCACTCAAGCCGCAGCAAAGACCCCAGCACAAACCTCAGCAGGACTGCCTTGGTTGATTCAGGACGCCTGACCTCGATCAGCACATGTCGCTCAGGCTGAGACCTCTGTATCTCTGGATTACTGTTCCACCACCACCAATTGGGGTGGAGACAGAGTGTGGTTCGCAATTCAAGTGGTTGACATACCACACTGGCCCAGTCCAGCTATGTAGAAGTTTTTTGGACAGCTTCACTGCAGCTTTACGAACAATCATTTCGTGAACTTGTGAGGTGTAGGCTGTCTTCCACTCAGGTTCTTTCGACAGTTGTTTTTCTGTCCTGAGGAAAGTTGCTTCTACTGCTCTTCTGTTGTTGGGCAGAGATTCCGGCTCTTCAGTCCACGGATACTTTGCGTGCCAGTGTGGTTCAGGGCTGTGTTCATCTCCAGTCACACATAGCCAGCCATTTCTTATGATTCCATTTCTCTCTCTTCAGCAGTGTCATTTCTTTCCTCCAGGCTGGCAGTTTCCGCAGCAACCTCCACATTTTGTCACAGGAGGCTCCAACACTTCCTCCCATTTCCACCACTTTAGGAACTCTTTGCTGCTGTTGGCTGTATTGGACTGGACCTCAGGTTGGTTAGTGTACTGACGGGAAACTGACTGTTTAGAAGTAAGTTCATTGTACTTAACATGATCTCATGGATCTTGCAAAGTGAGTCTTTGACGTATGGGCTGTTACAGTAACTTCTTCAAAGAGGTTCGGGTGCGTGTTCTCCGACCTGCCTTGCCTAGTGGGCCGTCCCAGAGCACCAGATCACCAATTGAGCGAACTTTCTGAGGTACGAGCTGACCTTCTTTGTGGCTAATCAGTAGCTGGATCTCTTTGGGTCTCACGAGGTCTTTGAAGGCAACGTCTGGGAAGATCCTCTGTAGCTTGTTAGCTGAAACATGCTCCATGAACTTTGCAATTCTAATGTCCATAGCAGATGAGTTGATGTGACTTTTTTTGTTTGTTTTGTTTAACTTGTCCTGTCCAACAGCTGGGCAGACAGATGAGAGCTGAGAGCCTCTTGTGTTGGACAGATTTACTTTTAACAAGAGGGGTTATTAATCTTCAGACAAACCAAAGGTATGTCTGAGTAAACTTCTTTGTAATTTAGCCAAACTTATTAATTCCAATCATGTCTGAAAATCTTTGGTGTTGGACCCACTTGAAAAGGAAAGAGGAAGAAGAGAGAGGGACGATAGAGAGAGGGGGTAGGGTGATAATAGAGGAAGGGGATAAGACCATGAAGCAGCATAAAGCAACAAGTTTACTGGTTGTTAATCATTATGGTAAGGTTCAAATGTAGTTCAAAAAGGGCGGAGCCTGTCCACACACACACTCAAATGTTATAAACACACCTGCTAGCTGCAAAAATGTCCACCTGTCATTTATGTACACAAAACAGATAGTGTTCACACGTATACTTATGCCTTAAAACCAACTAGTGTGAAATATTTTAGTCATTCAGTCATGCAAACTGTTAGTGCAAAGGTGAGCTAACACCTGTGCTCAGGTGAGTGTTTATGTTCTTCTAAAATGGATGGTGGAACGTGAAAAGAAGGAGGAGTGCCCAGCCATCCCCACCCCAAGACCCCAACCGCAGCAGCAGCAGCGGCAGCCGGAATCCCCCCAACCACACACGGAACCAGCAGGGAACAACCGCCGCCCGGGCGACCAAGCCCGCCACCCAGGCCAGGGCCAGCAGGCCGCCGCAAAGGCCCCCCAGAGCCAGAGAGCAGGAGGCACGGAGGGAGAGAGAGTTGATGTGACTTGGAGTCCTCTTGGAGTGCTGACCCGCATTTTTAGAGGTAACGCTTGTTGCAACGAGAATTCTCTACCTCCAACCCATGGACCACCATCGTGACATTCTCACTCTGAAGGTTCAGTTTGCTTGCAGCTGATGCGTTATAGTTTGTGCCCAGAAGCCAGATCAATGAGAGTCTCAACTCTCTGTCCATCACAGAGGACATTGAGGAGCATCAGGATGACTGGATACTCGTGTAAGCCATACTCCGCCAGAAGGCCCCTCTCAGCTGCAGCAGAGTTGTATGCACGAGACATGACGTTGCAGAAAGCGTATTGGAGCTCAGTGAATTTCTTTCCTTCTGCTCTCACTGGCATGGACTTTGATGAACTCTGGGAATAGTCTCTGGATAATGGACACAGACAGGAAGGGTCTTTGCACTCTGGGTTGCCACACAGGTAAAAGTGGATTTTCTGCAGAGTTTGCCATGAACTTCAAGGTACCTCCTGCAGGCGTCAGCCGTTGCACTGGCGTCCTCTTCTGACAGCTTTGAGGTCCCAAAATTTTCTGCAGACGAAAGCTTTTTCTCAGGTCTTGTGTTCCTCGCAGATTATGCAGCCTGCTTCACTAGTAGACTTTGTTGTCTTTGTTCTAGCGTATTTTACTGCAACCTTTGTCTTCTCTTTGGCAGGGTCGATGTCCCTCAGTTGCTCTAATTGTTCATAAATTGCTTCTTGGGACTGCAGGAATCCAAGCAACTTATCAAAGCGATTCTGGTGGTTCACAAAATACTCTGGCCCCTAGGTCAACCAAATCTTTCTTCAGATTTTCAGCTTGCTTTCTATGGACTTCGCATCTATGTCTCTTAAGCGCCGCACTGTCTAGTTGACTCAGATCGTAGAGCGCTTTTTCAACAGCTTGGATCAGCTCCACAACTGTTCTCGGGTTGTTTCCCCTGACAGGTGGAATGGCTTGTAGTTCTTCAATGATCTCTAGTGCAATTGCGGTCTGGTTCCCATACCAGTTCTCGAGGACTCTGAAGATCTCATCTGCAAAGTGTTGACAGATCGACGATCTTGGCCACCTTCACGAGACTATCGAGCAGTTGAAACTTCTCCGACTTTCTGACCCGTTGGTTCCCTGCTTCTGCAGAGCCTCCATTCTTCCATCTGTAATAGTCAATGTTGAATGCCGAAACTTCTTGGTAGAGCTGTGGCTTTATGGCTTATAGCTGCTACAGTGCTGTGGGGCTGCAACAGGGTGACATTCCAATTTCCTTTGATGCTTGCTGCTTAATTAATGGCAGCCTTCCTCGACACCAACTTGGGCAGGCATAACTCTAGCTCTCTAAGGCGGCGATCAAAGTCTCTTTGCTCGGCAGGTGGCGCCCAGCGATTCCAGATCTGATGCTCTTTTTGACCTTGTACACTGAAGCTACAGAGCATAAAATCATATGTTCTGTATGGTCAGGCTGAGTGGAAGAGACATTCTCACACTCTGCCTCTGCAACTCGAAGCGCCAGCAACAGTTCTTTTTCCCCATACGAGGCCCACAATGTCTCTCGAACCAGGAGCTTAACTTCTTTTAATCTTACCACATTCCTCTCCGTCGTTTCTATGTCGGCTTTTTGTAGATCGCTCAGTCCTGGTGCGCCCTCTGTTGCATTGCGCTGTTCCAGATATGCGGCTTTCACGTCTTCGTTTGCCTCCATGACTCTGGAGCCCTCCATTGAAAGCATTTTGAAATTTTCCTGTAGCCTCACAGACATCTCCGGCATGTGGGTCCTCACAAGGTTATTGGTCAAGCGGGAAAGTCTTTTGCTGTGGTCCACCCACTTTAATTCTTCGAGTGTTTTTGACTCGGCCATGCTGCTCTTTCTTCAGCTGTTGGATGGACGGCAGGTAAGTCTCCAGGCCCCCTTGTGGAGTCTTCTCCCTCCCTCTTGGCGGTGGTCTTTAAGTGGAGTCTTCACTGTTAACGGTAACCCTAGACGGTGCTGCTGTGTGTAACAGCTCTAAATCCCTTCCAAATGGAGTTACCTAAGTCTAGGTTCAATGAGGGAGATTGTTGACTGTCATGTATCCCAGTATTTAGCCAGGAATATTCCACCCCATAGAAATGTATGATTTATAGTTGAACCAGAAAATAATACTTAGGTTTAGGCAATAAAATAACACAAAATAACAGTCTGAAGAACTGAGGAATTACTCTATATTTAACACTTCACAACAAAAACAAGTGGGCACTGACATGAAAAAGGAGGTTCAAATAAAATTGAGATCTCAAAAAGAAAAATTAAATCTGAGTCCAACTTTCTCTTTTCTTTAGAATAAAAATAAATAACCCTTTGAGTGCACTCAAAAAAAAAATAAAGGTAACCCACTTAATGTCCAACCAGTAGATGAGATGAGATGAAATGAGATGAACCAAGGAGGCAGACACGGAATGATGATGGAGTAGATGAGTTGAACGAAGGAAGGTCTGGGATCCAGATGTGCACCAAGAAAAAAACCAGTCTACACAAATGTGCAGAAAATCATTAAATATTGTCCATATATATTGTCCTTTTAACATTTCACAGTCATTTTCTTTTTCAAGAATTTAACTCATTGATACACACCAAAAATGATATAATCCCAACATGTATGCAAAAAAAAGTCAAACTAGCTTACTGTGCAGCTAGCCTGCAACACGTGGCCAACTGAGGAGATTCTGTGCATTAAACTTAACAAAACATTACAATACTGACTGCGATATTTCCATAGTTACCTCAACTGGTTTTTTCTATAATATTTGGTTGTAAATCACTGTTTTTTCAAATCAATCAATACACATCACCCCAGAAGGAGGCAGGTTATCCGACATCAAATGCGATATTACCACTCACCGAGGTAACGTATTTTTCCACAAAGTTTACAAAGTCCAACGTCGCTCTTCAACAAGATTTCTCTTCCTGGGTACACTCTAACTGTTGAAAGTGAGTTTTTTCCAAAACTTAGAACAAATACAGTTTTAACAACTACATAATTAATTTTAGTTCGTTTTTTTTCCTTCCTCTTACCTCGCTGAATTCTTTTTTTCCTCTGACGCTATGCTTTGAGAAAAGTTGAAAAGACGCCAAAGATAAAAACAATGACAGGATGATCACTCCTGGCAAATCCAATTACCAACATTTAAATGTTGACTGCCACCAGTGGTGAAACTGAAAATTACACTAAATGAAAGAGAATAACTAAGTAACGTAAGCAGGGTTACATTCTCCCCCTCTAGACTGCATGAGTCCCTTCATGCGAATTACAGCCAACTAAGACTTGATGTTGGGGAATGATAACGTTGAGCATCTCAAAAAGTTGGTTTAGGGCAAGGATCAAAGGTTTCCCCAACTCATCATAGGTTAATTTATGGGGAGGATGTCTTTCTCTCTGAGAACGTCTGAACTCCTTGGATGATCACCTTAAAGCCCCAGACACAACAGCAGGCAAAGTGAATGTGGTCAGCTCATTTAAAGCATCTTCAGAGCTGAAATAGTGCCTTTATCCACTTCCTCTTCCTGCCTCATTTCACTGTCTGGTATGTCAATAATGATATGATCACTTTGTTCGACTGGAGACTGGGTTACACTCCTACGAGAATCATCTGACAGGAGAGGCGTGACAGATTGAGGTATTCTTGCCTGTTGTTGTTGTTGGGCCTAAACTCAGGAGCGTTAGGGTTTAGGATACCTGAAGAGGGTGGTTTGGGATGGTATCAAACCTCCATTACAAGGGCCCCATGTGGTTAACGGTTGGGGTCCTCCGAGACAGAAATCCTCATCTTCTTCATCATTTGATTCATCACATTCCACTTCATGTCCACTTCTTTTACTGCTTCTTAATATTTTTTCCACTGCTTTCTTTTTGGTGATTGTGGTTCAGGAGAAATCTCCATTGGCAGAAATCCACAGGGTAAAAGCAAGTTTCTGTGTAGGGTGCGATGTGACTCATTTCCAAACTCTGGCTTCACAACACAGACAGGCCACCTCCCACCCTGCTTGATCGACAACATGGATGGGTTTCACGGTCAGCCAACTTGTGCTTACACGTATGCTGACACATTCCTCACACCAGACACGATCACCTGCAGATAAATCAGCAGCTCTGACACTTGCATCATATCTGAGCTTATTTCTAGCTGCCATTTTCTTGGAGTTCTCTGCTGCCAGTGCATAACTCTCTTGGAGTCGCTGACGCAAGTTTTGGACATACTTCGAGTGTGTCGTGTGGTTTTCCATAGGAGGGTTGAAACCTAAAATTAGGTCAACAGGTAGTGTAGGCTGCCGGCCAAACATCAACTCGTATGGAGAGTAGCCAGTGGTATCATTCCTTGTACAGTTGTACGCATGTACAAGTGGCTTGACAAAATCTCTCCAGTGGTGTTTATCTTTCTCATCTAGAGTTCCAAGCATGCTTAGCAGAGTCCTGTTAAACCGCTCCACTGGATTTCCCTGTGGATGGTATGGTGTCGTACGCACCTTCTCCGCTCCGATCAGGGAACACAGTTCTTTGATAACACTGGATCCAAAGTCCCGCCCTGATCACCATGGAAGACGACTAGGGAACCCATAATGCACCAAGAAATTCTCCCACAAAGCTTTCGCAACTGTTTTGGCCTTCTGATCTTTAGTAGGCACAGCTACGGCAAACTTGGTAAAATGGTCTGTGATAACCAATATGTTTCTAGTGTCTCGACTGTCTGGTTCAAGGGACAAGTAGTCCATGCAAAGTAGTTCTAGTGGTATGTCGCTCGAATAGTCACCATAGGCTGCCCTCCGCTGTCGCAGCTTTCCCTTCTAAAAAACACCGCTCGCATGTCTGACATTTATGATCAAAGACTTCTTTCATCTTTGGCCAGTAACAACGAGCACGAGCAAGATTTAACACACGCTCTGCCCCTAAATGACCAACTTCATCATGGAGACCTTGCATGACTCTGTCCCTGTATTTTACTGGCAACACGAGCTGAAAGATTTCACTGCCCCGGACAAAGCAATTTCCTGTAAAGAACAATCGCCTTTAACTCTAGCCTGTCCCATCCCCGTAAGAGCAACTTACTTTCAAATGGCTCATCTTTAACAACTCTCAAATCTGGCTTTTGTCCTTTCTCCAGAAAAGCAATCACTCTCTTAATTGACAAATCTTCCCTTTGTGCTTTACACCAATCTTCTTTGGTCATGCCGGGCAAGGTGGTTTGGCTTTGATCAGAAAACAGGTCAGGTACTGACGATGCATTCACAGCAAGAGATTCTGCAAAGACAGGCAAGTGCAACATTACTGAATGATGCTGGCACACTGCAGAAACTGCAGAGGGAATTTCTGTCTCCAGTATGCGCTTTGCCATGCTGTTGATCCTGTCCCTTTCCTGCAAATACTCATGATCCTCTTGAGGGGCTGCCTGTGGTCGCCTTGACAGACCGTCCGCATCACCACTAGTATTTCCAGCACGAGCACTTTGGATGTTGAATCTGAAGGTTGAGAGAGCAGCTAACCAGCGATGTCCAGCTGCATCAAGCTTAGCAGATGTGAGGACATAAGTGAGTGGGTTGTTATCAGTTAAGACAGTAAAGTCAGAACCATAAAGGTAATCACAGAATTTTTCACACACTGCCCATTTTAAAGCCAGAAACTCTAGTTTATGAGTTGGGTAGTTCCTCTCGCTCTTTGACAACCCTCTGCTGGCATAAGCAATCACTCTAAGCTTTCCATCTTGTTCTTGGTAAAGTGCAGCACCCAATCCTTCACAACAAGCATCAGTATGCAAGACATAAGGTAGTTCAGGGTTTGCAAACTAAGAACAGGGGCTGTTGTTAGCTTGTCGATTAGGGTTCTGAAAGCAGATTCACACTTGGTGTCCACTGTTCACCAAGGGGTGTTCGGGGGTTTATGCCAGGTTTAGTTCTTGTCACTTTATAGACTTTTCCCCTTTTTTTAGGTGGACAGTACCCAGTTAGAATGTTTAGAGGCCTGGCACTTTCGTGCCATCACAATCACATAATATCCTGGAAAACTTAGGAAACATTTAATTGTTCTCGGTTTGCAGGACGGGGCCAATTCTTTAGGTCAGAAACTTTATCTGGGTCTGTGTGGACCCCTTGTGCATCTACAATATGACCAAGGTACTTCACAGAGGATCGGAAAAATTGGCATTTCTCTGGAGACAATTTGATATTACAGTTTTTAGATCGACACAACACTTTCATGAGTCTCGCTTCATGCTCTTCAAAGTGTTTGGGAGAAGACACAGATCATCTGTTACCCAGAACTTCATTCAGATGTAGTGTCACCAACACATTTCTCCATAAGGCGTTGAAATGTGCTGGGTGCATTTATGATGCCCTGTGGCATACGATTGAATTCATAAAAACCTAATGGGCATGTGAATGCGGTTTTTGGTTTGTCTTCCTCTGCCATTTCCACCTGGTAATAACCAGACTTCAAGTCCATCACTGAGAACCATTTAGCTCCCGTTCTAAGGCTTCATGTAGTGCTGGGTCTCCCAATGTTGGGAAGGGCATTACGCATCTTTGATGGTACGAGTGTTAAGCTTTCTATAGTCGATGCACAGCCTAATTTTCCCATTCTTTTTCTTTACAACGACTACTGGTGATGCAAATGGACTCGGATTCTCTCTTATAATCCCTAGTCCAGCAAAGCTCTCGGAGATGCTTGTCGAACAGCTTCTCGATCATGGATACAATGATCGCTTCTCTTAAAGGGTGTTCATCCTGCAACCGGATATGATGTTTCACTGCAGTAGTGTGACCAAAAGAAAGATCATCAGCTGCAAAAACTTCAGGGATTGAGTTGAGTTTGTCTATAATGCGTTGTTTCCACTCCTCAGGCACTGGGGACTCACTGAGGTTGAAAGAATGTTTGCCAACTGATGTATGAGAATCAGCGAGCAGCGTAGAGGTTGAGGGCATTACACTCTGTACAGCAGACATTTTCCAATGATAAACTTTGAGGGTAGGGTAACATTGTGATCTGTAGGTTACTTAAGACAAATATGAATCTTGCTTGAGGCTTTAGTGTTAATAAAGACAAGTGCACTGGAGAAACAACCCTCCAGGCAAAGATGAAGGCTCAGGGTGTTCAAGGACAAAAGAAGTGTGGGGATTTGCTTTTCCCACTCTAACATCTCCAAAAAGGCACATTCTGTGTCTAGCTGGAATAGTAATGGGCATCTCCCCATGTAACCTTACAAGACAGGTTTAGTTTCACTCTATGACCTGAACTACATGCTGGAGCAGAAGAGCAATGCTGTTCGACTTCTTAAGAAACTGGAACTTGTCATGACTAACCCCACATTGATAGAGCTGTAACAAGACATTGGTGCCTACCAAAACTGGAATTCTGCTGTTAAAGTGACATTCTGGAACAATGAGTGCAAGAACCGGAGCACTGCTCTTAGTGCCAGTCACACTCTCAGAAAGTTAAAAGGGACTTCTCTACATAAATCCAAGAGGCAGACTGACTGTCCTCCAGCACCTTCATAACCTCGAGAAGCTGGCAAATAATGAATAGGTAGGGTTGACAAATGCCTAGGAGTGAAAAGTTTCAGTCAGTTGTTACTGGGAGCCGTGTCAAGAATGGATTCGCTGCCACGCTTCCTACAGTGACTTTAGAGGAACATGGGACCCAAGTGTCCAGGAGGCAGCTAAAAACTGGCTCATTGTTGTGCTCTGGGAAACATTCACTACAGCCATATGGACTGACTCCTGATTTCCTTGGGTCTTCAGCTCCGCTCGCCCACGGCAGGAGCCTTTACCAGTTTAAAGGTGTTCTGTAATATGTTGGCCCAGAACTTATCTCTCTTTGTCCCGAGCTCTGCACTTTTCGTCAACAAGGCCAGACCAGGCTTCAAACTGCATTTTGCTGCAATGTCCATCTGCTCCACACTTAAAACAAAACCATGGCCTAGGTGGAGTAGGTGTTTCAGCAACTGGGTTTCTGTTTAAAGCATGAGCAACTCAAATGTTCATTTCTTGAGGGCAGTTCACCTTCGTGAGGTTAACTTGAACCCTCTCTGGTTTCTGCTCCTTTCTCCCTTCTTGTGTTAGCCTTTCCACTTGTTTGCGGAGCTCTGCCACTTCCTTTTCGAGTTTTGAAACCACGTCATGTTTCTTGCTGGCTGGTTCATTTTACCACTGGCATGCTTAAGACTGAATGCATGTGTGTTGCGGCCTTTGTGCTTCTCAGGTGCTTCTTCATGCGATCGATTTTGGCTGCTCTTCGATCTTCTTCTGTCCTCAAAAGTAGTAATAATTCAGGGAATGATGGCGGATTTGCTTTTCTGTGCTCAAGCTGGAGGCCAACAATTAGACTTTGGTCCCAGCAGCCCCTACAAAATTGCCGAAGCAAATATTTGTCTGATTCAGTAGCTAAAACTCCCCCTCTAGATATGGCTTTAATCAGAAGAGCTTGTGTACGTTTAAGTAGATTGAAGGTTTTTCACCTGAGTTTTGATTGAGCCTAAGAAAGTAGCGCAAACAGTTTTCAAATTACCTTCTACAACCCAAATGCAGAATCAGTTGACTGATAAGTCTGGGGAGCTGCATTTGTCCCAAGTGGCTTAACAATGTCAGCAGCTGGGCTAAGAAGGCTTTCCAAAATTCTTCTGACTTTTTGGGAGTCAGACAATGACACATCGCTGAGGAGCAAGTCCACCTGAGTGCGCCAGGCATCATAATCAACCTCACCATTTGGTTTTGGCACCCGTCCAGAGAAAGTTCTGATCCGGCTTTGGCTATAGCTGAGGCTGTATAGTCATTTCGAATAAAGTGCTCCACAATGACCTTTTGAACGTAAGGCGGGTTCACAGTGGCTTCATCAAAAATGGGAGGATCTGTAGCAGCACTCAATGGAATAATAGTAATTACTGATTTTGTAAAATTTCCTTGGTGGTATTAGACCGAATTGCAATCGAGCACACGAAAGCATCACCTTCTTTGCTTATGGTAGTAGCAAGCTGATCAGGAGAGTGAAGGTGAGTATCTGGACTTGCAGGAAAGACAAAATCAGGCTGGGCTTTTTGCCGTTCAGGCTGCAAAGCATCCCAAAGCTAGTTTTACTTAAACGCAGTGTGAGCTTAATTCAGCCAGAGACACCTCTGGCCAACTCTCTTCCCAGTTCTCTGACATACTTCACGAATGGTTTGACATACCATGTAACATCTGATCATTAGCCTGGGTTACTGCCCAGTTGTGCAGGATCAAGTCTTGATACTGTCCTCAATAATACCCATTGCATACTCAATAAGAACTTGTCTTTGGGCTGCTGATCTGGGTCATCAGGGACTTTTACTATTTTCAATATCCTTACTTGACTTTAAAATAAGCAAAAATGCCAGCATTGGGGTATAAGCATCACTTATGCCTGTTACATACAGACAACTAGGCCCATGCAAATCAAATTGATTACAAATGTCCATTTTGTAAACAACGTACAAGCAGTTATCAAACTTGGGTGGTGTCAAATATGAATGCTGTAACAATCTCCTGGCTGGCTCGCCACTTTATGTAACCCCTAGACGGTGCTGCTGTGTGTAACAGCTCTAAATCCCTTCAAATGGAGTTACTCTAAGTCTAGGTTCAATGAGGAGATTGTTGACTGTCATGTATCCCAGTATTTAGCCAGGAATATTCCACCCCATAGAAATGTATGATTTATAGTTGAACCAGAAAATAATACTAGGGTTTTAGCAATAAAATAACACAAAATAACAGTCTGAAGAACTGAGTGAATTACTTATATTTAACACTTCACAACAAAAAAACAAGTGGCCACTGACATGAAAAGGAGGTTCAAAATAAATTGATCAAAAGAAAAATAAACTGAGTCCAACTTTCTCTTTTCTTTAGAATAAAAATAAATAACCCTTGAGTGCACTCAAAAAAATAAATAAAGTTGCAAATCTACTTAATGTCCAACCAGTAGATATACATGAAATGAGATGAACCAAGCGAGGTAAGATGACGGAATGATGATGGCAGATGAGTTGAACTGGCGTAGCAATCTGGGATCCAGATGCGCACCAAGAAAACCAGCCACACAAATGTGCAGAAAATCATTAAATATTGTCCATATATATTGTCCTTTAACATTACTTCACAGTCATTTTCTTTTTCAAGAATTTAATCCCAATATACACACCCAAAAATGATATAACTCAAACATGGCGTAAAAAAGTCAAACTAGCTACAGTAGCTAGCCAACACGTGGCCAACTGAGATTCCGCAGATAAACTTAACAAAACATTACAATACTGATCACATATTTCCATAGTTACCTTCAACTGGTTTTTCTATAATATTTGGTTTGGTAAATCACTTCGTTTTTTTTCAAATTGGAACAATACACATCACCGTGAATATAGCAGGTTATCCGGAGCCATCAGCCAAGTATAGTTACCACCACCGAGGTAACGATTTTTCCAATAAAGTTTACAAAGTCCAACGCCATTTCAACAAGATTTCTTCCTGGGTACACTTAACTGTTGAAAGTGAGTTTTTTCCAAAACTTAGAACAAATACAGTTTTAACAACTACAATTAATTTCAGTTCGTTTTTTCCTCTTTACCTCGCTGAATTTTTCCCCGACTTATGCTTTGTGTGCTTGGAAAAGACGTCAAAGATAAAACAATGACAGGATGATCACTCCTGGTAAATCCCAAACCAACATTTAAAATGTTGATCTGCCACCAGTGGTGAAACTGAAATTACACTAAAATGAAAGAGAATAACTAAGTAACGAAGAGGGTTACACACGGATTCAATTGTTGCACTTGGTTTTTCACTGTTGCACTTGGTTTTTCACTGTCAAGTGTACTTGTAAACTGCGTGCTCCCACACTTGCAAAGGGACAGGACTGGACCAAGGATTTCACTCTTCCGTCTTTTATTACCAACAGTAGTAGCTAAGTGCAGGTGGTAGTAGCTGAAGTAGCTGAAAATAGGTGAAAACTCCAAACAATCAAACAAAACCTTTAATCAATAAACAGCTCAGCATATTTAAATCAAACATAAGGTAAACCAGGTAAATAAATTAGATGAAAACTAAACCAACAATTTGTAACCAAGAAAATTAAACCAACAACTCAGTTTAAAAATGGTGGAAACTTAAATACAATTTATCTCAACTTACAGATTATTTACCAATAATGATTCTTTCAGGTTAACAAATATGTATACTTCAAAACAAACATTTAGATGTTTTACAAATATTTAATTATTTTTTCTTTAATCCAATACAACAATGTGATATATTAAAGTCCAGCATTGAGCTTACCAGTAGCCCTTTATAGTCCAAGTCCCACTCACGCAGTGGTTTGAGTTTAGCATCCAAGTTCATGGAAACTGCCGTCATCCAGCTCAGTTCTTACACGCGGCGCGGTGAAACGCCGTTTTAAGCGTTCCCAGCTTCTCCACTGATTGCCTCATTCAGTTCAGCTGGTAACGGTATCGCCGTGTATTTTCCTCTCGTGCGAGCGCACTCCAGGCTGCCGCGCGCTCATGTGAGGTGCTGCGCCGCTTCATGAGGCGCGCCATAAGACTCCAGGTCACAGCGAGGCAACCACCTCCGCTGATCAGCGGACAGCAATCTTAAACATCACGTGCCCAGGACTTGCCTTACCATCCTCAGTCAGACGAAGTTGATTGAGCCGCTTCAGTCGCATAATTACCGTCAATGTTGGCCCTTTTTGTTGAAGGCAGTTAACTGAACTGGGACACACTTTACCCTGAATGATGCTCGCGTATCGCAGTAGTGTCCATGCCAGCACCTCGTTCATGCCATACAGAGTTTTGTTTGGGCAGGAAATTGTGTTGCCAGTAAACATCATGTTGAATATTGGTGAACATGAGACCTTCTCATCCGCAGATGAGTATATGTCCCGGCTAAGAGAGACCTTTTTGTCATCTGTAGATGCTGTTGAGAGTAATCAGACTCGAGCATCAGAGTCACAAAAGATTCATACAACTTCAGGGCCAATTTCTAATACTACTCAGAAGGGGAGCTGGTTGGGTCCAGGATAAAGCAAGGAAGTGTAGGGTGTGTGCTGGGCGAAGAGCCACTGATGATCACCTGAGGCCAACGCCGCGACGCATCACCTGAGGCCAACGCCGCAGCTCTTCTTGCAAGAGTCTGTTCAAAAAGGCAAACTCAGGGCAGCAGAGCTACTGATTGGCAAAGAAGCTCATATCACCAGGCAACTGCAAAGAGCTGACATTGCGTCCTGGACAGTTTCCTCCACGAATGCAGCTCAATAATTGTCTTGGCTAAGGAAGAAAAAATGATGAAGAAAATCATCAACCCCGAGATCCCAAGATGAGGCATAGCGGGAACAAACCATGCAGAGTCAAGACGCGCAGCAGGAGCTTCAGCAGACGCCTGGTCGCCAGGCCCCTCAGAAGATTCCCAAAAAGCAAGGCAGGGTGCTATCGTAGGGCGGGGGAGATGGCACCTTGGAGGACCTCCTCAGGATCTGCTAAGGTAGCTGAACGAAGAGGAGACAGGCCTTGATCTGTGCGCCTATGGAAGCCACCTGTCGGTTCCAAGACTACACCATGTTATAATGGGACTCTGTGATGGCAGCATACCCTGCCACACCCACAAACAAAATGGCGGTAACCTCCCCCCAGCATTGCACACTTTCTGCACTTTATTATTTCAGACTATTCATAAATAAATGCACACATTTCTTTGAGTTAAAATATACATTTATCTTTTTTCAATAATTTCTAGCACATGGACACTTGTTTAGTTTACTTATTTTGGTCTGTTTAATTGTTGTCACCTGTTTTTTTAGCTGTGTTGTGTGCTGAGGGGCTACTGGTCAGTTACGGTGTGGCTGAGGTTCTCTGCTCCTGAGCCTGTGCTGCAGGACTGGCAACAGTGAGCTCAAGTCTTCACAGCCTTAAATACCCAGTCAGACAATTAGGCGCCATCTACAGAAGCTCCAGGAGAAACCATGGACTTATTTAATGTTTATTTGCTTTGCTTCGTTGGTCATTATTCATTTTGTTCTACTTTTGATTATATTTTTTTCCACTAGAGACCAAGTAAGCGTTTAGTCTTGTCTTTATAGTCTTTGTTAAATGTCTTTTGTAGTCATGTTAGTTCCCTCCCATGTTTCTCAAGTGGTCTGATCAGCCACTATATATGTCTCCCCTGTTGTGTCTTTGGGTAGGCTGCCTGTTTCTGTTACTTGGTCTGTTCAGTTGGTTGCTAAAGTCATTGCCTGAGTTAATTATGTTTCTGTTGACCTCTTTACGACCAGTTTGTTTTTTTACATTTTTTGAGAAAATTAAAACTTTCATTTGATAAACTTTTGTTGTCCTCTTTGGTCAGCCGGGATCCTCACAGACCTCTATAGTGAGTATTCTCCATGATGGGAGGAGTGTGATGTGGATTTGTCAGTCTCTAGTGGAGGGGTGGGTAGAGTAGCACAGGTGGTGATAATCAAGACTGATTAGGAACTGATAAAGCTTTATGTTCAAAACAGAAAGTACCACCTTGCGGTTGGTCTGAGGAGGAAAACCAGAGCTTAAACTGACCTTGACTCCCCATAGCTTACAGAACTCCCTCCAGAAGGAAGCTATGAACTGGGGTCCATGATCAGAAACAATGTTCTTTGGGAGACTGTGCAGATGAAACACATGTTTTGTAACCAACACAGCCATCTTCTTGGCTGATGGCAACCCCCGCAGCGGTACTGCATGAACCAGTTTGGAGAACCTGTCCACCACAGTGATTATGACTGTTTTTCGCTTGGAATTGGGCAAACCGGTGATGAAGTCCATCGCAATATGGGACCACTGCCTGAAAGGAACAGGCAGAGGTTGAAGAAAACCAACAGGGGGAGTCCTGGGAGATTGTACACTGGCACATATGGGGCACGAGGTAACAAACGCCCTTATGTCCGATGACATAGTGGGCCACCAGAAGGCAGGTCTCGTGTCCCGGGGCTTGCTGGAGGGCTGTGGGGTGTGGTAGGGTCGAACACCGTGAGGAGTTGGGTGGAAAATGCTCGGAAAGAGCGGTAAAGGTCAACTCGGGGGTCCTGCTCTGCCAATCCCCATCATTTGGCCCCAGTGGCGGTTCTACACTAACTTACTCCCTGGGCGAGTAACCCCCCCACCGCACACATACAAATTTTGACAACATCCTTTTGTGTTCCCTGTCTTTTATTCAGACATTTTACACAAAAATGCATGAATCTTATAAACTCCTATTACAGGGGGGTCAAACTCAGTCACACAGAGGCCTAAATTAAAAATACACTTTAGGTTTTGGGCCGAACAAGATTCATGCTTACTGAACACACTAAAGCTAAACTTTTAAACCTTTAAACCTTTAATACTGAACATTTTGAATAAAGAATAGACAGGAATATTAATCCAGAATAACTCAAGTTAAACCTAAGTAACATTTAACATTTTGCTACGTACATATTCTGTCAAAATTATACAAATATGAACATGCTGCAGAACAAACAAACAAAGCCTGGAAAATTAATAATAAGAAATAGTTTAGTTTTCCTTGCTCTTTATCGCTTTTTCGAGCTGAATCCTGCATATTATTTTGTGGTCTTATAAAACATTAAAAACTAAATCATAGAACTCATCAGTGGGATGACTCCAAAATTATTTGGCATTTCCCTAATTTTCATTCACACACTGATGACGGCTCCACTGGCACCAACCTTCCACCAGAGGCAAGGTAGGGTTCAGTGTCTTGCCCAAGAACACTTCGACTCATGGGAGTGCAAGGCGGGAATCGAACCTGCTAACCTATGATCATGGTTCGACCGCCCTACCGCTGCACCATGACTATACATTTAGATTTTTTGATGTGAAATGGTTTATTTCAAGCAATCAAATAGAAATGATACACCAGAGCAATACAATCATCAGTTATACATTCACAGTAACTAATCAAACTTAGGATAATTAGGCATCTTAATAAATATTGCTTGAAAGGGAGTGAAGGAAGCGAACTTATATAATCCCACCCTGTTCTACTATAACCATTTTATTACATGATTTATCATATCCGGTTCATAACTTTCATCAGAAAGAATTAAGAATAGTAAAGTATCAATAAAGCACATGACAAAGATTAATTACTTAACTATTTTGTAAAATAACTATTTCAGAAATCAACATTGATTGTTGTAGAGTTAATGTGTTGTGTGTAAAGTTAATGTGTTGTGTTGTGAGTTATTGTGTTGTGAGTTATTGTGTGTAAAGTTATTGTGTTGTGTTGTGAAGTTATTGTGTTATGAGTTACTGTGTTGTGAGTTATTGTGTTGTGAGTTATTGTGTTGTGTTGTGAGTTATTGTGTTGTGTTGTGAGTTACTGTGTTGTGTGTAAATGTTGTGTAGTTAATGTGTTGTGTTGTGAGTTAATGTTGTGTTGTGAGTTAATGTGTTGTGTTGTGAGTTAATGTTGTGTGTAAAGTTAATGTTGTGTTATGAGTTAATGTGTTGTGTGTAAAGTTAATGTTGTGTGTAAAGTTAATGTTAGGTTGTGAGTTAATGTGCTGTGTTGTGAGTTAATGTTGTGTAAAGTTAATGTGTTGTGTGTAAAGTTAATGTGTTGTGTTGTGAGTTAATGTGTTGTGTTGTGTTGTGAAAGGAATGTGCTTGTGTTGGTTAATGTGTTGTGTTAAGTTAATGTATGTGTTGTGTGTAAAGTTAATGTGTTGTGTGTAAAGTTAATTTGTTGTGTTGTGAGTTAATGTGTGTTGCAAGCCAGCAGTTAATGTGTTGTGTATAAAGTTAATGTGTTGTGTGTAGTTAATGTGTTGTGTGTAAAGTTAATGTGTTGTGTTGTGACCCTTCTGGGCCACCGTAGGCGAGGAAGACAATAACAGATCGACCATTCTTGCTTTTATTTTTACCCCTATTGAATGCTCACAGAGACACGGAAGTAGCGGTAGGAAGTGCTTGCAGCAAGATGACTGAGGGCGCACTCAGATCATCATCATGTGAATGAACGTGAATGATGGATGCTTTTGGTGCTTTTAAAAAAATATGTTCTCTAAGCATCCTCCGCGGTCTTCAATGCAATGTAATGAGACACCCACAGACAGTGAAATGTGAAGGTATCTGTTGTAAATCTGATCGTAAATTAATAACAGGAATGACTGCTAGTCAGTTAGCAGCGTAGCCTAAAAGCCTTCGAATGTAAAGCAACCGACTGCTAAAAGCTAATAAAGTGAAGTCCTGAACATTATTATTCATTCGACCCTAAACCAATGAATTAGCCAGTTCGTCTGTCAACCGACCAGCCAGTTGCCCAAATGTCGGCATACATCAAAGAGCTCTGGCGCGAGCCTAAGAGTGTTTCAGCAGGAGCTATCGAATGACAAAGCAGCCTAGTTATCATAAATCTTTTGATATGTTTCTTATATTCATTGAGACAGTAATAAACTGATCATTTTTGTTTTTTCATGTTCCTCTTTGAACGAATATGGTCACAGAGACACGAAGTTACCATGAAAGCGCTTTTGCCAGCTGCACAGAGAGCATATCCGCGCATCGACTGGCGACGGGAATAATTATTATTGGAAACAACGATTAATATTATGTCGAACTATAATTATTAAGTGTCACATCAGCTAATCACTGAGGAACTGAATGCTATTTTGAGGGAACGCAATAGTATCTTGTGGGAACGAATAGTATCTTGTGTAAACGAATAGTATTTGCGCTAACGAGATAATAATCTGTAAACAAGATATATTAACTGTGGAACAAGATATATTTTTATATCTTAATGTCAGGACACGGGCTCCGTAATTTATTTATTTTTTTCTTCCTTTTTTTATGGCAAAGTAATGCTATGAAGTAAAAAATAAAAAGTAAAAAAGGGTCCATATTTGTCGAAAGACCAAGGCTGATATTCTTTCTTCTGCTGATTAACAGCTGTTTTTCTCTGTTCAAAATGAAGCTTATAGTTCTCTACACTGTTATGTCTGCAGACATTAGACAGAGGTCCATATCCTTCTTCAGCTGATAACAGCGGCGCCTAAGAGCTGAGGTCAAGTTGTCTGCATGTCAGATCTTTGTTGATAATCAGGTCACTTCAGACTTATGGAGGAAATGATGAATCCAGGAGTTATATTTCTTGAAATTATTTGGCTCTTTGATTTACTGCATGTTGTTTCAGACGACCGTGATTAATCACTTCTCAAAGTCTTTCATGGTGTTCACAACCAGAACCTTGGACCGGTCCGGTGGACCGAGTGGTTTGACGTAAATCCTGCAGCATTTAACCCAAGTGTTTCACTCTGCTTCTGCTTTCTGAGGAGCCTGGCATGTTTTGCGATTTCAGCATTCCTTCTGGTCAGATGGTCGTTCAGATAAACAGTAGATCCTTTGAGATTCCTCCTTTGGTTCATCAGAGCTAGCTTGTGTTTTTGATTCACAAACCTGATGAGGATCGCTGGTTTATCTGTCTCCTTTCTCCTGGGGAGAGGGTCGCAGTTCTCGATGGTGTTTAGATCCAGGGAAATCCCTTTAGACATGAGAAATGATTTCACTTGGAGATCCAGAGTCTCGCCACAGCTTTCCGTTTCAGAACTGCTAGCGATACTAGCGCTATTAGCATTAGCAATGCTAGCTCCAGCTCCATTTAGCTTCGCCCGAGGTTTGATCGGTACTCCAGGGAGAATGACATTATTCATCCTTACTTGTTGTTCCACATCGTCCAGTCTTTTCTCCAGAATGTCGACCCGGTTTTCTCGTTGCTCGTTTTGAGCCCGAAATCTTCGGAAGTCTTACATTAGCTCAATCAGTGGAGCTAGCTCATCATTCACTTGTTCCATAAAGAGATACAGCGTAGCTTTGATATCATCAAGAATCTTTTTAAGGTCTTCATATTCCTGGCTTTTCTTGGGGGCCATGGTCAGCTCTCTTTTTGGAGAAAATCAACTTTTTAAGTCATTTGAAGATAGTTGTATAACCGCCGTGAGCTGCCACGCGTCCGTTGTAACCCGGAACCGAAACGCATTTCTGATACTGAACAGCAGAGAACCAGGTGATTGCACAGGAGGAGGGGGGGGGGGGTGAAGCTGCCAGCTGTAATCATGACAATTCCTGATTCTTTTTTAACATGTTCCTGCTAATCATGTATTTTTTTTAAATGTAGTCTTAAAGTTATTTTAAATCATTCACATTATGAACAGTTCAATAAGATGCCTCATTAAAAGTGCCTGAATGTTTGAACATTCAACCTTCGAGAATGTATAAGATGTCCACACAAACTATGCTGATGAACATTTTTGGCACAGGCTCACCGGGTGGTTTTTGATCTTAAAAGTTTCTGCGGGTAATCAGTGTGCGCCATACAGATTTGCCAATTTTTCCCCCACAGACAGCTCGTATCTACCCATAAGGGCAGTTGTGACTAAGGCTTTACTGATAATATCTGGCTCCAAGATGGCAGCATCCTTACCATGAAAAAATAGCGACTGGATTGACTTCATTTGGTTTGAACCAGAAGTACATAAGCCATTTTTTATGGGTGACGCCACACTCACTCAGTCCAGTTCTCATATACAGTCAATGGTATGAGTGCATGTGACTACATCTTAAAGGTAAACATGTTCAGGCTTTAGCAGTATCTGTATCTTTGTTGAAGTTGTCAGTGGAGCCAAGGCCATCAAGGTTCATTGGATGATGACATTTATAGGTTAAGCGTATGGTGACTTGTTGAACTGAGTTCTCATCCAGTGCCTTTAAAAAATAACTGTAGTGGAAAAAAGACAATACATTTTCTTGAATGAAAGTTTTTTTCTTCCGGGTTCTTAAGCTTTTCTTTTTCTCACATTCTCTGAAATTTTGCTTTAGGGTAGTTTGAGTGAGGTTGATTGTTTTGTTTTTATGGCCCTTCGATTCACTTGGAACAATTCCAGAAAGTGTCCAGTTCTTCAGAGACAACGTCTTCTGTCTGCAGCTACCCACAAACAAGGAGGTTAAATGTATGCAAGTTTTGCCTTCAGGTTCCTATACATGAAATTTGAAAATAAACCAAAATTACAATTGAGTAAACCATGGATAATATTCACCTAGAATACAATAAACAAACCTGATATTTTTGTTTCCTGTGAATAAAATTGTAATGTGAAGTGTAAACCTGAAGTATTACATAACTGATCTTCTGACTTCACAGACAACTTCAGTATATGGCTGTGAGGGCAGCCATTGCAAGCCATTGAAAGTACAGTAATAAATTTGCATTAAAAATTGAAACGTAGAAGTGTAAGCAGAGTTATACGACAAGAAGAATAAAACAAGAAGGAGCTGCATTTCCATAGGAAATTGCAGAGTACATGCAATATTGCTGAATGAAAATGAAACTTATGTCATGGTACCTCTGTCAGCTCTCCTCCCCCTCCCCTTTCTGCTTGGCCACTGTTTCAACCCAGCTGTGTCCACTCAACTCATTACCCCGCCAGACCTACTTAAGGAGCTCCAGGACCAGTATTCATCGCCAGTTCGTTGCCCCTGATGGTGCTTAGTCTGGTCTTCTCTAAGTCTCTTGTTTTGTACCACATGCTCTTGCCTCACGAATCTCTACCTTGTCTCCAGGACCTTCATTACCACGAGTGGACGCCTGAATCCGTGACTACCAAAGCTGAAACACATCTGGAACTACCTACCTCCCAACAGAGCTTCATTGAACCTCCAGCTACGTCTCGAGCCATCGCCGAACCTCCAACCACGTCACGAGCCATCGCCGAACCTTCTGCCACGTCACGAGCCATAGCCGAATATCCTGCCACGTCACGAGCCTTCGCCGAACCTCAAGTCTCGCTTCGGACCCACGCCAACTCTTCAGCCTCGCTGCCTCTTGCTATAACATTACATCAACCACATTGGAGCAATAAACTCCTTACTTACCAGTACTCACCTCCTGTCTTCCTTCAGAGTTCCAGCATCTGGGTCTGCCAAGTGTAGCTCGCCATGACAACTTAAAGGGTAATAATTGGCACAAAAACATTTAATAAAGAAATTATCAAAGTTGACCATAAATTAAGTAAAAACAGCACAATAACAAAAAAGATATTACCAGCGCCGGGTGTGTAATCTCAGCGAGCTTCTGCCCCACAGAAAGAACCAAAGGTTTCCAAAGATTCCCCATGCATTATACTCCAGGCAAAACTCCTGAAAATCCTGGAATACCTTAAAAATTTCAAGAATTTGAAGGACAAAAAGTCTTAGCTAGAAAATGCTGAAAGAGCTGAACATTTTAATAGTTGAATAGTTAAAATAGCTGAAAAATTATAAAAGGAGTTAGGCGCCAAGAAATGACAGAAGATACTATAATAAAAGAGAAACAGGAAAACAATGGGTTTTCAATAAACTTATGATAACCTATAAATCAAATACTTCTCAACCTCCCCAAACAATGTGACCACAAGAACACATTGGTCACACTTTGATAAAGTTCTGCTGTACACAGTTGCTGTGGTAACGTAGTCGAACGTGTTATTCAAATCACCTTTTTTTAATGAAGGTGCAAATGGGTTCAAAACTGCTGGACACTTTTTAACAATAGATGCAGTTCTACTTTCGTTGTTAAGTAGGTGAATTTTCTTTGGATCCAGAAATTGTTGTTGAACAAGACAATGAAAATTTCCTTCCACTTTTTGTTTGAGATTTGCTGTGTATTCTGTTCTAAACAGTATGTTAAACCAAAGAAAAATGGATGACATGGATAAAAGCAATAGACAGGTGTTGCATGGATGATTTGTAAGCATGGCGGTAGGGTAAAAGTCATACTGTACATATTTTGGGTATGTTTCATTGCTATAGCAACAGCCGTTGCACTTGTGGAGGGAAGTGGGTGGCAGGAAAAAAGAGCAGGAGTGAGAGGAGAGACAGAGAGAGGAGGACTCTGGCTTGGTCCTCTCTGTTGGCGAGGTTCTGCTGGCACCATTCCCTGCCTGACCGGGACCCCAGGGCTTTAAGGAGTCAAGGTCACTGAAGAGGAAAACTGAACAGCTCTGCAATGTGTCTCTGTATTTGTCTTATCCAAAAAGACAGATTCTGGCCTCAGACAGGCAGGGGGAGCCACTTTTGTGCTCTCAGCAGGGTTATCTGTCAGCTGACACTGACCAGATCACAACGACAGAAGGCTCTTTGAGGTTTTGAATACCCTTGAAGAGTCACTGTAGTGTAAAAAGCAATGTAAAATCCGATCTATATTTCACATATAGAATTAGATCTACAAAAAAAAAAGTAGAAAGAAAAAGCGTTAATGTGACATTTGCTAATTTAACTCCCTCCACTGCATTCCTAAGATCCTCTGCTGTCCAGGTCCTAAACACAAGAAGTTAGGTCTCTGGCCATCTTCTCCAGCTCTGGGATTGGGTACTTCAATCATTGGATATTTATCAGCAAGTTCATAAGACCCTCCAGCTTCTTCCATCCAACCCCCATAGTTTTGCTCCATTCAAGTTTTTTCCCCTTTTCCTCTTAATGTCATTTTTTCTTTTTCTGATATATTTAAATCAGTCAGTAAAGACCCGTCAAGGAAGGAGCAGTTGGCCCCTGATAAGGAGGAGGTGAGAAATCAGCTGGATTCTGCTATCCTGTTCCTGCTCGGGCTGCAGCTCAGCTGCTTCCTGCTTCTCCAGTTTTACTTTTCTGAATGCCATTCTTTCTTTTTGTTGCTTCATTTAACCACAGTTTTGCACAAATTAATTCTTCACTATTTTTTGTTTATTTTTTATTCTGTTTTTAATTGGTAACCATTGAACTAATTCAGGACATGACTGTACTACAAGGTTCCCCTTAAAATTATAGTTTTCATCCCATTTTCTGAAGATTGTAGTTAACCCTGGATGAGGTCGTTCCATATATTTTGGATCCCCTGTTAATTCTGCTTTTCTATTTGAATTCCCCATTTTTTTCCATTTTATGTTAGTCACAGAGTGTGATAAAAAGCAACAGAGAATGTCTCTCAGGACTGAATTTCACTCCCGTGCAGGGCCGGCCCTGGTCTTCTGAGGGCCCTAAGCGAAATTTAATTTGTGGGCCCTCTAACTGATCAGCAGCACCCAAAAAACGCAACTGTTGTTGTAATATAAATAAGATATCTCTATTAATACATTTATGAATTATTGTTGCTGCCAAAGAATTGAATACAGTATGTTTCCTGCATGTTGGATGCACATTAAGTGGTGCCAAACAAATTTTAAATGCAAAAAAAAAAAGAATGACAAATGTATATAGATATATAGATATATATTTTTTAATCTAACATTAGGCACTCAACAAATGACATTCACAAAAATCCAACTTATTAAAAACAGCAACTTAATAGCAAATCAAATGACAATAAAACAATCCAACATAAAGAACACAACAGCTCAATGAGGGGGATTTTGGAAAGTCAGAGTCTTTCTCAGTCTGGACCAACTGGATTTGTGGTACCGGTAGGTGGAATTTTGGATCCAGTCTGCTCCTCTTCCATACACGCCTCTCTTGGAGCCTCTGGAACATAAGATACAGAACTTCAATAAAAGCAAACAGTGAAAAGTCAAACAGTCAAATGTTTCCCTTTCTACAGTAGATGTGGTGACAGGAGTTTCTTCTGCAGCTAAAAAACAAGAATTATTATTATACAATAATCAATGATAAAGCTAATAAAATATCTATAGCAGAATACTAATAATATATTGGCTCGTTTAAAATCTGTGTGCAGGTTTTTCACAATTTCATGATCTTTTTATATATTTATGAGAGATTTATTGTTTGATTGTATATTTGCATAAGGTCATATTTCATTAATTTAATTATGAACAGTTTGGAGCTCCATTCTCTTCAGCTGCTGTTTATGAAAAAAAGGGTTTATGCAGACACTGTTTTTTTAATTACTTTACATGCTTTTAAAATTACCTGAGAGGAAATCTTTAGTGATGTCAGGAACATCTTGGGATGTGGATGCTGCACCACCTCCAATACTTTTTAATACTTTTTGAGAGCAGAAGAAACTGTCAGCTGAGACGGAACTGTGCAAAACATCATTATGTAGAATCAAAACTGCAAAATACAAATAAGAAATAAATGTACCTATTTATAAATAATAAAATGTGAACACTAATTTGAGAATAAGTTGAAATATAAGCCTTTTATACACTTCTTTTTGTATTATTTTGTATGTTCATAATTTTAAAATTAGTGCATTTATTTTGTTTGTCATTTATAAATGAGAACCTTTATTTCCTATGTATTTGGAAGTTTTTATTCTCCATATTTCATGCCAATGCAAGATTTTAAGACACACTCATTGTTGTAAAACTCAGACTACCTGACTGTCTATAACAGATGATAAACAGCAGTTTTTATGCTGTAATAAACCGGAAAATGCAGAACGCACTAAATATGTGTTAGCAAAACAATGAAACAAAACGATAACGTGAGTTAAAACATTTATCAGCCACCATATAGTAGTCATTATTTACTTTTCTCTGCTCTCCACCGTTTTGGAAGGTCATGTGTGTCTGACCTCATCTTAGAAACTTGGGTATCAGAATTATTTTCAAGTTTTCCATGGGAAATTACGACAAACGGGGTCGTTTATGTGCAAACTTCACCTCATTTCGCTTAATATTTTACGTAAATTGCGCAGCTGCACAGAAATGCTGGATAATGTAAAAATAAGGTCTCAACATCCTCCAAACTTACCTTGTGATTGACGTTGAAGCTATTTATCTTTTTTTCGCTCCTGATGGATAAAGTCTCTGAAGCATCTCGTTTTCTTGTTGTCGCTTTGATCAGCGTGACAAAATGTGCTGTTTTTTTCTTTTCCCCAACTTTATTGAAAAAAGATGCGCTCGTAAATGCACACCGTGCCAGGCTCAGATGCAATTATGTTGACCAATTGTTGCTAAATGGTGTAACGTCATTATTAGGGTTGCCAAATTGGTTCATGTGTGCTGACAGGGGGATCATTAAAGTGCAGGCAACTTTCTTTTGCACAGATTTCAGAGCACACGTTGGTAAGGAAGTTCTATGAAATGGGTTGCCAGATTTGGGTCTTTTTTAATTTAATTTTTGTCACCACTTCGGGGCCCTGGTGGTGACGGGGGCCCTACGCGGCTGCGTAATTCGCGTATAGGGAGGGCCGGCCATGCTCCCGTGCAACAAGCTTCTAGGTCAGAGCTATTGTCTGATCCGGTCACACATTGAGGGTCCTCCAAGGAGCAAAACCCGTTTTAGACTCTACCTGATATTCACAACACGTGGAGGCCAGTTTATCCAGAATCGTGTCTCTGTTTATTCCACCATATTCGTTCTCTTCCTCCAGTACACACACAACCTGAACCATACAAAACAGACTCCTCTTAGTGGTCGGAGTCAAGTAAGCACCATACATCACATCTCTTTCCTTTATATATTTAACATGAGTAAAATTAAATTTTAGACCTAGTGACTTTGCAGTTCCTTCATATAGTAAGTACTTTGAAACAAAATTAAAAGTTGTGCTGCTTCTAATATTATATCACTGAAAATATAACACATTTAAACTTAATTGCAACATTATCCTTCAACTACAGAAAGTGTAATCAACATTAAACATTTGGACTCTTTGTTTTTTTTTATTAACTACACAGCAACTGCTGTTTTTTTCACTGAGAGTATCTTTTTGGTGGTCTAATCAGTCTTCCAAACCTTGACCTCGTGACTGTTACATCCTGGTTCACAGTTGGTGTCACCTCTCTTTTCATTGGTGTTGTCACCGACAATGTCACATGTGATGGTACCAGCGTTTGGTCAGTCTCTGTGGGTACACTGGTTACAGGATCAAAATCCTGCATGTCTTCAGGGCTTTGTTGTGGAAAAATCATTTCTCTGGTTTTCATCAGGTGTCGGCGGTTTCTCCTATAAATATTTCCATCTTCTGTTTTGATGATGACAGATCTGGGTTTGCCATGTTCTCCCACGACGACTGCTGGTTGCCATTTATTTTTGACTTGTACTCTCACTTTCTCCCCTTCCATCAGAAGTGGTAGCCTTTTTGCTCCTCTGTCAAAATACTGCTTCTGTTTCAGCTGACTCTCCTTGATCCTGTGGTGTACTTTATCAAACAGATGTAGCTTCAGAAGCTGTACTGATGTTGGTAGTCTGGTTTTCAGTCTTCGACCCATGAGGAGTTGGGCAGGGGACAGTTTTACTCCATCCAAAGGTGAGTTCCTATATTCCAATAAAGCGATGTAAGGATCACTTTGGCTCTCTTGAGCTTTTTTCAATAAGCTTTTAATAGTCTGAATTGCCCTCTCACTTTTTCCATTCGACTGGGGGTATCCATAGATGTGTTGTGGACAAACTCCCATCTCTCTGCAAATGTCCTGAACTCAGCACTCCCAAATTGTGGACCATTGTCAGACATAACCTCATCTGGAATTCCATGTCTTGCAAACATTGATTTAAGGGCTGTTACCACATGTGTGCTGATGGTCCCAGTGAGCTTGGCAATTTCTGGGTACTTTGAGTAGTGGTCTACACACAGCAGTTCATAGTGAAACAAATCTACTCCAACCTTTGCCCAGGCTCTCTCTGGAATGTCATGGCAGATGAGAGGCTCTTTTGTGTTACTCCGCCTGAAAGTGTTACAAACAGAGCACTTTAACACAACATCTTCAATCTCTGTAGCCATGTGAGGCCAAAACATGATGTCTCTTGCTCGTTCCTTGCACTTGACTATTCCGAGATGAGCTTCATGAACTCTTGACAACATGTCTGCTCTCAGACTATGTGGGACAACAAGTCGTGTGTTCTTGAAAAGTAGACCATAAGAACATGTAAGTTCCTCTCTGAACGTCCAATATTTTCGGATCTCTGCTGGTACATGTTGTATTTCTGCTGGCCATCCTGCTTGGACCATATCTATGACCAGCTGCAGTTCTTCATCCTCTGCCGTTTGTGTTCTGAATATGTTCAGCTTTTCTTCGGTGATCGGCAGTTAAGCTCGAAGTAGATGAATTTGTAGTTCATCCTCCAGAAGTTGTTCAGTTCTTTTTTCAGGTATGCTCGACTCAGGGTGTCTGCGATGCAAAACTCTTTTCCTGGCTTGTATCTGACCCGTAGATCATAGGGTCGAAGATTCATCAGCATCCTCTGGAGTCTCGGCGGAGCCTTCTGCAGCGATTTCTTGAACACTGTCTCTAGAGGCTTGTGGTCTGTTTCCACATGTACTGTCTTGCCATACACATATTGTTTAAACTTTTCACATCCGTACACGATTGCCAAAAGTTCTTTTTCAATCTGCGCGTACCTTTTCTGACAGTCAGTTAGTGCTCTTGAGCCATATGCCACTGGTTGTCCTTCCTGGATCAACACTGCTCCTATACCCTCCGAGCTTGCATCAACAGATAACGTCAACTCCTTTTTCACATCAAAATACTTGAGAACTGGAGCTTTGCTGACAAGCATCTTTAGCTTTTCAAAGCTTTTCTGTTGCCCAGTTTCCCAATGTCATGCTGCATCACCCTCAAGGAGCTTCCGGAGTGGCGCACTCACATCTGAGAGGTTAGGAACAAACTTTGCCAGATACTGAAGCATCCCTTGAAACCTCAGCAGTCCAGCTTTGTCTTCTGGCTCACACATGTCCTGTATAGCTCTGACTTTTTCCTGATCAGGTTTCACAACATCTGCAGACAGAATGTGACCAACATATACAATCTCTGTCTTTCTGATCTTACATTTATCTTTATTTAACTTCAGGTTCATCTCCCTGATTCTGTCCATCAGTGCTCTCAGTCTCCTGTCATGCTGTTTCTCATCTTCACCCCACACCAAAATATCATCCACAATGTTCACAACACCCTCCAAACCTTCCAGTCTCTGTGCAATGCACTTTTGGAACACTTCTGGAGCCGACTGTTGTGTTTGTGGCCTTCGGTGCTGCTCAAATCAGTCATTAGGCGGACTTGGAAGCTCAGTTCGGTTTTATTCTGTTCCACAGCTTCAACATATTCTTCTTCGTCTTGCTGAACAGCCCATCTGGAAGCCCACCGGCGCCCCCTTGTGGTCGCCAACATAATAACAGTTCTAACACATAACACCGACGACACACCAAACGGAAGTCGCAGGAATCGGTAACGTCCATACGGAGTGTTGAAGGTACATAACTTAGAGCTCTCCTCATCTAGCTGCACCTGCCAGAAACCATGGTTTGCATCCAATATAGAGAAAACCTTTGCATTTGGCATTTCAGCAGTTATTTCTTCAACTGTGCGCAGCGGATAGTGTTCTCTTTTTATGGCTTTGTTTAGATCTTGGGGATCAATGCAAATCCTGAGTTTGTTGGGTTTCACTACCGTGACCATGCTGTTGACCCAATCTGTAGGCTCAGTCTGCTTTGTGATTACTCCAAGATCCTCCATCCTGTCCAGTTCTGCCTTTTCAGCGCTATTGGCACTTTCTGTGGTGGGTGAATAACTGGAGTCACATCAGGGTTGAGCTGGATGTGGTGCAGTCCTGGAACACATCCTAGACCAGAAAACACATCTTCATATTCACTCAAAATGTCAGTGTTTTCTTTATCTACACCGTCCACACAGAAGGCTAAGTGTGGGAGAAGTAGGTAAAAGGCAAACAAATTGTACACATTTAAAAAATTTTTTAGTACTCCAAGCCCAGCTTACTATGCAAAGAGCCTGTTAGTGTTGTTCAAGTGATAAGGGTGGTCTCCTTATGTGCCTGTTGCATGCTCCGTGAATGCAGCCCCACTGCTATGCTACATTCACACCGGGCTTGGAAACGTATATGCGTATTTCAGGCATATGTGTTCAAAATTCTTGCATTTACAAGTTGCTACACAGGCTTTTAAGTACATACAAAACAAGCAGCAATTGAACGTGCATTGAAAGTTGAACCAGTTGAAATTTGACCAGTTAGATTTGATAGTAACATATGGGTAGTGTCTTTGTCAAAACATGGAAGTGCCAACCAGTCGAAAATTGAAGGAGAAGTTAATTACTGCGGTTTGTGCCCTGAATAATATGACACCAAGTCTATCACATATATGAATAAAGCTGTGAAGGAAAAGGCCATGGTGCTACGATCATCACGGTTACCACGGTCCTTGCGGATGTCCCTTGTGGATGTCCCACTGTCCCTTGCGGACGAGCGCTCCTCTGGCACTGGCCTCTTAGTTGTTCCTAAGATGAGGACCATAACACATGGTGAGGCCTCGTTCCACCATCATGGTCCTTGCCTGGGGAACAGCCTGCCGGAGAGCCTCAGAGACTATAAAGGTTTTAATGAAGAGGCTCAAGATCCACATTTTTAATTGGGCTTTTACATGACTTTGGTAATTGCTTAAGTCCTTTATTTTTTAGCTATTTATTGATTTCAATCAAGGATCTAGTTACGTCGCCCGGATAGGCATTGTTGGAGTCCCACTCTGGAGCCAGGCCTGGGGTTGGGGCTCGCAGGTGAGCGCCTGGTGACCGGGGCTCTTCCCACGGGTCCTGGTTGGGATCAGCCCGAAGGAGGGAGGTGAAATCCACTCTCCCATGGGCTCACCACCTGTAGGAGACATCAAAAGGGGCTGGTGCAATGTGGTTTGGGTGGCAGTCCAAGGCGGGTGCCTCGGCGGCCCAAAAACCGTTCATGGAACTTGGCTTTTGGGACATGGAACGTCACCTCTCTGGGAGGGAAGGAGCCTAAGCTTGTGCGAGAGGATGGTTTCGGCTTTCAGCAGTTTCAGCAGTTTGGAATACCCAGCCTTCTTAGCATCTGTCGATGTGGTACTGGAAAGTGCCCCAACGGGGGACTCCATGGTTCTTCTGTGGGACTTCAACGTCCAAGTGGGTAATGACAGTGGCACCTGGAGGGGCGTGATTGGTAGGAATGGCCTCCCTGATCTGAACCTGAGTGGTCTTTTGTTATTGGACTTCTGTGCTCGTCATAGTTTGGCCATAACGAACACCATGTTCGAGCAAAGGAGTGTCCATCAATACACCTGGCAGCCTTGTGTCTTGGACACTCGGGTAAAGAGAGGGGCAGAGCTGTCCATCAATCACTACCTGATGATGAGTTGGATTCACTGGCAGGGAAGAAGGTCAGAAAGACTTGGGAGACCAAAACGCATTGTGAGGGTCTGCTGGGAACGTCTGGCTGAGCCCTCTGTAAGGGAAGTCTTTAACTTCAAACAGGTACCGAGGGAGGTTGGGAACATTGAGTCAGAGTAGACCATGTTTTCCACTTCCATTGTCTCTGCTGCTGCTCGAAGCTGTGGTCTCAAAGTCTCTGGAGCCTGTTGCGGCAGTAACCCCCGAACCCGGTGGTGTACACCGGAAGTAAGGGATGCCGTCAAGCTGAAGAAAGAGTCCTATCAGGCCTGGCTGGCTTGTGGGACTCCAGAGGCCGCCGGTGTTTTGTGGATTTGGAGAAGGCATTCGACCGCGTTCCCCGTGGTATTCTGTGGAGGCTGCTCTGGAGTATGGGGTCTGGGGAGCCTTACTGAAGGCTGTCCAGTCTCTGTATGACCGGAGCAAGAGCCGGAAGTAAGTCTGGTTCTGTTCGGAGCAGCGTCCGTACTTATACGGTCGCTGTATCGGTCCGTTGTGGTGAATAAAGAAACGGGCCAGAAAGCAAACTCTCAATTTGCCTGTCGATCTTCGTTCCAATACTCACCTATGGTCATGAGCTCTGGGTCATGACCGAAAGAACGAGGTCCTGAATAGAAGCGGCTGAAATGAGCTTCCTCCGTAGGGTGGCTGGGCGCTCCCTTAGAGATAGGGGGAGAAGCTTGGTCACCCGCTTAGAAGTCGGAGTAGAATCGCTTCTCCTCCACATCGAAAGGAGCCAGTTGAGGTGGCTCGGGCATCTAGTCCGGATGCCTCCTGGACGCCTCCCTGGAGATGGGGGGCATGTCCTACTGGGCGGAGGTCCCGGGGAAGACCCAGGACACATTCGAGAGACTACGCCTCTTGGCTGGCCTGGGAAAGCCTCGGGTTCCCCCCAGAGGAGCTGGAGGAAGTGGCCGGGGTGAAGGAAGTCAGGGTATCTTTGCTGGGTTTTTAATTATTTTACTTTTTTTTTTTCATTACTAATATTGTTATATCTTATTTTATTTATATATATTTATATATTCTGATGATGTTTCGTACTCCAGTGTTTCCTCTTGGGATCCCTTGTTCTGGGGCACTACCGGCCTGTAGGGGGTGCTGTTGCTACGGTGCTCGATCTCTGGGCTGGCTGGAGACCTGCTCTGTGGTCTAATAGCTGAAGAGTGGGCCCTAGGCTGCTCTGTGTTGGGCGGGCGCTGTGGTAATGACCCCACTGGTCGGGCTGGGCCTTGTTTCTGCACAGCAGTACCAAGCCAGACCTTTTCTTTATGCTGCAGTTCTTACGTTTTTGTTCAGGGTCGACTGGGGGAACTGGGTGGGTGGAGGGAGGAATCTGGTGAGGGAGTGGTTCCATCTGTGTGTGATTGTCCTGTGTTTTCTGTTTTAATTAATTTTAATAATTTATGACTTTTTTATTTGCTTTTATGTTAAGTGCTTGGTGTTTTTAACCAAAATAAAAGACGCTATATGAATAAATAAAATTTGAATTTGTCACTCTTACCTTCCAAGCTTTCTCTAGTTCTTCCCTGAGTATGTGGTATTTTTCCAGTTTCTTGTGTTCCACCTTCCTGATGTTCCCATCAGGTACGATCAGGATTTTCCATCAACAACATGACAGCATGAATTCATCCTCCCTTTTATCAATGTCATCATGGTGTGGGGGATATTTTCTTGGCACATGCCATGTCATAATGTTTGGAATCCAGTCAGACGGTTTTTAGAGCATGACAATGAGTTCACTGGACTCAAATGGCCTCCACAGTCACCAGAACCCAATAGAGAACCTTTAGGATGTGGTGAAACAGGAGATTGGCATCATGGATGTGCAGCCTACAAATCAGCAGCAACTTTGTGATGCTGTCATGTCAATATGGACCAAACTCTCTGAGGAATGTTTCCAGAACCTTGTTAAATCTATGTCACCAAGGATTAAGGCAGTTCTGAAGGCAAAAGGGGGCCAACCCAGTATATGCAAAGTGGACATAATAATGAGTTGCCAATGAGTGTGTGTACATATAAACTGAGACAAGTCTGTAGTAGCTATTTTTGAAATCATCCACGGCTGCTATTTTGGGGATGTGAAATAAAGCTGTAGAACAAGAATAATAATGAAAGGTGTGTACGTGCTACTGAGCGTGCACACACACAGACAGTCCTACAAAGAAATGTCTAAAGAATTTTAGTGGATTAACATTAAAAAAAGGGGAGAGAATCGTGAACAAGGCAAATGTAAAACAGTTGACATTTAATCTAATAACACCTCTCTTGACACATGACTGCTATGCTGCATTTAGATTTAGGTTTGAGGAGGATGCTGACAGAACGTCACCACAGTTTTATGGTGCAGTAAAATGCAGATTCTTTAAAATGTGATAGTTTATAAACATTCAAGTTTATGCCATAGTCAGAAGTCATCATTTTTATTCACTGCACTTTTTTTAAATGTTTTTTTATGCTTCCTTCTTATAACATATTCAGTACAAAATAATGCTGAAACAAATGCAACTGAATGAATGAATGAATGAATGAATGAATGAATGAATGAATGAATGAATGAATGAATGAACGAATGAATGAGGTGTATGCTTTGATGTAAAAAAGACAACCTCTACAGGTTGAGCCTCTGCTCCATCTAAATAGTTTGCTGTTTATAGTGCTTTAAAAACTAAGGGGGTAGTAAGACTGAAAAAAACATTGGGTCTGGACAGAGGTCGCTTAATTTGGTCCGGACCGAGTCCTAAACCTTGGGTTTGGTCTGTTTTCAGACTGCCATCAAACAGACTTTCATTTTGAACTAAAGCTTTTAAACAAAACCATGTGACTATATATCTCTTCATTCATTGGCCAGCAATTACGAACACAAGACGCCTTCAGCTCTTATATGCTTGCTCAGCTGTTGGACAGGACAAGTTTAAAAAAAAAAAAAACTTACATTTCACTGACAAATTTTAAACGTCTAAACTTTCTACTTTGGCACGTCGGAGTCATGCTGCAAGGCGGCTGCCAAGCAAACGTTCGCTATAAAGGTACGCTGATAAGTGTTAGATATAGATTGTCGGGAACATACGGAGCCCCCCCCAGTTGCCAGTGGTTAAAAAAAAAATATGAGAAATAAATATGAGAAACCGTGCGTACAGATTACTAAAGCGTGCCCAATTGTGCTCGTACTGTTGCGCAGTCTCTGAGCATGCAAATGGTAATTTGTCAGTTGTGATTTTATTTGTCAAAAAATAAAGCTACACATCTTTATATATTGTTTTCTGTTCATATTTAAATCTCATATGTGTGAAACTATTCTCTTCTTTGACTTGACATTTATTTTACACGTGTACATTAGCTCTTTACAGCAGAAGATTTTTACACACAGATGCAGATTTTTGGTGCGCAAGTTCTAACATTCTATTTTACAAGTTCTCACATCAAATCTACAAGCCCGTTCATTTTGACACATTTTTACCTTCATCGTCTCTTCTCTTCTTCATCACAGGTCAGTCAGTGCTACTCTTTGAAAAGCTTAAAAAAGACTTAAAGATGTGGTGGTATTGTTAAATAATCCAAACCTGGAATGGAACACTGAGTCTGCTTCCAAAAATGGACAGAGCGAAGCCTGCTTTGTGAGAAAGCTTGAGCATTTTAATATTCACAGGGAGAGGCAGCATACTCCACTCGACAGTTTTCTTTGCATGCGTCCAGTTCAGCTCAGAGAAAATGAGCTTGACGATAAAGAAAGCTGACTCTGAAACTTTGTGTTGCATGAAACGTAATAGAAAACAATACACGTTTGGAAGTTAAATTCTACCAAAATAACATTCCATTTTTACTATAATATAACATTATGATAATTTTCATAAAATATTTTTTGTGAAACCAAAACAAACACTTAAGATCTAATTTAGTAATAACTCCAGGTTTTAGACAATTCTTCTGTCTTGCAGCAGTTCAGGCCTGTCAAGGCTTACAAAGAGTCAGGAGAAGATTCTGCAAAAAATAACTGCTAACTAATTTGGAAGAACAATTTTGGAAAATCTTCAAAGTAAATTTGTCACTCCTGTCATCTAGTGTTTTGTTTAGCAAAAAATGGAGTTGAAGAGGACAAGAACTTCGAAGACTGCTTTGGTCTTTCACCATCAGGTTCAGAAATGAAGCCCTACGAGGGCTTTGATAAAATGTCAGAGAAGCTCTTCTGGATGAAGAGGGACAGAAGACTCCTCTTTGGAATTTGCTCTTCTTTGTGGACTCAGTGGTGTCTCTGAATATCTCATAGTGAGAACTGAAACACTGCAGAAGGTGTTGAAGCTGGCACGCCTCAAATATAGCACGCCGGATGCCCGTTGTGCTCTTGTGTTGGCATAAGCTTGTGTTGCTTTCCTCCCTCTCGTCTCCCTTTTCTGCTCTCTTGGTTTTCTCTAATCATGCACACATGTGTCTCATTATATATCCCCCCCTGCTCATTCTGCGTGCCCCTTCCAGTTCATCTTCTGTGACAAACCATCCAGCATTCTCCTCGTGTTCCTCTTCTACTGTTTATGATTCTCTTCATGTCTTTACAGCCTGCCTTGGCCTTGAGAAACCCCTGTCTGATTGACTGATATACCTCGTACAGAACACGACTAAATAAATCATTGCATTTTCAGCCAACCCATCTCAAGTCAGAGTCCAGGGTGTGTACTTTTATGTTTTGTGCGCTCGTTACCTCTGTCAGCGTGCGTCAGTATTGTCCTTCTCATTATTTGTTAAATCTTTCATACATTATTTTTCCAAGACTGACAGAGCCTTCAAACTCAGGAGGGGATGACTGAGATACACTCTGAGATCAAATCTAGCAGAGGTAAAGGGCGTTTTGGAATGTTATAGTGCGTCGTGAACCGGGGGAAATCAAACAAGGCCAAGGAGTAGAGAAATGTAGTGAGGAGGAGTCATGGCCAATAAGCAGAAAATCATCCAATTAATAAAATCTTCTGATGAAATTAGAACATGGAATAAGTCACACACCTGTGCCCACAGACACACTGTTCCTTCCTCACTACAAATCATTTAGTGACTGTTAAAACCTTATCAGATTCTCATTTTCCGGCAGTTAATGAGGTCAGTTTTCAGAGATAAACGCTGGAAGTTAGACGTGCGAACACCTTTTCACATATTTTGCAATTTTTAAACCACGCAAAAATGAAAGAGCTGGTCCTTTTGTTCAGAAACTTGGTTTATTGGAATGGTTTCATAAAAATGTCATTCATTACCACAAGAACACTAAAACGCTCACACCTTCAACACAACAAAAACAGCACCTATAAAAATAGCACCTTTTCACTGGCAGATAAACATGCAGTCATGAAAAGCAAAACCCTACAAAAGAAAAAACATGATTACGCACAAAAAATATTGCGCTTGTTTCTTCATATTTAAAAAGTATATTTAGAATGATGACTCGGTATACTAATGCTTGTACTTTTATTTTGGATAAAAGAAAACAGGTCTTTTATTGTGACAGTTTGAGGATGAAAGCGCTTTCCAGATTTTGCGTAAGCTGTCTTTTTTGATGCCTTTATCTGCGAGTAGCCCAGTTAAAATGTTGGCCAACTTGGTACTCAATGAATGAATTAAACATTTTTTCTATTTTAAGAAACCTCTCAAAAATGTCGCCTGCTAAATACATTCCTGTGAGCAAAGATGAAACTGGTTAAGGTAACTGGAAATGAAAGATCAAAGATCTGGACACAGAAACACCAATTTGATAAACTGAACAGAGAACAGGATTTAAACGTTGTTAAAAAGTAATTTAAATGAGCATGCATGATTTGAGGAGTTCAAATTATTTGGTTTATTTTGTGAGCTGGAATAAACTCCTCTTTCATGGTGTGTAGAAAATATTTTACAGTGTACAAAAGAAAACCATGTGGTTTGAACAAGAAAAATGACAAAAAGTGAAGCAGCAAAGTTTAAAACGATCATTTAGCTTTGAAAAAAAAAAACATATTTAGAGCACTAGATTGAAGTCACAATGAAGCCTAATGGACTTGTCTGTCAAAGAGGACTGGTGAAAGGAAAAAATGCATATATTTGTTGGAAAGAAATGTGCCACCTCATGGCCAACGCCACTACATAAAAAAAAACTCTTTATGCTTTACATAAATCCTACAGATTGAAATGATTTGCTTCAATATATTCAGAAAGACGTTTGCAAGCTGAACCCCTATACCCACCGCCAGAGGGTTCATTCTATATAGTAGTTCCAAAACTAAAGTATTGTTATTCAATCTGAGCACAAAGGGTCAGTTCCTCTTGATCCAGTTAACATGTTTCCTGTTTCACTGAAACTAAATGTGCGTTTAATCTGAAAAAATGTCAAACAAGGAAAAATAAAAGCCAAGATTGCCAATTTTTCTACCTTAGCACAGAACAAGATCAATAATCTGTAAACATGACTGCATGGAGGGACCAGAAATATCCTATTACACCTGACTAATCCGCTGTTTTGATGTAACAAGCAATGCTTCAGTGAAATACAGAAACAGTGTGCAATAACATTTACCAAAAAGAATAATGAAAAACATATTTTAAACTGTAACGGTCTTCTGTTTAACATTTGGACACTCTCCCTGTGTATTCCTTATGTGATAGAGACAAAATTCCTCCAGTGTATTTTCTATGGAATTTGCACATTTGTTTGTATTTTCACTTGGACTGAAGATAGAAGTAATCAAGAGTTTACAGAAACCACTAAAGATACAAGGTTACCAAGACCTTTTACTAATGCATGTATGTATAACCTCTGACTTTGAAAGAATGGGACACAAATGCTGTTAAGTATGAAAACAACACGTTTGCACAGAAAGAATTGTACTCAGTTTTCTTTTCATTTAGGAAAACACAGCAAGAAGTCGTTGTGATGTATTTTTTCAAGACAATGTTAAGGGGAGCTGGGTATAAAAAAACAATAAATAAACAAAATCATATATCATTGTTTTGACTTGAAAATATAACACACAAATTCCATTTAAAGACTAAAACACTCCTGTGCCGGGGGATTGAGAGCCACAATCACCGCGCCGTTTTTGATGCACGAGGACCTACACACAAGACCAGCTGTTAGGTTGCGTCCATTAAAATACTTCACCTAAACGGATCTATCCTGTGTATACCTTCAGCCTTCCCAAGGCAGAGCTCCTCACACTCCTCCTGATGGAGGAAGCGGTTGCTGTTGCCTCCACAGCCACTGTAGATGAAGGGTCTGCATGCTCCAGCCTGACTGCTGAAGTACCAGCGCAGAGTGTATCGTTGGCAACTCCCCTCATCCATGGAGAGCAGGCACGAGTCTGCAGGAGAACCAGATCGGGACATGTGATAAACGTGCAGACAGAAGAGGCTGGGCAGAGCTGAGGCAGAGCAGCAAGAAGAAACGGGATGCAAAAGGAGCCCTTTACCTCACAGGGAACCATGAAACTAGCCCGCTTTCTCAATTCATTTTCATGCAAAGCAACAAATCAGCAGAATAGCTTTCTATTTTCTTTCAGCTTGTTTGTAGACGGATGCCCCCTTTTCCTTTATTAAAAAGAAACAAAGCGACATTTATGCATCAACAGAGCAGCCTGGGTCATGCAGAAGGCTAGACAGATGGAATAAAAGCCAGTTACCCAATTACCCCATATCTAATCACCAAGCAGGACAACATGACATGAGCCGTTTTACCTTCCTCTTTTACCCTCCTCTTGGACCTGACTGAACTGTTCTTGACTGCTTTCTCACCACCGGTTGCTGTTACTGGCTGAATGTCAGCACTTGCTGATTTACTTGCTTTGGTTCTGACTGTTTTCTCTGAATCTTTTCCATCATCCTGATCTGCTGATGTACACACAAACACACAGATGCATTAAGCCAAGCTTTAAAAACAATTAACAACAGTGTTAGAGATTGACTATTTACATAAATGTTCACTGCCGTGCGTTCTTGAACACTTGCTCACTCGCGAAAAGCAAAGGGGGGCATCTTCTTTTTCGTTTGCTAATGGTCTCTAGCACATGCCCACTTGGAAGAGGCTTGGTGCGAAACATCAAAGCAGTGCAAACCTTGTTAATTTTGCTCCAGCTTTATTCCAATATACTGTATATGACTCGGTGTCATAAAATTACAGCCGGGCAATTATTCATTTATCTTCCATAATCAATTATCTAAAAGTTAGCACCTCCATGACTGGTCGAAGTTCAGCTTGGTTTAACTTGCAACACGCTTTCAGTGGCCCCTTTAGAAAGTAGAGCCCGGAAATTATTGTAGAAACATGTGTAGCTAAGAATGCGACAGTTTGACTGCAAAACCTCAGAACACACATTCAAATAGACCTTTCATAGGAAGTGTCCACTTGAACGCTTGTTGCAGAGGTTGGTATGTATGTAGCATTTGGAGGGCATAACGTTCTGCCTATGAGGAAAAAACATTTTTTTTTGGAAATAGTTTTTTTTTAGTCCAAATAAAAATGTAACTACCTTCAGTTATGAATAATTTGGAAAAACAAAACCTTGTTTAGGTCCCACACACCAGGGCGTATGATGATTCTGCATTTGAGCCTTCCCGGTGGGGGCACTGATGTGCTGTCACAGCCCCGCACAGGAACATTTTGATGGTTTAACTCCCATAATCCAAGCCTTAATCCTGAGAATTTGGTATAGCCCGGTTGTAGATTTAAACCCACAATCTCCCTTAGGTTGTACAATCTACCATTAGACCGATGAGCCGGTCCTATATATTCTAAAACTAAACAGAAAACGTAGTATTAAAAACTCTCAACACAAACTATTTAAACAGAAACTAAAAACACATTTTTCTTTAAGCGACATTTTTTCTCTGCCCAATCGAGCACAGGAATCGAATTTAAATGTTTTCATTCCATGAAAGTTAAATGTCACAAAAGGATTAAAAAACTGCACCTGCGGTCTGGTTTACTGGCTGTGTAGAGAGATAGAGCTGCTCATCAGCGGGGTCATCCAGGGCCTCGATGGAGTAGATGTGTTCATAGTCTGGGTCATGGGTGTTCACCACTACATGGAGCTCGCGGCCTGAGATGGAGGCAGCAGCATAAAGGTCAAAGGCCTTGATATCACTGAAACCTTCCAACCCCTGGGCAGTTATTCACGCACAGAGCAGAGAGCAGCCAGGAAGTAGTCTGAAAACCAGTCAGTGACCCCAGGGGGGCTTTTCCTCTTTCCAAGGTCATAAATGTGAATCTACTTCTTAATTGTTTTGGTGTGCTCCTCTGGTTCATTAAAAAAAACACTTTTGGTCAATTCTTACAGTAAAATCAGCCACATTTCGTTTTGTTTTCTACTTTTGAAAAGCTTGGGACTGAAAAAGCAGCAGCATAGTAGTCTTTACCGTTCACAGGCATTGTGCCATTAAAGGACTGCATGTGAGGGGATCTGGTGTGTGACTGAGTCCCTGTCACCTGTTACATTTCACTGCAGCTAAAGCAAATGTGGCTTCATAGTTATGATACATCAATGACAAAACCCCCTCTCCAAAAAAATCCAATTCAAACTGAAAATGTGCAGTCAAACAAAACACATCATCAATGATTTTCTCCACTGAAAGCAAAAGTGGTAAAGTAATGTAACTTTTCGAATTAAACTATGTTCTGACATTTCAAATAAAAGTAAATGAATGAAAAACTTTTTCTTAGACGATGTTTTCTCAGCGGGTGTAGTACCATGGCCCATGTCTGTCTTCCACACAGGTCTTGTTTCAGCATAATAAAGAACATTATTTAAAATTTGCTTTTCTTTGTTGGGGAGAACAAATGCTGTAATCACCAGGGAACAGCTGGGGGAGGGCTTAGCAAATCAGTCTGCATTGGCTCACCTAAAAACACAAAAATCCTGCTCTCTCCAAGCATTTTACCATAGATACAGAATACAAAATTGGCAGGTGCAAAGCGCTAACATCCGATTGCGCTTTAATAGTACATAATCAGAGCAAACTTTCACACAAAATAAGATTTTTTGTTTTGTTCTGATGCTAAAACAAGACTTATTTAGACTGTTATCTTCTAAAAGGTTTTGTGTTTTGTTGTTACCAAATCAATTTTTATGCTGCATTCACACCGGACGCGATTCATGAATCAGGTGCATAGAGTTTCAATGATTTGGTCGTTGGGAATGGCACGGCGAGGTTGACGCGCAAACTTGTTCTCAGCTTTGGGCACGTGACGTTGTCAGTGACTCGATCAAAGGGCAGAAAATTAAATCCAATATGGCTGCTCGATGCAAGAATTCCATCCATTTTCTTAACCTGCTGGGGCCGAGGGCTTGCAGGAGGCCGTCCCGGTTACTATTGGGCAAAGGGGGGCTGCACCCTGGACTGGTCACCAGCGATTGAGCCCGCTACTATGGCACCCGCGGTCCGGCCAGACTCTGGGCAGTGGCTTTCACCAGCTCCAACTCCATGGACTCTTTGACAGGCTACAGCTTGCATCTCAGCGTGGCAAACAGAGGAGGATGATCTAAGCAAGCGGGCGCCACTGCCCAGGGTCTGTCTGTCCGACACAGCAGACGGAGAGCGGGTGCCATCATAGCGATCGGCATCGCTTCAACTCCATTGGCTTATGATGTCTATCTAATTTTCATCAAGACAATAATAAAAAGATCCCCCGTTTTTTTTTCTTCCCCCCACAGTGGATCAATGCTCAAACTGGGCCACAGACAGACGGAAGTAACGTTTAAAATGGGCGTAACCCAGGCGCAGCTCTCGCTGCAGGAGTGAAGTCCACCAGGAGAAACTATAAAAGATATGGTGAACCCAAACACGGCGACGTGCTTGCCTAGGCCTCTGCAGAGCTCTCCAAAATATATAAGCCCAAGCTACTCGCTCAACATCATCCATATTTTTCATGATGTGGTAACAAATGAAGTCCAGAAAAATGTTGGCGGTTGCTCTACGGCCGGCGCACCAAGGCGTCAAGCACTACATTTGATGCGCGTCAAAAGAGAGACGGCAGACGCGATATTTGACGTGCGAATCGCTTATGGTGTGAATGCATCATTGATCTTTAAATGCATTATAATGTTAATTCTTCACTAAAACTACCCCAAAGTGGTATTTTTGCTCCATTGACGGATCTCTGAGTATTCCTCTAAACACCTGCACTCTGAGCACCAGCCCTTTCCAATCCACCAAAATGAGCGGGTTCTTAAACTGTGACATACATAAGTGAGGAACAGCCCCTTCCAGGAAGAATCTGTGCTGCCAGAACCGCCCCAAGGCTAAGACACACACTTTCTCAATGGTGATCGGCTATATGCTTTCCTCTTATATGCACAATATACACATCCATCTTTGCAAAGGTTTTGATGTTTTTGGCAGGCGAAGTGAAGACACGCTGCCAAGGACGGCTCTAGGTTGACATCATGAAATAGGCGGCACCCACAAGGAGTGAAAGGCGGAGCCTCAGAGATCACATCGTCTTACTTTCTGGTAGGAAAATGAACTGCGAAAATATCTAATATTTCATGAAAAAAATCGTTCTTTAGTGTGCTATATTATCATATATATTATATTGTTTACTCTGAAAGGCTTAAAAATTGCATGATATATGCCGTTTGAGAATGGGAAGTTCAAACAAACAATCCAAGAGTTGCATATCAGACAAATTAACAATGAAGGTCCTTAAAAAACTTACGTAGAAACAGCAAAATGCTGAGCATTTTGAAAAACTGACACTTATTATAAATAGAAAATGAGCTAAACTAGTCCTTGGAACCTCAGTGACTTTTTCAAGTACAAATGTAAATTTTGATCATATTTAAACGCGTATCTAAGTTATGCTATACTGCTATACATGTATGTGTCATACTGTCTCACCAAATGGCCAGATTTGTTTTAGTTCACTTAACCAACGTAAAGTGTTCATAACTTAATTATTTCTAGTTAAAAAGTGTAGAAACTTTGAGCTTTGGATCAATCAGAAATCTATGAAACAAAGAATTGACAAAAATATAACATAGGAACTTGAAATTGTATTCTACATTATATTTGTGAGCCATCTTTCAATTATACCTAACAGGTATAAGCTGGCAGGTTCTACAGCACTTTTTCATTCCAAGTATTGTGTCTCCATCTACAGTTGTGTGGCTGTTGCAGGCCTTTAATAAACCTTACAAATACAACTATTTATGTGTTATTTTATCTTTTTTACCCAATCATGAAACATATCAGTTAAATTATAACCACTCAAAGGACTTACAAGTGTGCAATTCTATATTTTTGAAGTCCATTTGGAAAAATAAGTTTAAAAAATCACAAATTATTTTTTCATAGGTTATAAACAGGAGAATACTGAAGACTTAAAGCAAACTTACGGCTAAAGCAAAAGACTAAAAATGTAATGATAAAATTATGTTTAGAAAGATTTTAAAGATGACAATGAATCTGGAATTTTTCATTTGAGTCAAAAATTCAGACAAGAAATCAGCTAAACACTGTTTTTGCCCTAAAATAATAAGTGAAACACATAACACATAATCAATTGGGCACTAATGGAGTTCTCTGTTTTCTTGCAGAGAAAACCACCCGATGCTCAGAGATCTCCAAAAGTGACCCAACCAGTTTACCCTTGTTGGTAAGAGAAACCAAAGACAGGCCGACTGCAGAGCTTTCAGGGAAACACTCACCCGTCTCCCCCTTCAGCACCAGCTGTTGCTCTGCTGGAGACCGAGCCCTGACTGTGGGCTTGGACCGAGTTTCTGGGCCTAAACCTGAGAGAGCCAGATAGGAAGGACAGCAACGATGGGTTCCAAAACAGGAAAGGAGGTTCAGAGAGCAAGAAAGAGCAGAGAAGTGTTACACAGGGGAAAGGACCGAAAAGGAATCAGAAAAGCAAAACGATGGAAAATACTGGAAGGCAAAAGGAATTCTGGATGGACTGTAGTGATGAAAAGTTTGTGAACATTTAAGAATTTTATTTTTCCAAACTGCTGCATAAATATGACTTGAAACATCAAACTTTTTAAAAAAAAGTCCTCAAAGTACTTGTTAGTCCAACTACAGAAACAGAAAGACGAAAAGTGGCTTCTTATTTCTTTTTATATAAGTTTTATATGAGTTCAGTCCATGGGATTTAAAGCTTAAAAACATCTTGTTATGAAAATAACAGGAATTTCTAACATGTCAATTCAGGATAAATCTAGTCTGCTAAATATTGTGGTGGGAGTATGATGATTTGAGGAGATTTTACAGCATATAGTGAAAAATTTAATTTACGTTTGTAATAGCTGAGTGCACAGAGAGCAAAGTTTTATGCACTTTAGCTACACAAGGACATTAGCACTAGATTATTTTTAAGTTTTTAAGAACACTGTTTTTTTTTTCTTTAACACATTGAAGACCCACTCTGATAAAAAAAAGTGAGGATGATGTTTCAGTGATATTTATGCAAAAATATTTTAAAATTCCAAACATTCCACAAACTTTCATGTCAAATCTTGGAAATGCATACCTTTAGTCGAATATTACGTTTTAAGTTCCCCAGAAACCCCGGTAAAAATAACATTAGTCCAATCCCACAGCAGTTAAAGGATTCATTCAGTTTCAGCAAGAATGAACTTCAATCCCCTTGAAACTGTGATCCTTGACAGACTCAAAACAAAGCAAGACTCCAGTTTTCCTTCACTCTGACATGACAGCTGAATGCAAGACCACCATTTAGCTGTTATTTAAGGAAAAAAGAAATCATTTTGTGAAGAATAATACATTGTATAAACATGGGTGAAAATGCAGTTTGTCTAAAATGACAATACTACATATTCATAGCGGTGCGTCAGTGTCGCTTATCTTGTTCTGATTGAACTGCTGCTTCTTGACGCTTGCGTGGCCCTGCGTTAGCATCTCATATGACTAAATGATTCACATTTTTGGGAAACTTGATTTAACATTTTTTGAACTGGCATAATAACATGACTCACTTTGGGTTCTTATTAAAAAAAGGTGCATTTTGCTAGAAAATATGAAAAATCTGACAAAGCAAATGAATAAGCCCCAGGTTTTTGAAAAATGTCATTTCTTAGTTAAGCTAAAAGAAAAAGAAATTACTCTATTTCTCTGCGCATTACTTGAATTTTCAATCTAATGAAGTGCAAAAGAAAGGATTATGTACTGCTATGTTTACAAATTCATATTGCTGCACCCTGCGCAGTGTCAAATCATGTGTGTGGTACAAGACTGTGACTCATGCTCAATAACACCCTTTCTGTCCATTAATGCTTTTCTGCTGCACTCAGATGGCTCACTTACCTCCACACGCTGAGGAGCAGACACACGGACCGGGAAAAGCAAAGAGAAAAGCAGAACATTGTCAGTTTTGTGAGTCAATGAATTTCTGTGCCTGCAGTCAGTTTCTCTTCAACAATACTTCCACAAACCTCTGCAGAAATAATGAAATTTACACTATAAGCACTGTGAAACTCAAAGCAATATAAAAAAATTAGCCATCTAGGTTGTATGAAAGACTCACCACAGTGCTGATTCATCTCTGAGCGAACATACTCTCTGACCTCATCCTCCTGAATTCAAAACAAACAGGAAAACAGAGCAAAACAGCATCAACATTTGTCTTATCAACTGTGTATGAGTGTATGCAGGTCCTGCGGTAAGGATCAGCCACTGACCGTCATGCCTGGCTCTCCTCTGTCTCCCTTTATTCCATCTGGCCCCATCTCTCCCTGCGACATGGACAGGTATTAAGGTCATGGATTTCAGAAATGAAGTTGTCTGCAGCTGCACCCATTTTTCAGATTGCGTAACTTCAATGAGCACAGTTTCAATAAAAATGGTTTTGAATAAATTAAGGAGATGCTATACTGACAGGCTCTCCACGCTCCCCTGGTATCCCTGGGATTCCACGCGGACCAACCGTTGCAGGACCGACTGGACCCCTCTCTCCCTGACACAGGAAAAACAACATTACAGCATACAATATGCTTTTAATGCTTTATCCGAAAACACTGTCACATATCAAATCCATTTTTTAATCAAAAACACAAACCCACAGCGCAAACTAATTAATGAAATAAACAACATGGAAATACCATCGTCTCAATAACGTAAAGCGTGTGTTCTGTCTTCCTCTAAGAAAAATCCCTTTCAAACAGAAATCAATTTCAGAGATAAATGTGAACAAAACGAAAAACCTATGACATGCCTACATCTCACCAACTTCCTCCTCACTCAGGTATTTTATGTGTTCGCTAAGACCTGTCACTCATAGAACCGGTAAAGACGAAAAAATGTGCATGAACATTTTTGTCCTATGATCAAGATCATAGACCTTTCAGTCTATGACCATGATATTTCATTGAAATATCATGTTTACTTCCATTTTTTTCTCTATAAAAAGCCTTTATCTACCCATGAGGGCCATTGTGACTACGGCTTTACAACCAGTTATGCTAACGATGCTCCTCCTTTTCCCCGCCACTTTTTAAAACAATATTTAAGCCCTTGACTCATATTGATACAAATATCAAGCTACTTTGGTTCTAAACTTGCCTCCATTTAGCGACCTACATGAAAGCAAAAACATTAGTCAAATTTGTTTTACTAGAGCTGGAAATAAATTCAGGAATAAAGTTCCATCCAGCTAGCCCAGGGGTCGGCAACCTTTTTTACTCAAAGAGCCATTTGGGACCGCCCCTAATGAAAAAAAAGCACCCGGAGCCACAACCCGTTTTGACATCAATATATATATTATGCATGTTTATATTAAATCAAGGGTGCTCATTACGTCGATCGCCATAGACCGGTTGATCTTCAAGGACATGGGTATAGATCGCAGTCCAGAAAAGATAAAAAAAAAAAGTACCGTACAAGCCGCTATTTTTTTCCTGCGCTCACACCCCTGCGGCTTTTTCAGTGACGCGGCTATTTTATGGGTTTAATTGGCGGCCGCCATGTTACTCCCATAATGCTGCCGCGACACAAGCGGAAGGAGAGCTGTTCCCGTTCACCCCTCCATCCACTGCTGCTACTTGCTCATTCTTAAACACGTACAACAGTGTGGCGAGCCGGGCGATGGCCCCGCCTTTAGCCTCTAAGACTCATGGGAAATGGGGGATCGCGGATGTAAATTTCCTCATCATAACTGAGGGACGTAATGTTGATTATATGGTTACTGTTTGTAATTTTATGTATGATACCTAGATTGTCAATAAGTAAAAAAAAACTAAAAAAATAAATAAAAATAAAAAACCATAACTGAGGAACTTGTGAACAGAATAGAGCTGCATGCTGTTTGGCAGTTGTGGGAAAATTCAAATGCATGAGCCTGACGCAAGGCTGACTTCTCACACGTAGTGGTAATGGATCACACTTACTATGGGAGTCAGGGCATGATCTGTCAGGTTTACCATATTGCCTAATAATTGCGTCTTTTACTCCGACGTGACTTGTGCATGTTTAAAAGTAGTTAATCACGTGACAATGGGTGGGTGCGGCCTGTAATGGTGTGCGCTTTGTAGTCTGGAATTTACGGTACTTCTTCCTTTCCATTGTCATGTTTATTAGTTACATGTTTATTTAAACTTGATTGTTTATGTACTGATGATTAAAAACTACACAGTGAGATTACACAAATATACTTTTGTATTAACAGATGAGGCGTTTTATTACAAAGACAGAAAGCAGCGACCATCGTATTCATACTCTGCTGTAAACTGTGCAATGCGGGGAGCGTGGCATATTGTGAGGCATTGGGCGCTGATGGCTCCGTACGAAGCGCGTGCCTCGCAGCTTCCTTGATGAGCTCGTATTTATCGGGCGAGAACTGCAGAGCTGATAGCAGGAGGAGAAACGCAGGGCGGCTTCAATAATCACTCCGGTTGTTGGTATTCTACCGGGGACATGATGTGCCGCGGGGCAGAAAACGACTTTCTGATGACAGAGAGTTTGCGCTGAGTGAATTTAAACATGCGTCTGCAGTGACGTATGTGTCAGAGGATGTCTGATTGGCCATTCTGCATGTCAATCAAGTCCCGTCCTTTTCTGTGAGGATTTTGATTGGCTAGTGGATATTTGAGAAGTACTTTTTTTTTAATCTTCTCTGTCCCGCGATCTACCCTCATGTCCTTGAAGATCGACCGTCGATCGCGATCGATGTAATGAGCACCCCTGCTTTGAAACATACATCAATGCACATGTATGTTTAAAAACACTAAGCGCAAACTCTCTGTCATCAGAAAGTCTGTTTCTGCCCCGCGGCACGTCAAGTTCCCACCAGAAAACCACTCCGGATCCGGAGTGTTTATTGAAGTCGCCCCGCGTGTGTCCTCCTGCTATCAGCTCTGTGGTTCTCGCCGATAAATACGAGCTCATTCATTAAGGAAGCTGTTTTTTACGTCGCACACGCTTCATATGGAGCCGCGCCTTTGAAATGCCATGAAAAATGAACAAACTAAAATAAAAGTTAATTTTTATAAAATACTCATTATTTTCCAAAGTCACAGGGAGCCACAACAGAATGATGAAAGAGCCACATGTGGCTCCGGAGCCATGGGTTGCCGACCCCTGAGCTAGCCAGTTAGCTTCAGTGCTGTCCTGTGGGCCAGCCCTTTCTAGGTAGGACTTCTTGATTCAGCCAGTTCACTTATTGTCCGGTGGTACATCCCTTGCAGGGGTTTGTCCTCCCATGAGGATCTGTCCTCCAGTCCTGCATCCTCTGCTCTCCATTGGTGGAGACATTCACTGACCACATTGTCAGTTGGGGCCTTGAGCTCACTAGTTCTCGATCTCCTTCCTTGCGGATGTCATACAGTCTCAGGGTGCTGGAATTTGGATGGAACCCTCTATTTCTAGTGAGGGGCTTTTGTGTCCTATACCGCATGGTATAGCAGATAGAGGAAATTTGCCTGCTGGGCAATTTTGTCAGCTATCCAGACCAGGGCCAGCAGGATTGCCACAGGGATCCTCTTAACGCCAGAGAGCAGAGAGAAACAGGAGCAGAGAGTGCAGGACGCCAGAGGAATAGCCCCATGGCTGTGTCAGGGGACCAAGCACAGGGCCCCGCCCCTGAAGAGACCCTCAGCCCCAGACACCACCTGGTAGCTCTGGGCATCAACCCATTCCAACCCCCAGGGCCCCCCAAGTGAAATCTGCCTCACACTCCAGGCAATCACCCGCCCACCCTGCAGGAGGTCCAGCAGAAAAGAAGGCAGGAGCCACCCACCCCTGCTCAGAAGGAGGACATGTTGTGATCCTGTGGGCGCAATCTCCTCCAGTGCCTGAGCCACACCTGCACCTGGTCACGCACCTGCTCCTCATCTGCTCTTCATCTGCCACTCTACACAAACTTCACATGAACCTCCAGCCGACGCCAGACGATTGTTCACCTCTGGTAACAATGTTGACAAGTACTATCAGAGCTTAAGTAATTTTTATGTGTCTTAATCCTCCTGTTTCTCCCTCTCAAGATCCTGCCTGCCAGCCAATCTGTCTATCTTCCTGCCTGCCCACCCGCCTGTCCGTCAGCCTCCTGTCTGCCTCCCTTTCTGCCTGCCTGCAAAACTGCCAGCCTGCCATCCTCACTCTGTTCAAAATAAAACTTGTTACCCGGAAAGCCGTGTCCACATTTGGATTCCACCTTCCAGCCATCTGCCATAACAAGACACCCAGGAGAAGTGGGGACCCCCGAAGAGCATTGTAAATATGGCCCAACAGGGCTCCCCCACTGATGAAATTTTGGAGAGGGCCAGAACCTGCACCACAGGGACACGGACACCCCCAGGCTCAGATTTGATGTGATCCATGGCTTTATTTTACTAACCTAGTAAAACCATTGACCTCCATGCAGGATAAAGAACAAAGGACGCACCCTTTATCTGGTTTTCATAAGGTACAGCCAATCAGAGGGGCAAAAACAAAAGATCTGTTAATTGATCAGTTCATTTCATTTTTGGTGTGCCATTTAGGAAAACAAAACAAGGCATATCACTAAAAATAATTCTACTCGCTTTAACACCCCAGTCTGAAAAAGGTGCATCTATTAAAGATACCTGATATTGCCCCAAACCTTATCACTCGTTTCTTTATTATCCAGATGACAAAGCAGTCAAAGGAGAGTCCTATCAAACTGTCAATCACCGTCAAGCAAAGCAGCAACAAAAAGGGCCCAGGAAAAAAAGAAAGAAAACAACAAAGAGGAATGACATGGGGACTGTAATCTTTTTATATCAGTGTTACATAACACTTCTAATGTCAAAACTGTCAAAAGCTTTATCTGTGCTGCTTTGGCTTGTTGTCACCTCACCACTGACAGAACCAGCTGCTGCTATTTTGTGATGTGAACAATACTTGGGTCAAATCTTGTTTTTCTTTTCTTTTTTCATCTGTCCCTTTCTTTGCTGAATCACAATCAAATCTGTTGCCGTCATGACACGTGTTGATACTAGTGCAACAAGAATTCCTCCATGCCATCAATCTACTTAGCACCTCTTTAAAAGCTGTACTGTGAAAAATAAGGTTTCAACAGCATTAAAGTAACCAAAGTCACCTTTTGTCCCTGCAGCCCCTCTGGGCCTTTAGCACCAGCTGGTCCTTGTGGGCCAGTCAAGCCGGAAGGCCCATCCACCCCTCTGGGACCTGGAGGACCAGGAACACCAGGTGGACCCTGTGTAAAGAACAGACAGTATTAACTTTGAATGTTTGTGTAGTTCTAGGGGTTGATTCATGCAGCTGATGTTTGAATATGGAGATCAGACAGTGTGTGTGCTGTTGCCATTGTATTTGACTCTGAAAGTAAACACCCACCCGTTCACCCTTTTCTCCTTGCGTTCCTTTGGGTCCAGGGACTCCATCGAATCCACGGTCACCCTGTAGTAAAAAATGAAAACAAGAAAAGAAAATGTTGCTACACCTTTAACTGGTCACATCAAAACAGGAATAATTAAAGAAAAAGAGTTTCACAGTACCTTGGGGCCAACTATACCTTCTTTTCCTGGGATTCCAGTGACCCCGGGGGGTCCAATATCTCCCTAAGAACATAGAAGAGGGAACATAGCGCACTAGGCCATTCATGCATTACACCTCAGAATTTCCAACAGATAATGATCTTACCTGTTCACCTTTTCTTCCTGGTAGACCCGAACGCCCATGTATGCCAGCATCCCCCTGAGTACACTCAATTATTTTAATATGTATACATTAAAGCAACAGATCAAATAGATAAAAACAGGCTGACACTCCAGCAGTTAAATCATCACCAAACAGCATCCCTTCCATCCTTAATTTCTGTCTAACGAGCTCACCTTATCTCCCTTGGGGCCATCACTTCCACAAGCCCCTTTGGGTCCGCGGTCACCCTGGAAACGCAAATCCCTGTCACTTATTGCCAAAAAGTGGTTTGTGAGTAACAAATGACAAAAAATGCATTAATTCATTCAAAAAAAATATATAAAAACATCTCATTTAAAAAAAAAATCAGAGATCATAGTCTTGCTCATGCTGATATAAACTAGGAACTGAAAAAGGCAAGTTTCTAGCAGCAGCAGAGACAGAAGCTCAACGGGATGTGTGTTTGGACAGAAAGTCAGCATGAAAACAACTACGGATTTGGCCTTTGTAACATGCAATCAAACGGGGGTGTACGGGTGTTGCAGGTTTTTGGGTCGTCTGGGCTCACAGAGGGTCATTGAGAGGAGCGGCTGTATCTTAAGGGGAGCGCAGGTGTTTCTTGCAGTTCCCTTAAGTCTCATGCAACCACATTAAAGAACCTCATGAAAATGGAAGGTACCATTGTTGTGCGTATCGGGAAATGTATCGGGAAGTACTTGTTAGGAGAACATAAGTTACAAGCACTTATGAAGTACAGATGATGCTGTAGTACGATATCCTTTACGTAGCGCTCTAGCTATAGGGTGCGAGTATTGGCCCCTTAATGACAGTGCACAAATGCTGTACACACAGGGTGTGCAGGTGAGATGCAAGTGCCTGTAGAAAGTCCACACAAACTACACTCTGATTGTCTAAGTTCCTACAATGGTACACAATTGCAAGGTCTGCATCTCACCTACTTCACCCTTATTTACTCTTATGCCGTAGTCACAACTGCCCTTATGGGTGGATACTGGCTGTTTGTCGATGAAAAAAGAACGTAGTGAGAACTTAAACAACTAGTGAAGATATGTTTATTTATTTTTTTGCGAGATTGCACCCTCAGCAACCGCCATATTGCACATTGGAAAAACTGCCACTGCAGTGACGCTACCAGCAACTTCAAATCAAATTTTTCTTTTTATTTTTCTTTAAAAAAATAAAATCCAAGTATTTGAATGGGGCTCAAGTATTCTGAGAAGTTGAGACGGGAGCTTGCAATAGGATTAAAACAGACGCATTGACGTTCAGGCGTGGAGAGGTGGAGGTGCTCTAAAGAGTTATTTTTAGAAGTGCCTGTACTGAGCAGCGGTGAGAACCTGCCCACTTAAAGCACTGCCGCACTTCTCTTGAGATGCAGTTCTTCCTCTCTATGACCCTCCACAGGCCCTGAGAGCCCAATAACCTTTAGCCCCCGTATGGGTGAATCCATGTACAGGTGCATATGACTAGACCTGTCACATGCAGTATGCCTGTAGTATGTGCACAAACATTTTCACTCAGCAGGCTCACTGAGCGGTCCACCACTTTGATATTTCCTGTGAGACACCTGCATGTTCCATACAGGTTTGCCCATTTCTTTGGCCCCATATCCAACTGTAAGGGCAGTTGTGACAAAGGCATTTGCTCTCTACGTATGATAAATACATGAGTGCATTTCAAAGTTCAATAGATCTGTAACCCAACCTTCTGAGATCCGTATTCATTTGGTCAACAGCCATGACACCATTGATGCTCAGAAGTCATTTTGAGGGAAAGCTGTGTGTGCGTGTCCCTAAACAGTATGACACAACTTGGTGGCGATCCGTCCTGTTCCCACAGGACCACTAAATGAGAGCACAGCGCAGTTCTGCTGCACATCATGTAGAGATTGACACATTCAGGACACTTCCTCTTCTCACAGGCAGGACCAGAGCAGGAGCAGGAATTTTTGCTCAGAACAGAGGCATCCGCCTTGCCAGAAACATATACTGTATGTCACAAACACATTAGAAGCTTCCTGTCTGCAAAAGAACAGAATGACAAACTCAACCAGACAGCGCGCGGGAACTATCAATGAGCGCAGCACATGCTACATTACATCTGACAATCACTTTCACTGAATGTGACACATTTTTTTCATTTGTGCTCATATTTCTCCAAGTGTGACCTCTGCAAAAATATTCTTTGTGTAGTCTGCTTTTAAATTGTAATCTAAAAAACCTGTTTAAAAACAGTTGGCCTGTTAAAAAAAAAAAAAAAAAAACTATTTTATACACCAACTTCTTGAGTGTTAGTTTCATTTACATTTGTTTTATTATTTAAGTTGTATCCAAAATAATCTGGTTTATTTTTTTCCAGAGACATTTATAATGCATGTTATTTAACTTATTTAAAGGGTCTAAAAAACACCCCAAATCACTGAACTGGCACAAGATTGATCATGTAAAGATGTTTGGTCCTCCCGCCCTTCTGCAGCGATGGTATTATCCAGTCAACAGCAAGTCCAGAGACTTGCAAGTTAGCGTGCTGAGGCAGCATTGCCAGACTGGGAGGTTTTCTGCTCAATAGGCCAGTTTTTAGTCTGCCTTTGCAGGCAAAAATTGCTTTAGGTGGATGAAAAAAATTTGGGAGGGTATGGGATTGGTTCTGGAGCTTCTAGTTCCTGGTTGAGGGATGAAAGAGCAGGGATGAAAGAACACTAAAGCAGTGTTTGTCCACAAACTTGCTTTATTTTGATTTCCTGTTTAATTTCAGCACAGGCTGTTAGCTCTGTCACACAAAATATTACGCAATCCTTGGTGAATTTGGGTTGATTGTTCCTTTAGTTTACTCAGCATATCCTAATAATCTAAAGCCTATTGTTATTATTATTATTTTACATTCTAGACGTTTCTATTCCATGTCCCCCTTTTCCATACGACAGGTCATGAATTTCACTTCAAATCTGACCTGGACTGAAAAGACAGAAAGAGACGGAAAAACAACTGACGATTGTGATACTAATATAAACAATAGATCATTTGTTAACGTATATAATACAAAATACATTTAATTTAAGTGTGATTTATCAAAACATTTGGTTTCTTGACATTGACCCATGGACAGACTCATGGGGGGCCCCCAACTCCCGCCCACCACCGTTCCCCCCCTGAGCCTCATGTACTGTGTCTTTGTCTGAATATGTGCCATTTTGTGTTTAAACGGTGTAGTTTTTTCTTGTATCAACACATTGTACGCAGTGTAGGGATACGACTTTTTTTGTCACCAAACCCAACCCTTGCCCTCTTCGTGGTCCACCTGCATGCTTTATAAAGGTGCGCCGGCGCAGGTCATCTAAGGCGCTCGGCTGCATTGACCTCAGTAACCTCTCGAGATGTGTGTGTATCCTGTGTTGTTGTCTGTCTGAACTTCTTCATCGAGATGTACTGGAACTGAGTTTCTCCTTGTGGGATTAATAAAGTTTTCATTCATTCATTCATTCATTCATTCATTCATTCATTCATTCATTCATTCATTCATTCATTGACGTTGTCTAAAAGTGGGCCAGAAAGGAAGTAATTCAATGTTTTACCCTATAGGTAAGGATTTAAAATAAATAAATAATACAACCGCGGCATGTTATTGTTCGCCTGGAGCCCCCAAACTGCTAAATTCTACACTAAGGCCACGTTCACACTGCAGGGCTTAATGCTCAATTCCGATTTTTTGAAAAAATCAGATTTTTTTGCAAGGCCGTTTACATTTCCAATTAAATGGGAACTTTTGTGATCTCCTGTGTGACCGTGAAATGACCCAGAAGTGACCCGAATGCGCAGTAGAGTACCCAATGGTGAACGACGTCACTGTTGTTTGCGGAAGTAGCTAACGTTAACAATGGATGTCAACAGTGTCGTCAACAGCGGAGCTCTTTTTGTAATATTAAATTCATTTTCACGAAGGAGCCAGCACAATAACAATCTTCTCATTTTAAGAAGGCATTGGAGCCAGGATCGTCTGTACCCACTGTGGGGAATGGGGATGTGTATGTGCTGGGGCCACGCGCCTGTGTGTGTGTGTAAGAGAGAGTGTGTGCAGCGAGGCAGGGAGTGAGGGGTCAGTGGGGCCGCACATTCAGGTTGTGTGTTAAGGAGGAAGGAGAACATTAATGATAGAAAGTTTCCCCCAGAATACATGCTATTGACTCTTTATAACCCGCTCTGGAGAGTATGAGAGTTTGAACGCGGAAGTGAATCCCGGAGGAGGATCCGCCTTGGGTACCCCGCGCTTCTGACCAGGGTCGGAAAGGGAAATAAAAAGTAATCGCGGTTAAGGTTCAACACCACGCACGGCCATTTCGCTGGAAATATTTTCAAAAACCGCCCGGTTGAGATAAGAGCCCTTGAGTTTGGCCTGCATAGAGCTGTCACCCCAAATATTAATCAAATCGGTGACCTTACTTCCCTTTCACTGACTGGTCTCAGCAGCATCGTCCACTATGGTTGATGTTTATGTTCTCATTCCTGCCTACTTCAACGCAGAATGATGACTTTTGTAGCGTATCAATGACGTACGGGTCGGATTCATGTGGCCTGGCCGGTCATACGGTGGTCGCATTTCAAAAGATCGGATACGTATCGGATTCAGGACCACATACCCAAGTGGCCTGGGTCGCGTTTGAAAAGATCAGATACAGGTCGCATAGGGGCAAAAAAATCGGAATTGGGTCGTTTCAGTTTGAAGGTAGCCTAAAACACCTGATCTAAGTCCGCCACTGCAGAAATACAATTTTGTTTGTTCTCCACCATTAGAAAACTGCCGCAACAAGATAAACATAATTTTTAGTCCATGGTTTTTAACCAAATATTCATTTTTTCCCACTGGTTTGCCCCATTATTTCATTGCTTTATGCAGCTTTGCTGTGAGTGTCATTTGGATTAGGGGTGTCCGGTGTCCAACATGTTTTCCAACCAACCCTCCTGCCCATGAAGCTCCTTATTGACTAAGCACACCTGATCCAGGTAATCAGCAACAGATAAGGAATTGGCTGGCCCTCAAGGCCTGGAGTATGACACCCCTGATCTGGATCATCAGGGAAATCCAACCTTTGACCCAAATTTTAGAAGTACTTGGGAAAACAAATTAAGTAAATTAATTCAGAAAAACACTGGTTTTGAGCTAATATCATTTGATCAGAATAGAATAGAATAGAATAGAATAGAATAGAATAGAATAGAATAGAATAGAATAGAATAGAATAGAATAGAATAGAACTTTATTGATCCCGAGGATTCAGTAATCAGTAAATACATTTTGGGGAAAATAATTAAATATTACTGAGTTAATATAACCTAAAAAGATGAAAGGTTTTAGTGTAACATCTACTATAAAATGTAAACCACAATCAAATTAGACTGAAAGCCTTTTTGCCTTCGTTTCTGTAACACACTTTAAATTTGATTTTTTGCACTGACCTGGTTTTTATGGAATTATCTAGTTTGGACTATTATCATCCACACGAGATACAGATAATACTGAAAGGCTAAGGTCAGGCATAATGAACAAGCACATGAGGAGAATACCTTGATTCCTCTCATTCCAGTGATCCCACTTTCTCCTTTCTCCCCTCTTGGGCCAAGCAGACCATTTTTTCCAGGTAAGCCCTGGTTAAAAACAGAAATTAATAGTGTCGAGCCACTAAAGGGTAAAATCTTCACAATGCATTTAAATGGAGGCACTCACTGATTCACCAGGTACTCCAGGTTCGCCTGCTTCTCCCTGCAGATACAGAACAGTACTGCACTTATTATAGCACTGAATCACTGCCTGCGCTCACTGCTGACTGGATTGTTATTTTTAGCGGTCATATTGGTTTAAACAGTCATCTATGAGCATAGATACTTGCCTTCTGTCCTCCAGGCCCACGGGCACCGGGGAATCCAGTCGATCCTTTTTCTCCAGGCTCTCCCCGCTGACCCTGGTGTCAAATACACACAGTTCAAAATATTCTGAACTGGATATTCTTTTCCACACTCAGTCAGTGGTAAATTGCATTTTCATAACAAATCCATACACTGGTTTGAACAGCAGCCAGACAATGCTTATTACTTGACATTGGTTCCAATTTCACTGGATTTATCAAGGTCAAAAAACCCCAACTCTCAATTTGGTGACACAATCAATGAAACCGGGCCATCCATCTCCATCCCTCACCCACTTTTTCTTTTTCTACAAACCAAACAATCACTTCATTTCCAATGACATTTACCTGCTCTCCCGAGGGGCCTTCTTGACCTTTCACCCCTTTTTCTCCCTGTGTACCTTTTGGTCCTCGGTCACCCTGAATGAAATAGTGAAATGCAGAAGGATTTTAAAAATATGCACATGAGCAGTGTAAACAAAACCCTATATAATGGTATTTAAAAGTGCCAGAAAGCATGTAGGTAGATGCCTACAAACCATTTCTCCTTTGGTGCCCTTTTCTCCAACAGGTCCTCCAACCAACACCGTGTCCCCCTGTGTGACACGAAGCAGGTTTCATCAAAACACGAAAAAACGACAACAACAAAAATACACATGCTGTGTGGTTTTGTTGTTATTGTATAAACAACTGAAACTGAGGACTATCAACTAATGATACCACTTTGGTAAAAATTGTATTTTTTTTTGCCTGTCAGTTTTCTGATAACTGAGGACAAATGTAAAAAAAAAAATTAAGGTTTATTTCAGAGTATTTCTTTATTCAAACTACTGTGAAACAGGAGTAGATGAAAAAATGGCAGTGGAAAAAAGATTGTAGCGGTGAAGTACAAACTATAACGGGCAAGCCATAAGCTCCCTTACTCCACACCAACAGCCCCCGCCAACAACTCAGAGGGGAATTTCGAAAGAACTATACGACACAAGTTTTCTGATTCTGCCCAAAAACGGCAATGCATAACCTCTTAAGTCCCAAGCTAATGTTTGAGCTAACCCTCTACACATGTACTCAAAATGTGATGTCCAAGCTTGTGGACGCCAGGTGTGATAAGGTTAAAAAGATCATCAAAGGTGATCAGAGTGGGTCATTGAGCCTTCATTCATCCATAAACAACCACATTAGGTACAAGTTTAATTCTTTAGCTTTTTGTTTCAAATATTTATCTAAATCTTTTATTACAAAACTGAAAACAAATGCTAACACAACTGTTAAAACACAAACAGAGTTGATCAGATATTAAAAGGCACAAACCTTGTCTCCTTTCTCACCTTGAGGCCCCAAATCTCCCTGAGGACACACAGAGGAGACACTGGGAGTAAAACAGTTCATTCAAGCGTGTCATCAAAACTTTATATCAACAGGAAGCTCAGCCAGGATTCACACACAAACACTTTCAGAGAGCTTTTTCAGCCCTTTCCAGCATATCTGAACAACATTCACTAGTGATAACATCAGTCAATGTAAAATAAACAATACGTAGACCAGTGCTTCTCAAAATTGGGGCGCGCCCGATGACAGGGGGGTCATGTGCTCAAATCTGCTGGCGCAAATCACAAGTGCGCTACAACTGAGCTCTGAATTCTGACACATTCTTTGCGAGAAACTTGCGTCAAAACTGATCTGTGTCCGAAAATGGAACTACGGGGGGAGGGAGGGTAAGAGGAGGCGGAGTCAACCAATCAGAGTGCAGCACTTAGAGGATTTGGTAAAGTTAGAAAGGTCTTCACAGATTTGGACTTCCTGCTTCAATATCTCTTCTGATAAACGTTCAAACGTGACAGCAAGTATCTCAATCATTTTGTATTAACACAGAGAGTGAACTACGAATGCATTTCTAAGTAAAGAAAGTCTGTTTTTTCCTGCATTTTAATGAGAAATGATCTCTTAGTGCTTTCAATGCAGACATACAGCGAGACGTCTGCGAACGGACCGTCAACAGGAAGATCATCTTTGTTGTAGCAATCTAATATATTTTTTGCAAATAATCCATATGACTTATAATAAAGCTGCTCAATAGCCCTGGCCATGTTGTCCTGCTAAGTCCTCTGAATCCTGCACTCTGATTGGTTGACTCCGCCTCCTCTTACCCTCCCTCCCCCCCTAGTTCCATTTCCGGACACAGATCAGTTTTGACACAAGTTTCTCGCAAGGAATGTGTCAGAAGTCAGAGCGCAGTCGTAGCGCACTTGTGATTTGCGCCAGCAGATTTGAGCACACGCAGAAGCACATTTGAGCAGTTGTAATCACAGATTTGAAGTTGTAACTCTAAATGACCACATGCAGATGGGAATTTGTCAGTTCATAGCAGAAGATTTTTACACACAGATGCAGTTTTTTGATGCACAATTATTCAAATCCTATATTACAAGTTCTCACATCAAATCTACAAGTGCGTTCTTTTTGGAGCATTTTTACCTTCATAAAAATGTTTCTAGTTTAAATAAGGAATGACAGATTTTTTTAATTTCAGGCACTTTAAGTTTTGTTTATCTTCTTTTCTGTTCTAGACTAGAACAGGGTTTCTGTGGCAAAATAAAAGTAATATTTGTATAAAGTGGATTTATGTTACTGTTTTCTTTTGTTAATGTTAAAAGATAAAATTGTAGGTATACTTACAGAATTTTTATAGCTACTAACCTATATATCGTCACTGCAGCAAGTGTGTGTGTGTGTGGGGGCACAAAACGTTTTCTTTTACCTAGGGGGGGGCCTGGCAAAAAATCATTGAGAAGACGTAGACAAGATGACAATAAATAATATATAGCTAAATTTTACCCTTTGCCATTACAAATGTGGTTTATTACATCCAGGTACCTTATTTTTATTAAGGGATATTAAAACAACCAAAACTGTGTTTTCCAATTGGAAAAAACAAACAAAAAAGACTCAAAAACTATAATATTTTAGAAATAAAAAAGCCATGGTACTAATATTTTTACTCACACAGAACAGAAATTGTATTTGATTATGCAAGTTATTTTATATCCCCATTTAATATTCTGTCAGATCCTTCTTAGTCTCATTTTTAGGCACTTTGTCCACACAAGCAGATTTGCAAACATTAGAAGCATTCATTTTCAAGTGTTTTCATGGATTTAAGGACACAATTCTGTCCTGCAAAGGGACTGAACAGGAATATTATTTAAAAAGAGGCCAAAATAAGTGCTGATATTTACCTTCTCCCCACGAGCACCTCGACTTCCTGGGGGTCCCTGATAAACACACAAACAGACACACATCAACTCTTTTTATACACTGAACATATAAAGGTCTGCAGGGGGCCTGGTTCTGTCAATATCACCATTTTTCTTGGTTAGGCACCGAATAATGATGTGTGACTGTGACAAACCTGGTCGACTGCTCTGAATAAAAGCTTCTGCTAAATGACCAAATATTAAAAAATCGCCCTGAGACATGAAAGAATCCACAATGCCATGACTCACTGGGGTGTGCAGCTAAGAAATGCAGGCTTCATTATAGATGCTGGTGTTTGGAAATTACACCACAGAGGAGGACGACAACCCTCTGAATGAGTTTTTCTTTTTTTTTCTTTTTGCAGTCCCGGAAATGAAAAATGCTCGTCTTTTGTTAATTGTTATCAGTATTGAGACTTAAGCTTACATGCTCCTTTCATCATTCCATGCTTTGTGCTAAAAAATAGGAAAAGCACTGTGAGAGATACTGAAATGCAAAAAAGAAGGGCGCCTTAATATTTACCGTTGAACCTCTCTCTCCGTCTATGCCGGCCCGACCCTCCTCTCCCTAAAACAAAGCATAGTTATGACACAACAAAGGCCTATAATATTGGTTTTCATCCCTCAAAAACACATCAAAACAGTTTTCTTTTTAGGGGACCATAAAATGAAACAGACTATAAATGGGCATAACTGATGTCTTACTCTGGGTCCCGGATCTCCTCTTTCTCCTCTGAGACCAGGAACGCCAACACCAACTTCCCCCTGGCAACAGAGAAGACATCAATTCCCTTTACAAGTTTGGCACACATTCATTCAGACTGACAGAAAGGGTGCCTTTTTACTAAGATGGCAGGTATGCACAGAGCGGATGAGCCTGGGTAGTCACCTTGTCTCCTTTGACCCCATTGGTACCAGGAGAGCCCTATGGAATGAAGCAATGAAAAAATGTTGTTAGTGTTCTTCCTATCTCAGTATGATTATATTCAAAGACAGACTGCACAAAAGTGTTTGAAAGCTTCAGTGCATCATTATCAATGCAGTTACAATTATTTTATTTTTACTTTTTTTTTTACTTGTTCTGTCCAACAGCTGATCAGATCAAAGCTAAAGGACTCTTGTGATGGACATATTTTACTGTTACAACAGGGGTTTATGGATCTTCAGACAAACAAAGTGTATATTTGTATAAACCCCTTTTGTATATGAGACTAAGCTTTATTTACAATAGTTATATTTACCATGTATCCATTCCTTGTAGGAATAGATGGAAAAAAAGAAGAGGGAATGAGAGAGAGAGAGGGATGTTAGAGATGGGGGTAAAGGTTAAAATAGGGGAGATAAAGGGGGTGGGGGAGCAGTCAATACAGAGTCTTAACATAAAAGGGTACACAAGTATGCATGACTTAGTTCTCACATACATACACTGATTTACACCGACAAATATATGCACACAACTATTTACAGGTTCATACATACATAGAAGAATTATCTAAAAGAGCGCACTGACTGAAATGAACTTATGCACACAGACAGGTACACACAAGATTAGCATAACCAGTATTATTGGAGAGGGGTGTTAAAAACAATACCCATGCCCGTATTTGTGCCAAAGGGATAAGCAGGTGGGTTGAATAAATTTGTGTTTCTTAGAGTGATCGCGCTGAATGCCCCTACAAAGGCAGGAGGCCTGGCACCCCACACCTCATAGCCAGTGGCAGACAAGGCAGCAGCCCGGCTGATCTAGGCACCCAAGAGGCCCACCGTCAGGGGAACAACCACCTTCATGCCCACCAGACCCCCGCCATAAAGACGGAGCTAGTGGACTAGACCCAGCAGCCACCCCGGCCGAGGAGTAGAACGGAACAGAGAGTGCGAATAGCCGGTGCAGGGCAGGGACCCGCCCCATGCCAAGGCGCTCCAGACCCAATGCCCCAACCACATAATCCCCCACCCCTACCCACCCATGGCTAGCCCGCAATGCAACCTGCCCGCCATACCCACTGAGGACAAACCGGGGGAATCGGCAGAAACTGACAGCCCAACTGGGAAGGTGGACACCGGAGACCAGCAGAGGCGGGTTGGGAAATGCGAGGCAGAGGCACAGCAGAATGCACCAGCCCCCCATCCCCAGCCCCCTTTGTCCACAAAGCCAGGGAGGAGCCAGGCTAGATATCATCCCCAAGTCTCAAAGCCACACCTCTAAGCAACTGGATACCTAATAGGAGCTCTGGTCCCCAGGCGCCTGAACCCCAAACATATCAGACCAAGCGCCCCCACCCCCTCTAGTCGGCTGAGTATTCAATCCTACACCCCCCCCATCAGCCCTAGCCAAGCTTATAGGAGGTGCCCGGGGTACAGGCCAATCAGGACGTCCCCAAGTCACTCCCGGAACCAGAGGTGCCCAGCCTGGACACAGGCAAGCACCCCCCACAGGCCAGGCGCAGCCCCTAGCAGCCGGGGCATCGGTCAACCCCAGCCCCACCTGGAGAATGAGACAACCCACAACCCAGAGACCCTAGGGACTTAACCGCTACCCCATCCCAGTCAGTAGTCTGGACCCGGATGATGGAGCCCCCAGACCTCTGCCCAGGAGTACCCCAGACCAGAACACCCCCCCACCACCTTCACAGCCACTACCTCCAACAGGTCCCAGAGAGGAGCACTAAGGTCACCCAGCCCCACTAGGTGACTGTGTTAACCACGGGGGGCCAGAGGGACTGAAGTTCTTCTATTTTGTTTTTGTTCACTGTTTATGTTAACTCCAAGCTGATATGAGGCATTACTGGTATTACTACTATAAAACCCACAAATGTCTGATACTCAGAGACTGGTCTGGAACAATTAACAATTATGTCCTGTGTAGTGAGTCCTATGAACAGTTTTAAACTGAATCAGCTGCAGGTTAGGACTTTTGGTTACTCTAAAGGTGTTTGAGCAGATCTGTGACCAAAAAGTCGTCTGTATTAATACCCAAATCTGAATCCCACTTCTTTTTTGGCAATGTAACTTGGTTTCCAGTGTTACTTATAAATATGTATAAATGTGTAAAAAACAAAAAAAAGTATATTTTAGACAGAATTTTGTATGATATTAGGTTCAGAAATGTGTTCATAGGGTATTGTCAGATTTTTCTGACTCAGATTAAACCTTGCACCTATTACAGTTTTGCAGTTGCTGATACTTTTCCATAAAAACTTATATATGGATGTATCTAATAATTTAAACCATGTTGTGGGTGGTTGCATAGGAATCATAGAAAAGAGGTAGTTCATTTTGGGTAATATTTTCATTTTCACTGAAGCTATTCTGCCTGTGAGCGATACGGACAGGTTAACCCATCGCATCAGATCGCCCTGAATATTTTTAAGCAATGGCATATAATTTATTCGCACCAAGTCTGATATACTGGAGGAATAAGTGAGACACAAGTATTTTATATTTCCTGATTTTAATAATATATTTAAAGTTGGCTCTACATTACAATTGAGAGATAATAGCACAGATGTATTTTAATTAATTGATTACTCACAGACGGATGAAAATGTGTCATAACTGCAGTTAAAATAAATATTAGGAAGGAATAATTTCCAAAAAACTTTTATCTGTTATAAAAGGGACTCACAGGCTGTCCAGGAGGACCAGCAGGACCAGGAGCTCCAGCACTCCCTACACGCCCTGCAAAACCTTGGAGGCCCTGTAAATGTCAAAACTACAGCTGAAAATCTCACAACAGGGTGACAGCAGACAAAAAAATACTCTATGTTTTTATATTAATCCATCAGTGGCTTCACTGACCCTCTCTCCTGTGGGTCCTGGAGGTCCTGGCTGTCCATTTTCACCTCTCGTGCCAGGCAGACCAGGGTCGCCTGACTTTCCCAAGGGGCCTGGTGGACCAGCTAAGCCTGGAAGCCCTGGATCTCCCTGAAACAATTACCAGGATTTATTTTGAGAAACATCCAAAAACCCACACGCTTTTGTCAAATGGATAAAATTGTACATTTAGAGCATTATGTTGTACCAGTACTCACTTTCAAACCTGGAGGCCCAACTTGACCAGATGGACCTGGCAGCCCTACACCCTTCTCCCCCTACAACAAAGACACTGTCAACACTAAAACAATGGGGCTGAATCATAAAAAAAACCTTTTAGAAATGTAATTTAAAAAAAGCTCACTTTATCTCCTTTTTGCCCAGAATCTCCCTTTGCTCCCTGCATGACAAAAAGGACAAAAAAGGACAAAAGATTGAAAAAAACAGAAGTCTTCTTCTTTCTAAAAGATTTCTTTGGCTAGAAAATCAACTTACTGCCACACAGGAACTGTCAGCAGTAATGACAGAATAAAAGAAGGTGTTTTGATTAAATTGAACAAACAAAAGCCAGATATTTTCACTTTCAGATATGCAGAAAAAGTTCTGCATAATTTTAGACCTCTGTCCAACTCTCCTCTGCATTCATTTACTCAAAGAGCTGACAGTAAACTCTAAATCTATAAAATAAACAGCGAGTGGAAGCTGATTACTCACATCCTCCCCAGTCTCCCCAGGATCACCAGCCACTCCCTGAAATGATGACAGAAAACCAAACATGATCCTACTGTTGTGTAATTATCAATTATGTTTATGGCTCTGCAACAGATTATACTCACTCTTTCTCCTTTGATGCCCGGGTAACCTCTGTCCCCTTTGTTACCCTGGAGGACAGATTTGGTCATTGAGTTTTTATGAAAAGTGCTTTACATTTGAAGTTTGTCTTAAGATGAAGGAGCATCTGAAGGGGGGTCAGACTCACCTTCTCTCCAGGTAGACCCTGCTCTCCTGCTATACCTGGCAGCGTTTGACCCGGTGGACCCTACATCAGCCAGAACCAGAAGAGCAAGCAAATGTTCCACTTAGTCAGTGCAGACACAGAGCACATGAACTGTTGTAGGCTGATAGCAGCAGTGACTCACCCTGTCTCCTTTAGGTCCAGGGGGTCCAGCCACAGCCTGCAACAAGGCAGACAAACATGGAGCATCTCTGAAGAATTGATGATGCAGCAGAAGAACATTCCCTGGGTTTAGGCAACATCTTGTTTTCTAAAGTACATTCTTGGTTTTCCTTAATATAAACTTCAGTGAAGCACAAACGTGTCAATTAATGATAATATACGTAAAAAGATGATCAGAGTAGGTCTGATCGCTGAAAGCCTCAAATCAATTAGACAACATAGCTTTAATGTTTTCTTCAGGCAATCTAAACAAGTTCATCTTTTTGTAAAATAGTTACATTAAGATTTTTGAGAGATACTTGGATTATGAAATATAATCTTGGCAGTAATACACCTCCAGAATTATCACTGGAAACGATCAGTCAATAGTGTGTGTGTTTGTGTGGGACAGCAAATTGCAGAGCGAGATCCTGAACATATGGATGAGTGCTGCCTGGTCATTTATCAAGCTACTGAACTCCGTGACAACATAATTGTGGCTCTGTCCAAGGTGCTGAACCTCAGGTCCACAGATATGGGAAAGCTCATGGAGATACAATTTACTGAGACTCATGTAAAAATTATAAATGACAAGACTGGTGATGGATTGCTTACGAGTCACAATCCATTACCAAAATGAAACAAAGCTTCATGTTTGGCCTTTTTTTGTTTGTTTTTATCCCTGCCATCTTTTGCCAGAGAGCGTAAACAATTAAAGGATCTAAGTGACAGGGACAGGGAAAAAAATCAGTGACAAATAAAAATAAAAATCTTCTTCAGTGTTCACTAAAAGACATAAATAAAATAAATGAAAACATACTATATAATTTATATCTAATAGTAAAAACAGACTGGTCACCTGTTATTGCAGCTGATGCATTGTTGTACACTGCAATCTCTATATTAAAATACGAGTTATAACAAATCTTAGTTTTTCAATCCATGTTGATGTTAAACTAATTGACAAACCAAAACAGCCCATTTGGTATAATTTTCAGCAGTGGAGTGGCAGGTAGCGCAGCATAAAAAAAAGCATCAGAATAACATGATGGGAACTTTATCTACTTAAAAAAAATACACAACAACAAAACTGGTTCAGCCCTTAAAAGGTCAAAAGAAATGAATCGAGGATATAGAGAGAAAAAAAACACAACAGAGCAGCCACGCCTATGAACCTTCAGCGAGGGAGCAGGATAAAAGAGAGATTTAAATTTAAAGGTGGTCCATCACTCAGAAACAAACATGTCCAGTAGAACATCCGCCATTTGCCAAAACTAAAACAAAAACGTACAACATGTTACCGTTCTTTGACTTTGGATTTAAAAAAATGTTGTTTAATAAATGTGGTACATTCAGATGGCATTCCTCTCTTCGCTTATAGCAGCTATGACATGGAAATTTGGAATATGGAATATGGAAACCTTTTACAAACCCGTTTTTGGTCTTTGCATTTACTGTAGAATTATTACAAAGTAAAATTGTATTAATAAATATATCAATAAATAAATCAACTGTTTATTTACAACAAAGAAGCTTTGGAGGTCCAGTCAAAAACTACATTGTTTTTTTACTCAATAACTGGGATCGGTGTTATACATGTTTGTTAATGCAAAATAATTCAGCATACAGCTCTGTCATATGTTTAAAAAAAAAGGTGAAAGTCTCTTTAATTTTTTCTTGTACCACTCAAGCCCCAAAAGTACTGCAGGTGGCATGTGTTTCAGTGACGAAGCAACACCACCAAAGCAAGCCAAACTGGATTTTACAGCCCAGAAATCTGCAACTTTCAAAGAACTGAACATAATTATCACAAGCTATGTTGTGGAAATCACGCTCCCGCGGTCCACTGTTGAGTTAGAGTCATTCAGATCTGTAGTAAAGAGCTATTTCATAGGATACTTGACATAAGTAAGTTAAGTAAGTAAGTACATTTTATTTATAGTATATAGCACCTACTACAGAACAGAAGTCACAAGATGTTTCACAAGATTAAAACATAAAAGACCAAAACATGTACCACGTTAAACAATTATCTCAAGCCCAAATAAAAACAGTTTCAGTTAAAATGCTTTGCAAAATAAAAACTTTTGAGTAGACTTTTTAAAAAGTTAACAGAGTCCAGGGAACACAGGGACAACATGGGGTCATTCCAGAGTTTAGGACTGACAGAGTGGAAGGATCTGTCTCCTCTGGTCCGAAAGCGTGTGCGAGGAACCATCAACAGGTTAAGTGCATGAGATGACATATGAAGGAGCTTGACCATGGAGGGGCATAAAAGTAGGCACTAATATTTTATATTGTAAGTGATAAGCAACCGGCATTAGCAACCGGGAGCTAATGAAGAGCTTTGAGGATATGGGAGATCTTGATATGACACCATTTTCCTGATTTTAGAAATATTCCTCAACTGGAAGAAACAGTTCTTGATCAGCTTTTTTGAGTGCTGCTCCAGCGACATATCTTTGTCAAAAATGACACCCACATTTGTAAGGCTGAAATTGACAGTCTGGCCAAGAGAACCCAAATGCTGCTTTATCCCTGGTAGTGTTTCTGTTTGTTCTGAGTTGAACTGCAGAGTTTTTACAGGCCCATTGCGTTATCCGGATCAGCCAGTTCATCAGAGAATCCTGCTCGTGATGGCTTAAAAGAGCAATATAGTTGGTTATAATCAGCAAAGACATCGTTGAACTCCTGGATGAGCTTTCTGAGGGGGGTCAAGTATAACAGAAACAGGACAGGACCCAGAACAGAGCCCTGAGGAACACTGCACAGTAAGTCTGCTGACTTAAATGGTAAATGGCTTATACTTATAAAGCGCCTTTCTTCCTACAAGGACAAAGCGCTTTACAGTCACAGACCCATTCACCCAGTCACACACATTCACTCACTGGTGGCGGCTCCGCTGCCAAACACAGGCGCCCGCCTACCACCAGAGGTAAGGTGGGGTTCAGTGTCTTGCCCAAGGACACTTCTACTCATGGGCGTGCCATGCGGGAATCGAACCTGCAATCTTACGATGCACTACGGCCGCCCCTTAGACATTATATGATTAGCCATGACACTGAAACTCTGACCAGATAAATAAGAGGAATGCCAAGGGAGAACTGACAAACCAGTCAGATCCCTCAATATTTCCAATGAGATCTGATGGTCAAATGTGTCAAATGCTAAAGAAAGATTTAAAAAAACTAGAATAATTTATTTGCCAGAATCAGCAGACATCAAATGTCACTGGCCACTTTAGAGATAACAGAGATGTTATTACTTTATTATTGCCAATTATTCTTGTTGACAGTTTTGCATTTCTATTTTTGCTCCAGTTTTACTGTGATTCAAACTATTTTGTGTCAGGAGTCAGAGCTCCATCGCCCTCCGCAGATTTTTGACTCCCACATCTCCCAGCTGCCTCAGATGTCGCTCACGTCTCCTATTTGACAATCTCTCATCTGCCATTTAAGGAGGGGACTGAGTCTCGCTCTGTACAAAGTATTGTTTATGCCACTCTGCCTGCATTACAGAGCATTATCTCCTGAACTACCTTTTTCTTCTTCCTGATCCTAGTTCTTACTCAATTCTGTCTGTCTGCCGCCTGCCCCGACCCTTGCCTGAACTACGACTACCCTAGGCTATTCTCTGATATTGATCTGTCTGCCCAATCTTTCTTTAGCTGTGTGGACCTTTAGTTGTGTTTGACTTCTCTCAACTTGTCAGTGCAAAAAAACCTGCTGCCCATGAAATCAGCCGTCTGACCATTTCTGAAATTTTGTTTACTTAAACTAAAATTAGGATCCTTGACATATGTTGCTACTTTAAAGCTTCACATTCACTTTTTTTTTTTACGCGAAGCCAATACTAATGGTATCTATATCTTTCTTGTTTCTGTGATTTTGTGAGTTAATTTAGTGTCAGATTTTAAATCTAACTTTTCTCACGATGTTGCAGTTTAAAAGGGTTGCCCATAGCAAGATATTATTTAAAAAGTTAGTAATAGAATTCCCAATTTCTAAATAGGGTGAAACAGTGGAGTAAATATCAGAATCAGTTAAAAACTCTGGCAGTGACTGCAATAGCATCTTTTTATTAGCACATTTGGGATATATCCTTAAAGTGGATATAAATGTTGTTCCAGAAATAATATGTAAATAAGTAGGATGCCTCAGGTTTATTTTGTTTAAGTCAAAAGCAGATCAACAGCTGGAGCAAACACTGACCTTCCCCGGAGGGCCGCTGTCTCCCTGTTCTCCTTTTAACCCAGGCAGACCCACAGACCCAGAAATGCCCTGATAGAAAAAAAAAACAATTATAATGCTTAGAGTGATCCAAAAATGACTAAATGATTTGTGACAAAGACTTAAACTACCTGCTTTCCTGGTAATCCAGGAAGTCCATCTTTGCCAGGAACTCCATCTCTTCCTGGAACTCCGGGTTTGCCTGCTTCACCCTGAGGAGCAGCAGCCACGCCTGCTTCAATGGTCAGAGCTCTCAGCAAACACTTTAAGAACTGTCCATGTTAGTGTGACTGGAAGCAAAATGTCAGCATGACAAGACTTCTTCTTTTCCTTTCAGGTTTTCCCGTCAGGGGTCACCACAGAGAATCAGCTTCCTCTATCTGACCTTGTCTTCTGCGTCCTCTCCTCTAACACCAGCCACCTTCATGTCTTCATTCACTCCATCCATAAACCTCCTCTTTGGTCTTCCTCTGGATCTCTTGCCTGGCAGCTCTAGACTTAGCATCCTTCTACCAATTCAATTCCATTTTATTTGTATAGCCCAAATTCACAACAACAGTCGTCTCAATGAAAAAGTGAAACATAAACTCAAAAGGATCATGAATACAAAGAGTTCAATAGGAAAATACTAAAATGAACTAACAAACTGACTAAGCTAAACTGGCATCCCTGCCCTTAGACCCCCCTTCCAAAACATTCACTGTCTCTCCTCAGGAGATGTCCCAACCATCTCAGTCTGGTCTATCTGACCTTATCTCCCAAAAACCTCTAACTTTGATTCCTGATCCATCCTGGTCCCTCCCAAGGAGACCCTCAGCATCTTCATCTGCTACCTCCAGCTCTGCTTCCTGACTTTTCTTCAGTGCCACTGTCTCTACACCCAACAACATGGCTGTTTCTTACACCTTTCCAGTCATTTGAGCGGAAACTCTTCTATCACACATCACACCCATCACTTTTCTCCACCTATTCCAACCTGCCTGCACTTGCTTCTTCTCTTCTTTCCCACACTCTTCGTGACTCTGGACTGTTTAACCTAAATACTTCAAATCCTCCACCTTCTTTATCTCTTCTCCCTGTAACCTCACTCTTCCACCTGGGTTCCTCTCATTCACACACATGTACTCTGTTTTCCTGCGGCTAACCTTCATTCCTCTCCTTTCCAGGGCAAACCTGCAACTCTCTTGCTTCTCCTCCACATGTTCACTGCTCTCACTATGTCGTCTGCAAACATTAAACTCCATGGTGATTCGTGTCTAACCTCACCTGTCAACAGGATAGGGGCTCAGAGTTGATGCCTGCTGTAATCCCACCTCCACCTTGATCTCCTCTGTCACCCCTACAGCACACCTCACCACTGTCTTACAGCCCTCATACATGCCCTGCACTGCTCGAACATACTTTTCTGTCACTCCAGACTTCCTCATACAATACCAGAGTTCCTCTGGGAACCCTGTTATAAACTTCCTCCAGATCTACAAAGACACAGAGTGGGTCTCTCGGACCTTCTCTGTACTTCTCAACCAACATCTGCAGAGCAAATATTGCATCTATTGTGCTCTTTCTTGGCATGAAACCATACTGCTGCTCACAAATCTTCACTTCTGCTGCTAGTCTAGCTTCAATACTCTTTTCCATAACTTCATTGTCAGCTTTATCCCTCTGTAGTTGCCCCAACTCTGCACATTTCCCTTATTCTTGAAAATGGGCACCATCACACTTCTCCTCCATTCCTCAGGCACCTTCTTACCACCTATGATCCTGTTGAATATCCCGCTCAAAAGCACCACTGCCATCTCTCCTAGACATTTCCATACCTCCACAGATATGTCATCAGCATGACAAGACTAACTTACTAAAACAGGATACATTTTATACATGTGCCTATAAACTAACAAGTAAATTTTACATGTTATTTAATGCTCAAGGTAATGGTTTGTTTTGATGTCCTTCTGTATAGTTCATTGATAAAAAAAAGAAGCAATAGGATCTGGTGGACAGTACAAATGACAGAAAGATAGTGTTTTTTTTAGACTTTTTTCCTAAATAAATTAATTGTGTTACAATGTTAGACCTCAGTAATTCCTGCATTTGAATTATCCAAGCCAATTGAACAAAATCTGATGATTTAATTAATTTTGAATATTCATATTCCCATTAAATATGTTAATGGAAACCTTTTCTTCTTTTTATTTTCATGCAACAGTTCAGAGGCAGATCTGAGTTTAATACTCACCACCTGTCCTGACAATCCTGGGGGGCCCTGAGGACCCTGCATGGAGAAATAAATAAAGTCCTATAATGGAGCATGTTCCCATCATGACATTTTCAAAAGAATAAGTAAGAAAAATGATCAGAAAGCTGTTCTCCTCCATGACGGACGACAGTCATAAGTGACACTTACCACAGCTCCAGGAGGACCCGGTGGTCCTGGCAGACCCGTGCTCCCTTGAGCACCAGGAGGACCCTGTAGAGAGAAAAACCTGAAATGAGCCTCTGACCACACAGCTTTTTCCTGCCGTTTTTGTCTGGACTGTTTATGGACTGTATCCAAGTGAAAGTCTGGTTTTGAAGACAGCTGCAGCAGCCTCACCTGGACACCAACACCTGGCTCCCCTTGATTGCCCTGAAGGAAAAACAAATCTTGACTTTGGTTGATGACAAACAAAATGCATGCATTATGCATGCAGTAACCTCTAGCTAAACAAAGTGCTGAAAACACAGTAAGCTCACCTTCACACCAATTGGACCTGGCAGGCCTGTGGGACCCATCGGGCCCTAATTAAAGCATTATAAACATTAAGACGCTTCTGCTGGTTAGACTGACTCTGCCCAACTTCTCTTGTTTGCCATACTTACAGTAGGACCCCTAATACCAGGCTCTCCTGGAGTTCCCTGTAAACGGTCACATTTTGCAAATATTTAGACAGTTTCAACATAACAATTTCTGTTTTAGGAAATTTTTCTTGCTTTCTTGCTGAGAGAAGAAATACCACATTAGATATCTAGCATATCAATTTGTTTCCATTTCTGTCCAGTGTGGCAGCAAACATTCTAACTTTACAGTTTTATTATTGTTATCAGTTAATCTTTGTGTCAAACTTTTATTTGTCTAATCCATAAAGCATTCTTTATTAAACTTTCTTATCTAAGAATTAGCAGCAACTTCTGACAGCGGATTAAATGATAGAAAACCATTGAACACAGAATTCTTGTGTCAGTACAAATATTCCACAAGTTTAAAAAAGACCCACTCCGATGAAAAGTGTATTTTTGGTGTTCTGAACATGTTCTTGTAGCATTTTTTGATAATGGAGGACATATTTAAAGAAAATTAAGATTATAACTGCCTTTCTGAGTATTTGTTTACTCAAATCATTGTGAATCAGGAGCTGACAAAGAAATTCTATTTGAAAAAGCTTAAAGTGGTTATGTACAAAGTACAGTAGGCAGACCACAAGCTCCCTGCTCCACTCCATTCTGATGCAGAAAAATAAATCATTGATTGTTTTTATTTCCTCATCTGAGCTGGAATCTGGCTCATAATTGTACGGCTGGATAGCTCCAATATCGCTCGCCAACCTAGTGTTAGGTTGGGGTTGTGGGCGGCTGTAAGCTATGGGAGAGTGTGTAGACAAAGGGATGGTGGGAAACAGTCCCACCCACACTTCAGAGGCCAATTTCTGCTGAACTTCTGCCACTCTGCAGATGCTATGTCCTTGCAAAAGACATAGCTAAAAACAGTATCATCCTAGTTAAAGGACCACTGAGAACATTTTGAAAATAGATCAAAAGATGATCGGAGTGGGACTTTAAAACGCCATTTGATAAACAGGATTGAAGGCAAACATAATGGTATAAAAATGGACACATTCTCATTTTCCTTGCAACCATTATTGAGTTATTAGCTACATTTGTTATCCTTAGTGGGTGTTTGGGAGTATTTACAGCAACATTTTATCACTCTTTCTTAAAAATATTAATCACGCCATTACTTTCGTTTAAATAAGGTCACCCACTGCTTTAGGAAGTAGATAGTGGCAACCAAAGGCTCAACTTAATATGGAAACGCAAACCATAAAGCGACATCACAGCTGCTGTGTTTACTGTTTATTTGTGGTCGGACAGAGTGACCTTTCCCTCTACATCTCAACAAGAAAGCAAATACGTTTGACCTTCATTGAATGCAGAACTATTACTTTATGTAACAAAACATTTGTGCTCATTTGACTTACCACAAATGTTGAATACAACATGGAAACATGTATTCATATGGATCTATCTATCTATAGCTTTAACTATATCCATATCTATATCTATGTATAGATATTGATATATTACTATACACTTGACTTGACACAATTGAAAAGACATAAACATGAAAACACGAAGACAGAACATAAAGAGTCAAAGGATGTGTGGAAAGTGAGTATTTGAGGACTTTTGCAGCACAACGCCTGAGCACACAGACAGCACAGCTTCATGCATGACGACCAGACTCAACAGTGAATGTGTTTTTGCATCTGGTTCCATCCATCCATTGCATACTCTCATACTGATAAATACTGATGCAATTCTAACCTCGGTATGTCAGCAGATTTCTTTTTATTTTTAACAAAAGAAAATTGGGATGTGGAACTTTAAATGTCACTATTTTGGTGTGACATGAATGCTTTGGGGACATTTCAAGAGGAGCTAATCAAGGTCTGACTCTTATCCTGGCCCACGGCTCCCAGACGGATCTTCCAATGCAAATGATTTGAGATTAAAACAGCAAAATGTGCCTGGAAGGTACAGTTCAATGCACTCATTCTGATGAGGTTGATCTCATTTTGCCATTTCATTTAAAGTTATTAGCTGTTTGTGCTGCAACCCTCATGCACCTTAAGCATCTCTGTTGATCCTGCCCAGACGTGTGCCCCCATAGCCCTCCCTCCTGCAGAGCTCAAGCATGCCAGCCAGTAGCTAACAACCTACCGGTCTGCCTAGAACTCCCGGGAACCCAGGCAAGCCCTGGAGGGGATAAAAGACAAAGGACGGAGGATGACAGAGAGGTGGGGGGGGACAGTTGAGTGGAGAGCAGTGTTGAAATTAAGTGGGGGGAAAAACATAAAAAAGGAAATGGACAGAGATGAGCGATGGAGAGAGAGAAGAAGGTTTGGGAATTAGCTGCACAGCTGCACTAGAATCTATCAAGCTTGGGCGCACGGAAGGAAAAAAGCTCCACTTGCTTTGTGCTCACAGCCAACCCAGTGGTTTAACTGCCGTTCAAGTCTAAAAGGAAACTAGGTTATGAGTTACTCACTGGTTGGCCTGGAGGACCAGCAGGCCCTGTTGAGCCCTGCTCCAAAATGCCAAGAAGGACAGTCAACATTGTAAAAATAAAAAAGCACCTAATAAGTTACACTAACCTAAATCAGGGGTCTGCAACCTTTATTACTAAAAGAGCCATTTGGATCATTTTCTGACAGAACAAAACCCTGCCAGAGACAAGTCCCATTTAAATGTAAGGAAAAATACAAATTATTTACGATTTGTAGTCATTAAGCCATTGACTTATAAATATAACTTTTAAATATTTACAATGATTGAATTACAACTGTACTATATGTTTTTGTATTTGGCAATCACAATTGTAGTTACTTTTGACAGCAACAGTGCTCAAAAGTTTAAATACGCTGGAAGAAATTGTAAATTCTAGGATGTTTTTCAGAGAATGATAAAAAATTCTTTTTTCTACTCATAGTTAGGGGTTGGATTAAGCCATTTATTGTTAAACAGTGTTAACACTTTTCAAATCCTAATGACAACAGAAACTTCCCAAATGACACTGTTCAAACGTTTGCTTACCCCAGTCTTTAATCCCTTGCGTTGCCTCCTTTGGCATCAATAACAACTTGAAGTCTCTTGTGGTTGTTGTGGATGAGGATCTTGATTTTCTCTCATGCTAAAGCAGCCCATTCTTCTTAGCAGAAAACCTCAACTTCCTTTAAATTCTTGGGTTGTCTCACTTGAACTGCTCATTTGAGATCTCCTCTGAGTGGTTCAATTATATTGAGGTCAGGAAACTGAGATTGCCACTCCAGAACCTTCACCAATGACAGGTGGACCTGGCCTTGTGTTTTGGATCCTTGTCATGCTGAAATGTCCAAGTGCGTCCCATGTGTAGCCTCCCAGCTGAAGAGTGCCGGTTTTCCTCCAGTATCTTCTGATAATGTGCTGCATTCATCTCGCCATCAAGTGTCCTGAGTCTTTGTTGCTCACACATCCCTAAACCATCAGCCATCCGCCTCCATGTTTCACAGCAGGAAAGTGTTCTTTTCATCATAGGCCTTATTGACTTCTCTCCAAATGTAGCATTCATGGTTGTTGCCAAAAGGTTCAGTCTTGGTCTCATCACTCCAAATTACTTTGGTACAGAAGTTTGGAGGCGTGTCTCTGTGCTGTGTGCCGTATTGTAAGCAAACTAATTTATGGGATTTGGGGGAAAAAAGGCTTTCTTCTGGTGGCTCCACCATGCAGCCCTTTTTTCTCCAGGTGCCTCCTTGTTGTACATCTTGAAACATCCACACCACAGTTTTTCAGAGTCCTGGGTCACAGCTGAAGTTATTTGTGGGTATTTCTTTGCATCCCTAACGATTTATCTGGCTGTTGTAGCAGAAATGTTTGGGATGGTGGTTTGGTTTTAACAGAACTCCTCACTTTCCACTTCTTAAACAAAGTTTACATACTACTGACTGACATTCTCAGTTCTGTGGATATCATCTTCTAGCCCTTTACTGTTTTCTACAGTTCAGTTACCTTTTCTCGTGGATCTTTTTACAGATCTTTAGCTTTCCCCATGACTCTGGATCCAGAAATGTCAGGGCAACACTGAATGAAGGATGCAAGGGTCTATTGGGAGCCCAGAAATTCCAAGCCTTTTTTGTGCACACACAGAGTTCAGGCCAACCAGTCACAGGTGAGGATGGTTAATCTTGGCTGCCATTCAAACCCGTTTGTGTCAGTTTGTGTGCATGTTTTCAGAACAAAATCATGTCAACTTTTGAACAGGGTAATTTGGGAAGTTTCTGTTGTCATTATGATTTAAAAAGTGTAAAAAGAATTTTTGGACAATAAATGGCTTCACCCAACTACTAACTACAAATGGAAAAAAAGTTTTTGTGTTCATATTCTCTGAAGAAATCAATATTTCTTTTGGGTTATGTAAACTTACGGGCAGAACTGTACAAGTTCCTTTCAAAATAAAATACCTAAGAACCTCCTTCTACTGCAGATTTACTTCAATTACAAATGCAAGAAAAAACAAGTCAAATGTGATTTTTTTAAGATTATTATAACTTTGATGCACCGTCTTACTTTTTCTGCTTTTACCATTGAATGCTTACATAACATTGGTGTAAAACTAAATCCATGCAATTAAATAGAATGGAAATATGTTATTCTAATAATAAACAACCCAAACAGTGGACTAAACCCTTTACCATCTGCTCGGTGATCTGTCATGTTCAAATTTAAACATAAATGATAAAACTTAGCTAAAATACATTAATCAAAACTGAAAAGCCATTTTTTACTCTAGTTTGTTTGCATTTTTCTTCAAAACCAAGGTGCCACATGTTGCTCTGGAGCCTCAGGTTGCAGACCCCTGACCTAAATGAACAGTTCAAGACTTACAAATCTCCCCAACAAAATATCTGGCCTTTTATTCACTAATGTATATCTTATCTTCATTTTGAAAAATCTGTTTAAAATGTTTGACGACATCTTAAACCACCTGTTAATTTAACGCTTTTTCATACTTTATTACAATAAAATCACAAAATTGTAAATTGATTTTAAACACAAGATAAATAAAGACAATTACTCACCAAGTCCGCTGAAACAAACTTTCACTGCTTTTTTTAACATTTCTAAAAAGGCCACTTAATCATCTTGATGTACATAAAAGTGTTGCTGCTTGGGAACTTTTTACATTTATGTGTGCTAAACTTACCGGCTTTCCGTCTTTACCAGGTGTTCCTGGTTCTCCTGGAGTCCCCTGAAATACAAAGAACACACTGTCACATCCTACAGCTGCACAAACAACAGTGACAATGAAAAAAGATACATTTGTGTGTCTTTTTTTGCAATATTGTTAAGACTAGTGACATTTACCTGGTTAAGAGATATGTTGTGATTTTTGAGCTGTCAGGGTTTTTCATAATCAAAAGAGTTCACTTTCTACAGTTTTTTCTTCCTACTGGTACGGAGTAAAAATCCAGAATGGTTTTTCACATATCTGTCTTTACAGAAAGCCCAATTTTGGGAACATAAAGTCATAACTAGTGAATGTTGGAAACATTAAATTAAAGAAACACAGCTAGAGCTCCTTCTTTGTACCCTTTAACATTGGAAATGCAACTCTGGTTGTACTACTTCCGTCAGCACTACTGCACACTGTGCAGCAGTAAGTTGTTGCATATCATCGCAAAGCTGGTGGAATTTAGTTAAATGTGTAAATAATAATTTAAAGAGCGTGTGTTATTTCCTGTCCATTGGTGACACCTCCAGTGTTAAGGAGTTAAACTGTAGTTTGAGTAATATCACCTGTGAGCCCTCACGTCCTTTTTCTCCAGGTTCTCCTCTGTCTCCTTTCTGTCCACGTGGTCCCACAAAACCCTTTAATACAAATTAAATAAAAAAAACTTTAATAAAGCTTTTTTCGAAGGAAAAGAAAAAGTATTCTGAGGTTTTGTTTGTGCAAATTGTACCTGATCACCCTTGGAACCCTGTGGTCCAATAGCACCAGGCTCTCCTTTCTGTCCTGCAACTCCAGGGGGACCTCTGAGTCCAGGAGAACCAACTATCCCCGAATCAGCAGTTGCGCCCTTAAAGAAATGACACATTTTTAAATCTGTTATTATTCCTTACATTTCACAGCACCAGGGTTTTACCATGTCTGTGAAAAAACTAAGATTTCACCTTTTCACCTGGAGGTCCTGCTGGTCCCACTAATCCCATTTTACCCTGAAAACCAGAAAAAAAGTATTCAGTTCACTGTAAAAACTTAACCAAGCTCAACAATCTAGCAGCCACTTACAGAGTCTCCTTTGTCACCCTTTTCTCCTTTGTCCCCCTTAAAGAAAATTCAACAAAATAATGAATCAACAAAACGTTATTTGTAATGCAATCCACAACAGACAGGCTTCCTGTTGGTAACTGCTAATTAATATTCTGCCCGCTGGGTTTTATACCAGTAGAAGAAACACAGATTAATATTAACATACAAGCGATGACAGTAATTATAACCTAATATAGCCTTTTAGCCTTTTCAATGTCCCTTTAATTTTATGGCCTGAATTGAAAATGCTCACATTTCCAATGCAGTGACTTATTTTTCTTCAATTTTAAGCAGTGTTGTAGTGGCTAACTCCAATTATGCGAAGATTCAGTGAAACGTTTAAAGTGAAACACGGAAAATTCTGTTTTTCTCTCATTTAACTGCAAATTAATGTTGCTGTTAAGTAACTGTTCCAACAACAGACCAGTTTACAGAACAGCTGCACATGCAAAAAGCTGCATCAGGTTTGTTTGAAAAAGCCAAAGGTCAAACAAGTGAGCATGATCTATCTTTCCTTTCCACCTTCTCTCCCGGTCTTCCAGCCTCCCCGAGTTCCCCTGCTCGTCCAGGAACTCCAGGGATTCCTGGCTTTCCAGGCTCTCCAGCAGGTCCTTGGGGCCCCTGTGGCCCTCGTTCTCCAATGGCTCTTCCTGGAGGACCGGGTGATCCCACAGATCCTTGCGCCCCTTGTTCCCCCTTGGCACCCCTTTCTCCTTGAAAACCACGGACACCCTGAGACAGAACAAGATGTGTTTCCATTTAGGCCATCATTCAGCAGTCATCAAATCAATGAGGTTTATTGCAAATTAATATTTGCTGTGTTTCACCAGAAGGCCTTTAGATTTTGAGAATGAATTTGAACTTACATCTGCACCAGAAGGTCCTCTCGGTCCCGTTTCACCTTTATCTCCCTTTTCCCCTTTCTCTGGCTCTTGCCTTTCAGAGGGAAAACTGTCCTTCCTATCAAGGAGCACTTTCAGATCAGACACCTATTCCCAAAGAAGAGATCAGAGATAAACACTCTTTTCACCTTTCAGCACAACAGGACTGTAAAAGGCTTCAGACTGCAGAAAAATGAAATTCTTTTTGGCAACTGTCCTCTGTGTGGCAGTTACCTGCATAGCCAAGAATAGCAAAATATTAAGGTCAAGTTTTGTTTTGAAAAATCAAAAGTTGAGAAATATTGCAGGAACTTGATGGGAATTTTTACCTTTGAATGTGAATTTACTGTTTATAAGTTGACAGAGAAAACTAGCAAAAAAGTTGAGGAGTTGAGTTCCCCCTTCTCTGAAAATTTTAATAAAATCTGGATCTGTTTTGAGAGGATTCCCTAATGGAACAATAAATGCAAACATAGATAACAAAAGATTATTCACGTTACAGTATTTAGAATTATTTAAATGTCATCATTCTTTTTGTCTGTCCATTTCTTATCATCCACAACCCAGAAGTGAACATATTTGAGTACAAGACCGATTGGCATTAATCAAGGTAGAAACTGGGAAACAATACGTACCTTAATGCCAAGGGTTATAAGAGCTCTTTGTACATCCTGGTTAGAAAAATCAAAAAAACACATAAATAAAGGAAGGAGGTTCAGATATTTTTAAAAACACATGTTGACATGCAATGTGCTGCTGTCCTACCACTGTAGTTCCTGGTTTACCAGGAGCACCATCCTCTCCTGGGTCTCCCTGCCAATAGCAAAATATCAGGTCATGGGCTCAACACAGACACGACAAAACCTGATATGACGATATAAAAACTGGAGCTGTGATTGACTTACTGCATCCCCTTTAGGGCCTGCTGGACCCCTCTCCCCCTGGAAATACGAAAAAAAAAGAAAATAGGTGAACAGGTGTAAAACCAGTTGCACAAAGAAGATACAGAGTGATCGCTAATTCAATTTAAACAGCAAAAACTCATGGGACTCACCCGGGCTCCCACACTTCCTGGAATTCCAGGGACGCCCTAAATGACAGAAAGGGGAATCAAACCTTTATCTAGGATACAGCAGACAGATGTAGAAAAACCAGGCATTAAGCTAAAACAATTGCAATTCTGAAGACAACCCCACAAAAATCACAAACGTAGCCAAAATAACGTCCTGAGGAGCGACGTGGTATGATAAAAAGAATCCCACTGATGTAGGACCATTTGATTTCACCTACGAAGGCTTTTTTTAGTTCTCTAGTCGTTCAAGTCAGTAAATAGGTCAGAGTGTCTGGAAGACTCACTGGTGTACCAGGGGGGCCCTGGGGGCCTGGGATTGGTGTAGCTTCGACTCCTTTTACGTACACAACCTGAGGCAGAGTGCAAAAATGAAGAAAACATCTTGTTCTGTTTGTGTTTTAATTCAGATGTCTTTGTACCTCCTACCTGTCCTGGTGGACCAATGCTGCCAGGCAATCCTGGGGCTCCTGGGGAACCAGAGGGGCCTATAGGCCCAACAGGACCCCGGTCCCCTTTCTCACCGTCTTGGCCCTGAAAATCACTCTCTATTACCTAACAGATTCACTCTTGCAGTTTGCTCCTGCACTGTAATGGAAGCAGAACTATAAAATCAAAGCAGGTGGCTGCTGCCACCCCCTCCACTGATGTTCAAGGGATAATTAATGGGAATTTGCACATGAAAACAGCACTCTGACATTTGGTGCTCCTCTGGATTCCTCTTAGAAGTGGCTTCCCCTTAAAGGCTAAGCTCCATCATTAGAAGCTAGTGAATCTGCTTCAAGAAGCCTATTGATTTAACTGAAAGTGAGTTTGACTTCAATGTTGGAGGAAACTACTGCTGATAAACAAAATATGTGTGATCCATAGAAACGAAAGCTAAGACGGAATAAGGCTTTAAAAAAATGAAAGATGTCAGGAGCTCAGAAGACAGTTTAGACACTACCAATCAGGGGAGAAATATACAGAAAACATGACTGACATGTCGCCCTGTTCCTCCAGGTTCTCCTTTGTCACCCTGTAAAAAGAAACAAGCAGACAAGACAATAAGGATACCTTAAATGAAAAACAGTTGTTTTTTGGAAGTAATTTTCAATCCATTTTTCAGCAAGCGTCAAATAAAAATCAAGATGGGCCAAAAATATCAAATGTTTAAGGCGTTCCTTTTAAATGACTTTTTTTTCGTGTGTTCTTCCGTCAAGACAATTATTTCAACTGATGAACGGCCACAGACCTTTCTCCCATCTTCACCTGGCACTCCATCCTCCCCCTGTGTTAAGGTGAAAACATTACATACTCAATAACAGCAGCATGCTGCACGAGCACTCAGTACCATTAAGGCAGCTGTAATGCAGCAGACACTGTAACAAATGTCTGCACAGCTTTTCATCACAAATCATTGTTCACATGAAAGGTTCAAGCCCATTAACAGAAAAGAGGTAATAGAAACACCAAGCAGAGGAAAACAAACACCGGGGATACTTTCAACAGGAGGAGTCAGTCACATCACCAACAGAACAGGGTATGTCGGAGTAAATACAAAAATTAAAGATTAATAATCAAACAAGTAAGTTACCGTTTTCCCAGGAAGACCAGGTTTGCCATCTTGACCATCTTTACCCTAAAACAAAAAACCAAGGTGTGTTTGATGTATGTGAATCTACCCGAAACACACCATACACACATGAGTGTGCACTTACAGGTGTTCCTGGGTTGCCTGGTGGCCCAGTGGGGCCCCGAGGGCCTTGCTCTCCTCTTAGTCCTGGTAATCCCTAATAAAAACAGGCAGTCATTTAAGATTGGTTACCTTTGATTAAGGTTATAGACTAGATAACACCAATTCAATAAAAATACGGCATGAAAATGATCATTTGCTGCAGAGCTGTCCCGCATCAGCCAAATTAAAAAGCAATTGATGTCTTTAGCTGAACTGCAGCTTTTCAGGAGCTCTATGGCTAATATTATGGCCAATATTACATAATAGCATTCAGTGAAACCTAGCAGTTCAGAAGACATCTTTACCCATTTTGGCTTATGCAACTGGCCCCAGGAGCACAAAGGAGGTTTTAATACTTCCACAGTGCCCTCTGCTGTGCATGCACTGAAACTGCACATCAGGAAGATAGAGCCACTGCAGCAAAGGTATTTACCATCAAATGTCTTAAATAACTGTTATAAATCAGATAATTCTTCCATAAGGATCCCTGGACATTCCAAACTTACATCTCTTCCTGAGTCTCCCTGTTTACCAGGATCTCCCTGCAAACAGAAAACATATCAAAAGAGCCAACATTTTGAATTAAATTGAAATAACAAATTATTAAGTTTAAACAAATTTGTAAAATCTTGAGGTACTCTTTGTCCAGGTGGTCCTGGTGGCCCAGACTTTCCATCCAGACCAGGACGTCCATCCAAGCCAGATGCTCCTCTTTCTCCCTGATCATTGAGAGACAAAGAGTTGTGAAACTTCTAGTTATTACAGAAAACAAGCACCAATCAATTGAATTAAATCAACTGTCCGAAATCCTTTACAAGTCAAAAACATGACTTCTTAGGTTCTTAGGTTCTTCTTAAGTTGTTCTATTAACCTAAGAAATCAGTTATCGATACAGACACTATTGACTTTTTTGAACTAAGTCAAAAACATGAAAACATTTTTGTGTTTTTGTGACTGTTACGGCAAATGTTAAACCTAAAAGCTGTCTCTTAAGGACCTCAGATACCTCATCAAATAAAACATGACCAAAAATCATAGTATATGTTGTGAGTTTCCATTATTTAATATCACTAAACCATCTGACCTGGTGCCTCACTTGGGTTTAGTCTGTTCAGCTACCACAGGATTTTGGCACCATGTGGTTTTGAGTCTAAGAAAAACTTTTTAGTGTTTAAAAGCTTCTCAGAGTCTCATGTGAGGCCACCTGCCTGACAGCTACAGCCTAGCTGAAACTGCAACCAAGCATCAGCACATCATCTCCAGGGGTCCCATTAAAGTCCAGACTTTCAACCAATGAGAACTTCATAAAGAATTGTTTTGCAAATTTCACCTAATTATGGACAATTTCCAAAAATAAAAAAAGGAGACCAGGTCAATGAAAGTACTATATGTAATGTGAGCCGGTCGGTATCTGTGTTGAGTATGTTTGATAAACATCTACATGTTACATTGTTAATGATAATTCTCAAGGAACTTGTCTATTGTTGTGTTTGTACCCTCTCCTATACTTTAAGCATCCTCCAACTTCTTCATCTCTGTTTTTCTTTCTTATCCCTCTAATATCAAATTCTGCCTGTCCTCATTCCTCCAGTCCAAAAGTATTGTACACAAATATAATATAAATACATTTTAGCTTCAAACACAAAAAGGATTTATGCAAATATACACCTTGTGCATCCAAATATTCATTACCTCCAACACAAGAGGCCTTCAGCTCTCAAGTGTTCGTTCAGTTGCTGAACAGGACAAGCATTGGTGTTTTTTAAGTCTTTGTACCTTTTTTGATGGAAAATGTCAGCTGAAGAACAAACTTTGAAACTTCCATGAACAACTCAGGTATTTGAGCTTAGCAATGTCTTCTTCTGAAATATTGTGACAGCTGGACATTGGTAGCTTGAGTGGAAGCCTGTGGCTTGGATCGTTCATTTTACAGCGTATTTCCCACTCTATCATTTAATAGACATAAAAGACCAGAGATCGTTTAGTAGAGGGTGGGGTTGCTGTAGTCCAGAGGTGGAGTGATTGACCTCTAACTAGAAGATCGCAGGTTCTGTCCCTGCCTTGCCCGCCCATGTGTTCAAATGTCCTTGGACAAAACACTGAACCTCACATTGCTCCTGGTGGTTATACGTTGGTGCCAGTGTTTGGCAGCAGACCATCAATGTGTGAATGGGTGAATGGGACTGTGACTGTAAAGCGCTTTGGGCCTTGTAAGAAGGTAGTAAAGACCTATCAAAGTATGCACCATTTTAAAAAAAAAAGTCATTAACTGTCTTTCATTCTAAAACCAAGAGGAATATAATGGGATCCATTGGTTTTGTGTTTTTGCTGTTCAGCAAAACTCTGTCTAAGTGATTCCAGCAGTATTTCTATTTTTTTTTTGCTGCAGATGTGAAATAAATGACTTTCAGTCTCTTTTTTATAGGGTTTGCGATAGCAATCATCCTTGGTGTAAGCAGACCTTAACAAAAGGAGAATAATATTCTCTCCTTTGTTGGGGCAAAGCTATGTGTTTCCCTTCATGATGTTGTAAATTTACCGTATCAAAGTAAAGGAATGTAAGAATGAATCTTAACTGTGAAGAAAAATGTTTTTTTTTCTTTGGATGAAGGGGCAAATTACTGGGAGTGATTACAAACCTTTTCTCCAGCTGTTCCTCTCTCTCCTCTGTCACCCTAAACACATTTCCAAGGGAAATTTACATTAGAGCATCTGCAAAGGGATGAAAGAATAACTAACATGGCTGCAAACATCCACTAGAATAAAGAACAAGCTTACTCTGGTGCCTGAGGGCCCCTGCGGTCCCTCTGGACCCTTTGTAGACAGAGGGAAAGAAAAAGTCAGAAAGCATATTCAGTCATGCACAGCAAATGTGCACAACATGGGCTATGGTGTGCATACGGATGCCTGTACTGCAGGATGGAATATCCACCAGCATAGGAAGTGTTTAGAAGTGACAAGCATGATGGAAACTCACACGAGGGCCTGAAGGTCCGGGAGCCCCTGCTTCCCCTTTAACACCTTTGCCACCGTGCTCTCCAGGGTCACCGGCGTCCCCCTGAGAATTTCAGTGAGTTGTTCCTTTAGATGTGATTTTATTTTGTTTCTAAAGTCCCTGCATGAAACATTAGAATGCATAAAAGAACAAACATGTGAAACAGATACCTTATCTCCTTTGTCCCCCTTGAGTTGATTCTGAATATCAGTCTGTTGACAAAACAAACAAAGGTTTAAAGAAAGCTCAGATTCTCAAGATCTTTCTGTGAAAACAAACTAAGAGATGGTTAAAGGTCCACAACAAAGAAAATGTTGTTTTTGGTGTTTTGACATGTTCTTGTGGCTTTTTTCTGATGATGGAGGACATGTTTAAAAATATTAAGATTGAAATAGTTGATTTCTGAGTATTTATTTATTCAAATCGCTGTGAATAAGGACAAGATGAAAAATGCAGCGTGAAAAATATTTTATTTGTAACAAAGAAATTGCTTGGACAGGCCACAAGCTCCCTGCTCCAAGCTCTCAGCAATTGGACAGGACGTGGGGCGGGGTTTTCCCATGTCAATAATCCAGCCCTCATTGGCAAGTTTTTAATGAATTCCTGACACTGCAGAGAATATGTCCTAGAAAAGTTTTAGATTTTGGCTAAAAACGGAATTATCACAAATTAAAGACTGCTCGGAATGCTTTGAAAATAGATTCCAAGATGATCGGAGTGGGACTTTAAGAAATTTACCATTTTTCCCGGTGCTCCTGGAGGCCCTTGTGGTCCCTTTTAAGAAGAAAAGAGGAGTGAGAAACCAGAGTATAGAACTATGCCTGATTAGCTTGAAATTTAAAGCACACACTCCACCTGGTCTCCTTTCTCTCCTCTTGGTCCTGCAGGTCCAGGGCTGCCCTGCAGTCGAACAAAAATCCATACAGACGCTGAGTGGCCAAACTTCCTTACAGTTTCCTCTGTCGTGTCCTCACTAGATTTGACGAAAGCATATCGAAAAGCTGTCTGTGTCTTACATTTCGCCCGTGCTCTCCTGGGTCTCCCGTGTCTCCTTTCTCTCCTTGTCGTCCTGGCTGACCAGCCAGTCCCTATGTGTGGAGTCAATAATGTTGTTTGTTAACTGAAGTTGACAGCTTTTAAAATTTTAATGTGACAGCTGAACTAAGAAAAATTGTTCTACCCGCAACCCTCGTTCTCCTGACTTCCCTGGAAGTCCAGACTCCCCCTGATGAAAAACGAAAGAGGCAAAACCTGAACCTCAACTGCCGTGTCCTCATGCATTTTTTAAAACATTGAAAGAAAGTCAAACTATATCAATGTACTTTTTTCACACACAAAGCAAACTGAAATGAAAAAAATGCAAGAAAAGAGCTACTTACAGGTGTGCCTTCATCTCCCTTGTCTCCTTTTTCCCCCTAAATACAGGTCAAGACATTTAAAAAAATGAAAGGAAAACAAAGAGACCATATCCAGAAAAAAATTTTCTTCAGGAGAAGATTTTTTTACCTAAACTGCCATGTAAATGTTGCATGTTGGGGAGAACAGATAAAAAATATTTTGTGTTTTTCAGGGATTTAACATGCACGCAGTAACACCTTACTACCATATTTTCTGAGTATAAGACGTGTTTTTTGCGTAGTTTGGGTGCGATTTAGGGGTATTCTGGTGTTTTCAGACCGGACAGCTCTGTTGGTCCAGACTGAGTCTGCTTAATTTAGTTAGGATCAAGTCCTGACAAAATTAAGCTACGGATTTTATATTGTTTTAACATTGTGAAGCACTTTGTGAGTCGCTCTCTGAGAAAAGTGCTATACAAATAAAGATTTACTTTACTTACTTTACTGAACCTTGGATTTGGTCTGTATTCAGACTGGTGTCTACCGAAGACATCTGTACCGAACCAAAACTTGTAAAAAAAAAAAAAACATGTGTCTAATGATCTTTTCTGTCATTTGCCAGGAATTACAGGGGTGGGACAAAGCAATGAGAGAAGGACTAATGGAAATCCTACAGTTTGCAATCCTTGTCGGAATAGTTCACTTATTTAAAGTTTACATTTCCCTGAGCAATTTTGAACGTCTGTATCGACGTCAGATACAACATGCTGCAAGGGGGTTACTGAGGAGACAAGAAGAAGGTACGCTGATAAGTGGTTATGGCATGTATGTTGTGGGGAAAACAGTGAGAAGCAATGTGTATCATGTTAGAAGTAGTTTCAATGAGCCTGCATTCATCCGGCCACATTTCAGTGAGTTTCTGCGTTGCACTGTTGCTCCCCTTACATCCCTTAATGACTGGCTACGAGGCCATTTTGTCTCAGTTGTTCCGCTCAGAGAAAACCAAAGCTCAGTCCAATTGGAAATTATTTTACACTAGCTCGAAAGATGGGTCAGAGAGCAGTGACTGGTCCCAGACCTGAGTCCGTTTGGGTGTATTCAGACTAAAAAATGTTTCCAGATTATCCGGGGAAACGAACTCTGATTCACTTTACAAACCAAAAGTGTCTAGGCTTAGTACACCCTTTAACTGTGGTGCAACCTGGACATGGTTTATTTTTTTAATTAACAGCAACAATCACTAGAGGGCACAGTAGGGATATGCCAGTATTTGCTGTTGACAGCGATGCAAAACAAGAAGCACTGCTCAGTGTTATGCTGGGCTTGGCGGAGTATCGGCAGTTTCAAATCGACACAGAGGATGAAGAATTCAACAATCGACCTCTGATAAGAAGATTGCAGGTTTGGCTCCTGCCCTGCCTGCCCATGTATCAAAGTGTTCTTGGGCAAGACCCCAAAATCCACCTTTGCCTCTGGTAGTTATCAGTTGGCAGCAGTGTTCAGCCCCAGTATGTGAATGGGTGAATGGGACTGTGACTGTAAAGTGCTTTGGGCCCTCTGAGAAGGTAGAAAAGCGCTATATAAGTATATACCATCAACCATTCTTTATGCTATGAATGTGTTAATTGTTCAAACGTTGTGTTTATTTACTGTATTCCTTTTATAAAGCTAACTAAACAAGCATCATTGTGTTATGGCAGTAAAGAATTCATATTATCAGGTTATTATTATCTTTTCCATGTTAATGATCCCTTTCAAGATAAAATGTCCATTCTTGTTCCTATATTTTGATCAATAAATTTCTCCCAAAAATGCAACAGTGTGACTTAGGCTACGTTCACACTGCAGGGCTTAATGCTCATTTCCGATGTTTTGAAAAATTTCGATTTTTCTTTTTGCAAAGCTGTTCACATTTCCAAATAAATGCAAACTTTTGTGATCTCCTGTGTGACCGTGAAATGACCCAGAAGTGACCCGCATGCGCAGAAGAGTACTCAACGGTGAACGACGTCACTGTTGTTTGCGGAAGTAGCTAACGTTAAGAATGGATGTCAACAGTTTTGTAAACAGCGGAGCTCTTTTTGCAGTATTGCATTCATTTTCACAAAGAAGCCAGCACAATAACAATCTTCTCATTTTAAGAAGGCATTGGAGCCAGGATCATCTGTACCCACTGTGGGGAATGGAGATGTGTATGTGCTGGGGCCGCGCGCGTGTGTGTCTAAGAGAGAGGAGAGAGCGCGTGCATCGAGGTAGGGAGTGAGGGGGCGCATTCGTGTTGTGTGTTAAGGAGGAGGGAGAACGGTAATAAAAGAAGGCTTCCGCCAGAATAAATGACTCTTTATTAACCCGTTCTGGAGCATCTAAGGGTACGAACGGGAAGTGAACCCCGAAGGAGGATCCGCCTTCGGGCCTGGAGAAAGGTCTCCCCCCCACTTCTGACCACGGTCAGAAAGGGGGAAAAAAGTAATCGCGGGAAAGGTTCAACACCATGCTCGGCCATTTAGCTGGAAATGTTTTCAAAAAACGACAGGTTGCGATATGATCCCTTGAGTTTGGCCTGAATAGAGCTGTCACCCCAAATATTAATCAAATCGGTGACCTTACTTCCCTTCCACTGACTGGTCTCAGCAACATCGTCCACTATGGTTGATGTTTATGTTCTCGTTCCTGCCTACTTCAACGCAGAATGATGACTTTTGTAGCGTATAAATGACGTACAGGTCGGATTCATGTGGCCTGGCCGGTCATACGGTGGTCGCGTTTGAAAAGATCGGATACGTATCGGATTCAGGACCACATACCCAAGTGGCCTGGGTCGCATTTGAAAAGACACACAACATGAATTTGCGTCCCCAACACACTTCCGCTGCCCTCTCTCTCTCCCTCCTGCGCTAGCCTCACTCTCTCCTCTCTCTTACACACAAGCGCGCACGGCCCCAGCACATAAACGTCCCCATTCCACAACAGTGGGTACAGACGATCCTGGCTCCAAAGCCTTCTTAAAATGAGAAGATTTTAATTGTGCTGGCTCGTTTGTGAAAATAAATTTAATTGTGCAAAAATAGCTCCGCTGTTGACAACAAACAACATTAGCAAAAAAAATAGAATTTAAAAAAAAAAAGTCGGAATTGAGCATTAAGCCCTGCAGTGTGAACGTAGCCTTATATATCATTTTTTTCTGATCTATTATGCATTTTTCGGCTACTGCAGCCTATTCTCCAGAATGACTTTGATTAACTTAATCAAAATCTCTGGTATTTAAACATAGCTATATAATTTCTTTATTATTAATCAATCAAATGGTTAGAAGTCAGCACAAACCTCTTTTCCAGGGACACCAGGTTTTCCAGGGTTTCCTGGCCGGCCATCCTCTCCCCTCTCTCCAGGTTCACCAGCATCTCCCTAACAAATGGTAAAAAAAAGCTGATTTATTGGTTACACACACACAATATTTAGGAGAATAACAGGCCAGGCCTTTCACCTTGGAGCCCGGGCGTCCACTAATACCAGCGGGACCCTGAGGGAAAAACACATATTTTATGTATTTGAGATTGAAGGGCGAGTTCAGGAATGACTAATGTCGGTGTCTGAAAACACTGCTCAGTTTTTAAACTTACTCGTTCTCCTGGTTCTCCTTTGATTCCAACACCTGACCCTCCAGTGCCAGGAGAGCCCTTACATAGTGACAGAAGAGTGACATTTGAGGAAGAGAGTAGAGATCATTTTTCAAATAAATTGGTGCTAATTGTTACTTACTTTCTCTCCTTTTTGTCCCATGTCTCCTTTATCTCCCCGTGGACCCTCGGGACCAGCTTGACCTAGCTCCCCCTGAATTGAGGAACCGCAAAGAAAAAAGTTGACAATCCAGTAAACTTTGCTGTTCTGGCAGAACAGAGTCTTTTATCTTACCTGGTCTCCTTTTCTTCCTGGTAACCCTGGTGCCTGCAGGAGTTAAATAAAGCAGTGAAGAAACAACTGAATATGTAGAAAGAAAATTATGTGAAGAATAACATTGGAAGATGAAATGGATTAAAATTAGCAACAGAATTTCTCTCACACTTCGACCAGGCTCTCCTCGTGTGCCTTCATTTCCCTGAAAATAAAAGACCACTTATTGAGCATCACATCAGACCTTTATCAATGGAATAATCTCATTTTAGTCACTTCTGTCAAAACTTCTTCTAGTGAAATCCGTCTCACCTTCTCTCCTGGTGGTCCGAGGGGTCCTGGTAAGCCCTGGTAACAAAGTGAAAAAGTCATTTTTATTCGTCAAATATGCACAAATGACAAATATATATGTAGAGAAAAGAGCATCAGAGATGTAAGCACAGCGGTTTGTCACACACCCTTAATCCTGGTGTTCCTGGAGTTCCTGGCTTTCCGGGATCACCCTGAGAAAACAATCCGCAGGTTTGCAAAATTTCTTTAAGCTATCAACAAAATATGTAAGAACAGCTGAACTCACTCTTTCCCCACGTTCACCAGCCGGTCCTCTTTCGCCCTGCAAACATGCGAAAGCTGAGATTCATCTCATTTTCTCCAACAGTTCAGTATAGTTCTACATCATCTGAGGTCGTTCCAGCTCCATTTGAGAAGAGTTTGAGAAAATGTATGTTAATGACTTGAATAACTGGTTCTTTCAAAAAATAAACTCAGTGTGAAGAAACCAAATGTTGCACATATTGTGCCATGCAAAAAACTGTTTTGCATCCCACCATTGGAAAAACAAGACTAAAAAATCTAAAACCTACATTTATTCTAAAGCTTTGGAAATAACAAACACAAAAGCAGAAATTAAAAGGAGTTATTTCAAAGTATAAAAATGGTATGTTCGTGAAATTTGTTTTATTTATTTATGTCTTTATTTATTTTTATTTATATTTGTTGAAAAATAAAGGTTTCAAATACATCACAAAAATCTTTTTAATAGTAAATTTGCAAGAACACTTCTCTAATTTGAACCCCTTAATTTGAACCAAATTCAAAATATTGAACAGTAATAAAATATTGAATTAGTCAATATTTAAACTATGAATAAAATGGAGAATGAAAACTGGTAATTGAGAACCACAAGCTCCACAGGAAAATGTAGAAAATATATTTTTTTAAAGGAATAAATC